>CAWUFW010009324.1:600000-795184 GCA_963921515.1 Calotriton arnoldi | reverse complement strand
TACTTGGCAGGACTGATCCTTAATGGAAGTTAATTGGAGAAGGTATTTCTCTCGATGTTTCCGATCTTTGCAAGAGTTGTGTTGTCATGTCTAGATTGGTATGTGCAAGAACGAGGGAATGGGTGCAAAACAAGAAATGTAAAAAATGTTTTAAGATCAATGCAACGGTAAATTATTATACGTGCGCACCAAGGGATGATTTATGAATACATTTTTAAAAAACGAAAGTGTGATTTTTAGAAAAAATGTCTATTTAAGCAAAGGCAATTTGAGATGAGACACTAAAATATAGTGATCCAGCGCAAACCCAATAAATTGATCAGGGATCATTACTCAACAAAAATACATTGGCCCATACTCATTCACCCAAATCCCTGATGCGCCGGGCTCAAATTTGATTTACTTCTATTTTATCTCCTTGCGACTTTCATGTGTAAACAAACCTAAAATGTATTACATTTAGCATATATATTCAACTCTTCCTCTAGTTGGTCGATGAACCAATTAGTTGAATAGTTGATGGTAATGGTATTACTGTCATAATAAATCATTACATTTAGCAAAAATTATCTATAGTTTTTCCTTCAGTTTGCTCAAATGCGAATACAGTCAAACCATGAAATCCACACATGAAAGAGAACCTCAACTTATAGCAATGAAAATTCAGAACTACACATCAATAATATGCTGCACAGAGTGGATAGATGAAGAGATATAAGGTACAGGCAAATTATCAACATAAATCATATATCGGAGTGGATAGATGGAGAGACCAAAGTTTCAGAGACAAAATACATTTGCATCTTAATTAGGCAAGATACAGTTCAGAAGATACAAACCTATAAGAAATCGATAGGGAAAACCATCCCTCAGGCCTAAGAAGTGGTGGGGGTTCCCTGAACTAGAATCAGGGAGCAAAGACTTAAAGTGACAGGAACGGGACAGGACAGAAACAGCTAGGCCTCTCTGCAAACCGACGGACAGCGACGCATCTCCCTCTCGCACACCTTCCAGCCTAAGCGTTAACCACACCCCAAAATGCACCCCTTGTTATACCTAAAGAACACAAGTCCATCCCACAATAGTTGCAAATCTTCACTTTTCTAGCTAAGGGATTGGTTAATTTCTGGGGGTGGGATGTCACCCCACCATGCGCTCATCTACTTTTTGACTACCCCATTGTTCTTAAACTTTTTACATAAGCCGGCATTTAGTTCTCTCTCATAAGTACATGTGGGATACAAATATTAACATTTTATTAAACAAATTTGGACATCCGTTGTCATAATTGATGGTTCCCACGTTCGCTCTGTTTCTTGGCGAAAGTCCAATGTTCTGGCCTTCACTGTGACAGGCCCTTTCTGCTGTGCTCACCGCTTTCAGCTGATCTGGCATCATAGACTTGCTCTCTCGCATGGCCCCCACCCGCACCACAGTCAACTTTAGCAAGATGGAGTATTCACCCGATACTAAATGAACGAAAAACAGACATTTATTAATTATGTGACAATGCAATTTCACTGTTTACCACCCATCTCAGCTCGACTTCATGTTATATGTTAACCTAGCATAGCTTAAGCAGGAAAACACCATTATTAGTTTTAAGGCAACACACACCCTGCTTTTTACTAAATGCACATGCTGCCTGGCCATGTAAGTTTTTCTCATTTTATTCTAAACACCATTTTATTACATTTCTGGTTATTTACGTATTATTCTGAGTTAGTACATGCATATGCAAAGCAGATTTCCCACTTGTAGTGTAAAATGTACATTAATATTCTATTTCTACTTACTGTTAGTACGTATTATGGGGAGGTTCATTCGAGCAGGTTTCTTTTCGCGAAATCCTGCTCCATCAATAGTCATTTGTGCCTTCAAAATATCGGGAGTCTTCCACCTGAATCTGGTCTATTGGCGCTTATGTTTATGTACCAATTAAGATATGCATATCTGACTTTTTACGTGCAGCACATTACGTCTGGAACTGATAGTTTCACTTTTAATGACTCAAAACCCCAGAATGCAACAAGCATTTCAGAAGAGATAAAATGTTGAGTGAAGCCACAGATAGTTATACTCTACAGGAATAGCATGTATCATTCTCAAACACTGTAACATGCTTCCCAACATAAAGATTCCTAGTGACTGCTCAAAAAAGAATAGCATTACCACTTGGTAATTTATAGAACGTCGTACCCTCATCAAGTGCGTAGTAGTCACGTTGGAACTTATGTAAAGCACTTGATCTGGTGCCTCTCGCTTTATGTGGTACCAAATTCTTCCAGTGACTTAAATATTATAAAGTACAGTTGTGGGTACAGCATTCTGTCCATAAATTAAATGTATTTTGAATTTCGTTAAAAAGTTTATACTTTCTATGGTAAAGGGCTATCACATAACCCTAGACTGCTATATGAGTGTTATTAATGTTTCCAAATGTAATGGCAAGCCTCGGCTCCACTGATTACAAAAGCAACCTTAGGAATGAAAAGGTATGCTACTGTCATCCTTCCCTCTCAATTGCCTGTTCTGTCTCATAACAGCTTCACACATAGTTGCTGGCCGAAGAGATCAAAGTGTCAAAAGGTTGGGGTTACAATAGGCGGTGCTCCACCGTGCTTGGCTGTGCTGTGCTTCAAATAAGATCAACATCATCTTTATGAAGATTGGGTTCTGTTTGGATTTGGGTGGTTACTACTCTTCACGTTCAGTGGCCTCAAACAGTTCCCAGAAGCCCTGGAGACTGGGATTCAAGATTTTGAACCTTGTGCGCTGTGGCTTTTACAGGAGTTTTGAGGGCCCAGTCCTTCCATGTAGGTTCATGGTTCCAGAATGAGATTTGCTGTTGGTGTTAGACATTTTACTGAATACATCATTTGGAAGCAATTAATATTATGAGTTACCAACTCGTAGAGTAGAGTAGAGTACACACAAGAACCTGGATTGTCTCTCCCCATTATTTCATACCTGTCCTTGTTGATTAAACCAAGGTTCTGATTTTTGTCCTGTTTTTGATGAAGAGGAAAGAATCAGTCACCGTGCAGAAATTGACTTGCAATTCCCTACGACAAGCATTGTGCTGACTGAGCTGACTTAGAACAGGAAACCAGGCCAACTCCGTCGGAATATTTGCATACGGGTCCGGTGCTCAGTAAAGGCTGCTGTTTTCCTCTAAATAATGGAATGTTGTCTTCTATAAGTTACAGTCTCGTACTGCCAGAAACTCTCTTTCCCTCCCATACAATCAAAGTATTTTTGCCTTTCATCCTTTTGCCCAGGTTTGCGTTATACAAATACCAAATATATACACTAGGCCTGGGCAAAGTAAAAATTAGGTTGCCATAATTTACGTATTTTGTGGAATTTTACGTCAGCTACATGAAATTATGCACCATTGAACATGCAATTTGTGGTCAAAATTGACCGCAAACAGAACGCGAGTAGCTGTTGCTCACGGTGCATTTGTGTAAATGCGTCCTTGCACCAAAAACAGCACAACATACAAAATTATGGATTTGCATTTCAAGTAATTAACACAGTTTTGTGCAATTTTGCCATAATTTTGTGTGATTAATCGTAAAAAAAAAATATGCAGATTTTACACTCCCTTATATACATGTACATACACATGATTTAGACAGACTATTTTCATGTGAAAGATTGAAAATGCAGTATTAATTGCAAGCAGTGATAAAGTCAATCGGTCTGACTTTTGATTAGTAAAGGGCTTTGTAATTGGTGGGTGAGTAGGTGTATAGTTATTTAAAGCACTGGGATGCACTTTGGGGCCGATTCCGATCTCGGTCGGAGGCGCACCCAATACTATTCGGTCGGGAAAAAAGCCATGCGAAAGCCAGTTTCCCGACCGATCCGTACAGTACACCGAACGAGCAAGTACGATGCGCACAACAGCAAAAATCCCGGCCGAGCCGTACTCACCCAAACCAGGTCCTGTTCTCCGACCGAGGCGAATCCGGAAACGCCGAATCGAGTCGCACGGAAGGGAAAATGCAGCCCCGTCCGGCCGGACAAGTACGATGCGCTTTCCGTACGCGCCGAACCCGTCGCTACGCACGGCACGTCAAAGCATCCGGGAGAGGCGCACATAAGCTCCGAATCGCGCCACAACACGATCCACGGCTACGAGACGAACACAGCACCGACGAGGACGACGCGAAGCGACGAGGACGAAGCCAAGCGACGAGGACGAAGCCAAGCGACGAGGACGACGCGAAGCAACGAGAAGGACGAACGACACGAACCAACCATGAATCCCTTCGTCCCGATCATACCAATATTCTACATCTACTACCGGAACAGGCACGGACGCGTACGGCGCAGAAGGTAAGTCAGACACCAACCACAAAACACATACAACACGTACACGACACATCACACACACACAGAGGGATGCAGAATATACTTACACCAGCAACAGCAGCACCATAGGGGCGGGATGCCCATCACCAATGCCACATATGCACACAGGGGCCTGAATGCGCGCCACCACCCCAACCCAGGGGGGCTGGATGCCAACCACCCTCAACCAGGGGGCAGGATGCCTACCACTACTACCACCCTCACCCAGGGGGGCAGGATGCCCACCACTACTACCACCCTTAGCCAGGGGGGCTGGATGCCTACCACCACCCTTAGCCAGGGGGGCTGGATGCCTACCACTACTACCACCCTCAACCAGGGGGGCAGGATGCCTACCACTACTACCACCCTCACCCAGGGGGGCAGGATGCCCACCACTACTACCACCCTTAGCCAGGGGGTGCCAGATGCCCACCACTACCACCCTTAGCCAGGGGGCAGGATGCCCACCACTACTACCACCCTTAGCCAGGGGGCTGGATGCCTACCACCACCCTTAGCCAGGGGGGCTGGATGCCTACCACTACTACCACCCTCAACCAGGGGGGCTGGATGCCTACCACTACTACCACCCTCACCCAGGGGGGCAGGATGCCCACCACTACTACCACCCTTAGCCAGGGGGCAGGATGCCTACCACTACTACCACCCTCACCCAGGGGGGCAGGATGCCCACCACTACTACCACCCTTAGCCAGGGGGCTGGATGCCTACCACTACTACCACCCTCAACCAGGGGGGCAGGATGCCTACCACTACTACCACCCTTAGCCAGGGGGCAGGATGCCCACCACTACTACCACCCTTAGCCAGGGGGGCTGGATGCCTACCACCACCCTTAGCCAGGGGGGCTGGATGCCTACCACTACTACCACCCCCACCCAGGGGGGCAGGATGCCTACCACTACTACCACCCTCACCCAGGGGGGCAGGATGCCCACCACTACTACCACCCTTAGCCAGGGGGGCTGGATGCCTACCACTACTACCACCCTCAACCAGGGGGGCAGGATGCCTACCACTACTACCACCCTCACCCAGGGGGGCAGGATGCCCACCACTACTACCACCCTTAGCCAGGGGGGCTGGATGCCTACCACCACCCTTAGCCAGGGGGGCTGGATGCCTACCACTACTACCACCCTCAACCAGGGGGCAGGATGCCTACCACTACTACCACCCTCACCCAGGGGGGCAGGATGCCCACCACTACTACCACCCTTAGCCAGGGGGTGCCAGATGCCCACCACTACCACCCTTAGCCAGGGGGCAGGATGCCCACCACTACTACCACCCTTAGCCAGGGGGCTGGATGCCTACCACCACCCTTAGCCAGGGGGGCTGGATGCCTACCACTACTACCACCCTCAACCAGGGGGGCTGGATGCCTACCACTACTACCACCCTCACCCAGGGGGGCAGGATGCCCACCACTACTACCACCCTTAGCCAGGGGGCAGGATGCCTACCACTACTACCACCCTCACCCAGGGGGGCAGGATGCCCACCACTACTACCACCCTTAGCCAGGGGGCTGGATGCCTACCACTACTACCACCCTCAACCAGGGGGGCAGGATGCCTACCACTACTACCACCCTTAGCCAGGGGGCAGGATGCCCACCACTACTACCACC
Source organism: Calotriton arnoldi (assembly GCA_963921515.1). Taxonomy (NCBI): domain Eukaryota; kingdom Metazoa; phylum Chordata; class Amphibia; order Caudata; family Salamandridae; genus Calotriton; species Calotriton arnoldi. The sequence goes on along the minus strand of CAWUFW010009324.1, from coordinate 789,165 downwards.
CTTAGCCAGGGGGGCTGGATGCCTACCACCACCCTTAGCCAGGGGGGCTGGATGCCTACCACTACTACCACCCCCACCCAGGGGGCAGGATGCCTACCACTACTACCACCCTCACCCAGGGGGGCAGGATGCCCACCACTACTACCACCCTTAGCCAGGGGGGCTGGATGCCTACCACTACTACCACCCTCAACCAGGGGGGCAGGATGCCTACCACTACTACCACCCTCACCCAGGGGGGCAGGATGCCCACCACTACTACCACCCTTAGCCAGGGGGGCTGGATGCCTACCACCACCCTTAGCCAGGGGGGCTGGATGCCTACCACTACTACCACCCTCAACCAGGGGGGCAGGATGCCTACCACTACTACCACCCTCACCCAGGGGGGCAGGATGCCCACCACTACTACCACCCTTAGCCAGGGGGTGCCAGATGCCCACCACTACCACCCTTAGCCAGGGGGGCAGGATGCCCACCACTACTACCACCCTTAGCCAGGGGGCTGGATGCCTACCACCACCCTTAGCCAGGGGGGCTGGATGCCTACCACTACTACCACCCTCAACCAGGGGGGCTGGATGCCTACCACTACTACCACCCTCACCCAGGGGGGCAGGATGCCCACCACTACTACCACCCTTAGCCAGGGGGCAGGATGCCTACCACTACTACCACCCTCACCCAGGGGGGCAGGATGCCCACCACTACTACCACCCTTAGCCAGGGGGCTGGATGCCTACCACTACTACCACCCTCAACCAGGGGGCAGGATGCCTACCACTACTACCACCCTTAGCCAGGGGGCAGGATGCCCACCACTACTACCACCCTTAGCCAGGGGGGCTGGATGCCTACCACCACCCTTAGCCAGGGGGGCTGGATGCCTACCACTACTACCACCCCCACCCAGGGGGCAGGATGCCTACCACTACTACCACCCTCACCCAGGGGGGCAGGATGCCCACCACTACTACCACCCTTAGCCAGGGGGGCTGGATGCCTACCACTACTACCACCCTCAACCAGGGGGGCAGGATGCCTACCACTACTACCACCCTCACCCAGGGGGGCAGGATGCCCACCACTACTACCACCCTTAGCCAGGGGGCTGGATGCCTACCACCACCCTTAGCCAGGGGGCTGGATGCCTACCACTACTACCACCCTCAACCAGGGGGGCAGGATGCCTACCACTACTACCACCCTCACCCAGGGGGGCAGGATGCCCACCACTACTACCACCCTTAGCCAGGGGGTGCCAGATGCCCACCACTACCACCCTTAGCCAGGGGGCAGGATGCCCACCACTACTACCACCCTTAGCCAGGGGGGCTGGATGCCTACCACCACCCTTAGCCAGGGGGGCTGGATGCCTACCACTACTACCACCCTCAACCAGGGGGGCTGGATGCCTACCACTACTACCACCCTCACCCAGGGGGGCAGGATGCCCACCACTACTACCACCCTTAGCCAGGGGGCAGGATGCCTACCACTACTACCACCCTCACCCAGGGGGGCAGGATGCCCACCACTACTACCACCCTTAGCCAGGGGGCTGGATGCCTACCACTACTACCACCCTCAACCAGGGGGGCAGGATGCCTACCACTACTACCACCCTTAGCCAGGGGGCAGGATGCCCACCACTACTACCACCCTTAGCCAGGGGGCTGGATGCCTACCACCACCCTTAGCCAGGGGGCTGGATGCCTACCACTACTACCACCCCCACCCAGGGGGGCAGGATGCCTACCACTACTACCACCCTCACCCAGGGGGGCAGGATGCCCACCACTACTACCACCCTTAGCCAGGGGGGCTGGATGCCTACCACTACTACCACCCTCAACCAGGGGGGCAGGATGCCTACCACTACTACCACCCTCACCCAGGGGGGCAGGATGCCCACCACTACTACCACCCTTAGCCAGGGGGGCTGGATGCCTACCACCACCCTTAGCCAGGGGGGCTGGATGCCTACCACTACTACCACCCTCAACCAGGGGGGCAGGATGCCTACCACTACTACCACCCTCACCCAGGGGGGCAGGATGCCCACCACTACTACCACCCTTAGCCAGGGGGTGCCAGATGCCCACCACTACCACCCTTAGCCAGGGGGCAGGATGCCCACCACTACTACCACCCTTAGCCAGGGGGGCTGGATGCCTACCACCACCCTTAGCCAGGGGGGCTGGATGCCTACCACTACTACCACCCTCAACCAGGGGGGCTGGATGCCTACCACTACTACCACCCTCACCCAGGGGGGCAGGATGCCCACCACTACTACCACCCTTAGCCAGGGGGCAGGATGCCTACCACTACTACCACCCTCACCCAGGGGGGCAGGATGCCCACCACTACTACCACCCTTAGCCAGGGGGCTGGATGCCTACCACTACTACCACCCTCAACCAGGGGGCAGGATGCCTACCACTACTACCACCCTTAGCCAGGGGGCAGGATGCCCACCACTACTACCACCCTTAGCCAGGGGGGCTGGATGCCTACCACCACCCTTAGCCAGGGGGGCTGGATGCCTACCACTACTACCACCCCCACCCAGGGGGCAGGATGCCTACCACTACTACCACCCTCACCCAGGGGGGCAGGATGCCCACCACTACTACCACCCTTAGCCAGGGGGCTGGATGCCTACCACTACTACCACCCTCAACCAGGGGGGCAGGATGCCTACCACTACTACCACCCTCACCCAGGGGGGCAGGATGCCCACCACTACTACCACCCTTAGCCAGGGGGCTGGATGCCTACCACCACCCTTAGCCAGGGGGCTGGATGCCTACCACTACTACCACCCTCACCCAGGGGGGCAGGATGCCCACCACTACTACCACCCTTAGCCAGGGGGGCTGGATGCCTACCACTACTACCACCCTCAACCAGGGGGGCAGGATGCCTACCACTACTACCACCCTCACCCAGGGGGCAGGATGCCCACCACTACTACCACCCTTAGCCAGGGGGGGCTGGATGCCTACCACCACCCTTAGCCAGGGGGGGCTGGATGCCTACCACTACTACCACCCCCACTCAGAGGATGGACAATGCATGACACAACAAGCACACCACAACCTAGGGAATGCAAGATTAAGACATCCCCCCACCACCATGACAAGCGTGTGAGCAGGCTGTGTCAAATGCCTACAACACCGAACATGACATTGAACATACAATGTGACCCCCTAGCACATGTGCCACACATATATGTGTGTGGCACCCACAATGCAAGCAGCCCATGACCATTGTGGCAATGGGGCCTAAACCCCCATCATCACAGTGACCAAAAGGCAAGTGTGGGGTCCATAGCTGAAGCACATTTTGACCATTGTGGCAATGGGGCCTAAACCCCCATCATCACAGTGACCAAAAGGTAAGTGTGGGGTCCATAGCTGAAGCACAGTTTGACCATTGTGGCAATGGGGTCTAAACCCCCATCATCACAGTGACCAAAAGGCAAGTGTGGGGTCCATAGCTGAAGCACATTTTGAACATTGTGGCAATGGGGTCTACACCCTCATCATCACAGTGACCAAAAGGTAATTGTTGACAAAGAAAGAGCTGCAACTGCCAAACTGCATGGATCATTCCTGGTCACAGAACCAAAAACTCATCTGTGGCAAAGTAGTGTATGTGTCCCATTGCAACATAAATTGGGGGAGCCAAATACTGCAGTGCAAATGAAACATTCCTTTGGCCATGTGCAGACAAACAACACCCATGGTGGCTGAGACCGTCAACAGTCATCAATGACACAATGACAGAAGTGACCATCAGAATGCAGAACCACATATTTGCACCAATGGGCACACAAATGCAGATACCCTGTGGAGACAGCAGATGTGAGGTGAACAGATACCATACCATGGCAGCAATGGGACACACAAACCATGATCACTGTGCTGACCGATGACCTAGGAGTCCCAGGGACAGCAGGGGAAACACACCAAACAACATACAGCCAATGGCACACCCAAGATATGCCAATGCAGTGGTGCAGATGCACAAACACAAACAGGCAGACCAACACTGTCATCATACACAGCAGGTGAGGGGTGGGGGTGCCATTGTCCCCAGGCAACAACACAACACATGAGGAGAGCTGAATACCAATCATACAGATGTGCATACACTGCCACACTAAGGTAACTCATGGATCCAAATCCCCTATGTGGGCAAGCAGGCATTGACAGGTGAGAGGGAGCACAAAACACACATGTCACACAGGCACGTAGGAACAACAACTGACACAGCAAGTCACAGACACACCACAGCACCACCCCCAGGGCCCCCACAATGTGGTGACCCTGGGCTGAAGAAAATACCACTGTGATGACAAAGCTAAATGTCGTTCACACTGTGAACCACAGTCAGGTGTCCTGAGCAACTAACTACCATCACACCTACACAAGCACAAATCAATCAGCATGGCCAGTAAGCCAAGGCCAACATGGAGGCAGGGGACTAGCCGGGCAACAACTCTCATCTGCACACACTCAACACCACACCCCTCGACCTCCAACAATGTGCAGCAGTGAAGTACACATGCACTGGTGACATTGCACATGCACCCATTACTATTCCAGGGTGGTGGGTGGGAACCAAGGTGTAGAAACACATCACACATGGACACTCAACAAGACTCCTGAATGTCTGACACACTGCACACTACGCTGTACATGGACATGACGGCAATACCACACCGACCAATGGGATCCCAGCCACAGTCACACACCAATGAAGAAACCAAGGTCACCCACAAAGAACACACATAGACAACAACCAACATTGCAGCCCGGACCCTAAGGAGTGCCAGCAGTCACACACACAACGTGTCACAATCACTGAAAGATAACACAAACTGGAAATCACATGACAGGGGCAAACAACAAGTGCCAAAGGGAAACCTGACTGTGACCCATCTGCGTCAGCACACAAACTCTGCCCTGACAGCAAACACACCTATGGGTGACACCCTGATGACCAGTAATGTGCCATGCACCCACATCACAGAGAACACAGGGAGAAGACTTTGGGGGAACATAGCTCAAGTCAGCAAGCATCACAAACAGGTACAACACTAGGGATCACAGCATGCGCAGATGAATGGAAGTGAACACACAGACATGCACATACAACACACACCTTGGGCGCAGGCAATGTCACACGTGTACACACTGCCATGAGGGGACTCCACTCCTGTGTGAGGAAAGCTGTGCCATATGTTGCCTCAGTAGGGCCCCATCATGTCAGCTGAGCACTTGGTCACACAATCAACAATTAGCACCAAATGAGGGCTCCCATCACATCAGCCTGGTCATGGATGTGCCAACGGAATCATCAGCACAGATCCAACACACTTGTATAGCAATGTTGCACTGACTACACGGATGAGTCCCTCCCCATTGATGCCCAAACCTGCATGTCCACTGGAGATGGCAACACGGTCAGGGAAGTAGACAAATGCAACGATGGCAGGCACAACAGATGTGCAGGGGTGGAAGCCACAGATGTGAAATTGCCAATGTAAGTAGGAAACCCATTGCCAAATACTGAACACATGACACCCTCAGATGCTGCTATTGATGACATGGATACACCACATGATAGGACACATTCCCCCTGGACCACATGGGTTCCTGCACAGTAACACTTCATAATCATGAGACCAGATATCACCATCACTGCAGCAAGGGCATGGTTAGCTGCACCAACAACATGTACATCTGAAGCATGAGCACTAGAGAAAATAAAGTTGCTTTATTCAGCATATGTGTTGAGGCCAAACGAAGTCCTGAAAAAAGAGCAAAGGCCAATGGCCAGTCCATTGTCAAAGTTCAAACAGGGTGACACTGGCAGATGTCACCCTACGCATGCCTGCACAATACCAGGGACAATCCACTAGGAGGGGCAACCGGGGGGCAGGCCAGGCACCGCAGGGACAGGATCAGGGCTCACCAGGGGGAGTCAGGGAAGGGGTGGTGGGTGCTGGAGAGCCACTGACAACTGCAGTGGAGGTGTCTGACATGGTGTGTGCCGGCACAACTGGGGGGCATGACACAGATGTCGTGGGTGCCGGCACAACTGCAGTGGACCCTGCAGATGGGGTGGACAGGTCCGCCACTGCAGTGCCCAAGTCAGACAGGGCGGTAGTGGACTCCACTGCAGTGCCTACCTCCAGGGGAGGAGAATGGGGAACAGGCAAGGTGGGTTGGACAGAGGGGGAGGACACCCTCACCACATCAGTGGCACAGACAAGCGCAGCGGGGGTGTGGTGCTGGGAGAGCAAGTGGCAGGGGGAGAAGGCCGGAGCATCTTGGGGATGGTATATCTGTGGGTGGGGGAACCTGGGGCAGGGTGTGGTGGGGGCACCTGTGCAGTGGGGGCCTGAGGGATGGAGGACGGAGACCTTGTGCCTGAGCTGCAGGGCGGTGGCGGGGTCTTGCTCTTAGCACTCCGGGGGACTTGCGGGTGGGGGCCTCAGTCCGTCTGCGCCTGGGGGAGGGTGTCCGGGGGCGAGGGGCACTCTGCTCCGTGTGGGTGGGCTTCCTCTTCCCCCGGGATGCTGGAGCAGCTTCATCGGTGGGGAAGAGGCCGAGGTCACAGAGGAAGAGCTGCTGTGACTTTGGGGTTGCAGGTGAGGCAAGGGAGGGTGCTTTGGAGGGAGAGGGAACTGAGGACTGCGCAGTGCATGTGGATGCGTGTGTGTGTTCCAGGGCCCCATCCCCTGTGAGTCTGGCTTCAGTCCCCTGAATGTGCTTGCGTGTGCGTTTTGTCATTGGCGTGTGTGTCAGTGTGCTGGATGTGTGTGTGCTGGTGTGTGCCAGTGTGTGTGTGCCTGGGATGGGTAAGGTGCTGGGGAGTGTGGATGGAGCAAAGGCAGGAGGGGTGAGGGACCGTTTGAGGAGGGACACTGCTGCCGTCAGGGAGGAGTCCATGGACCTATTGCCCCTCTGTAGGTCAGACATGCCCGATGAGATGCCCTCCATGAACGACACCAGCTGAGTCAACAGCGCGGTGTGCGCATGGAGGACACTCAGCATGGCTGTCTGCCCTACATGGAGCTGGCGAAGGAGGTACACAGACTCCTCACTCAGGGCAGCAGGGGACACAGGGGCAGGGGTGCGGTGCCTGGCCCAAAGGAGACACGCTCCCGGACATGGGAGCCTCCACGGACCTGGGGAATGGGAGCCAATGGGAGGGCGGTGGTGGTGCTGGTGGTGGCGGGGACAGCAACACTAGCTGGGGTGTGGTGGCTGCTGACACCCGCCTCCACAAGGGAGTCATCCTCCGAGTTGCTCTGGTCCTCAGCTGAGGTGGATGCTGCTGAGGACTCCTCGGTGTGGCTCCCCTCGCCCTCCGTGCCACTGGGTCCCTCCGACCACTCCTCGGCTGCTGACCCAGTCTGGCTCTCCGGCTCCTCCTGGTCCGTGGAGCTGTCCCCTTCCGTGGCCGTGGATGTATCTGCAAACAATGGGGAAACAGACAGACATCAGTCACCTGCACATAACGCACACACCACTGTGAGCACAGCACATCCCAGAGCAAGCCCTGGCATCATTAGTTGTACATTGCTAAAAGTGCACTAATTGAACAGGAGAAGTCAATTGTCAGTCTGATGCCAAGCATGGCACTCACATCCCACATGGCCTTGCACCCATCTGTCTGGTGTCTGTTGGATTGCAACACCCCAGTGTTGACACATGCACCAAGTACACAGTAGTTGGACAGTGCAGAGGACACGGTGTGGACACATCACAGCTCTTGCCACTGAGTCAGTACAGGTTTACGGATGTAAGGGATGCCCAGAGTCAAATAGGAAATGCATGTGATGCATACCAGCGACAGACACCATGATGCACCCATGTCCTGATAGCCAGCGCCACTATGGTGTGCATGTAGCACATGTCACTCCCCTGCAGGATCACCAATCAGTAGACACATGCCATGGCGGAGGCATGACTGCAAAGTCATACATCACTGTCTCAGTGATGTATGACTTTGCAGCCAGACAACAACACTCTGCACTGTGTCACAATAGTAGGTCATGGGGAATGCAAGTCCTGGAGCTGCACAAGTGCACATGTACATCCCCCCACAACACATCCTCTTAACCCTCATCTGTCCAGGTCATACCTATTGGACATATGGGAGACCTGTGACACTACCCTACATGTCAGAATACAGGCATTGTGTAAGCAATGGACCCACCCATGATGCCCACCACAGAGTCAGGGAAACAGATGCTGTCTCCCACCTTGAGTCAAGCAAACTGCAAGGACACAGTCCTAAGTGACAGAATTCCCTGCATGTAAGGGCCACACCTGGGTATCAGATGAGGAGTGGGCAGTGCACAATAGAGGGACATGGCTCCTGGACAACATGACTGCTGTACTGTGGCAGTTCAACCTGGCCCGAGGAGGGCACATAACATGTTAGACAGAGTACACAGTGCAGTCTTTGACTCACCCCCTCCTTGCTGCTCTCTGGCCTTCAGCTGCCCATCCAGGTCTGGAAAGACCACCGCCAGGATCCTGAGCATGTGGGGGTCAGGGTCCGTGTTCCGCCCCTCCTGCGAGGAGGCGACAGCTTCAGCTGGACCCGTGCAATCCTCCGGGTCCAGCCCCGAAGGTCCTGCCACCTCTTTTGGCAGTTGCGGATCCGGCGCTTGTAGACCCCCACGGACCGGACAGCCCGGACGATGTCCTTCCAGATCTCATGCTTCCGATGGGCAGAAGCCTGTCAGGATGACAAAGTGATAAGGACATTACTACACATGCAACATATCCGTGCATGACACAGTTGCATATACATGTCGCAATCACAGGGGCACATGGTGTACCCAGGCAGTGCACGGCTGCCCATGGACAGTTTTCCAGAAGTCACTACATGGTATCATAGCATGGGGAGTAAAACCCTGTTCAGAAGCACTGTCACTGCACCATACCTGTCCAGTGCAAGTCACTACACACTATGGGGGGTGACAACTACTCAGTGAGCCTGCTAGCCAGTGGTGTGCTGACTCTCAGCCTTGCTAGTCAGACAAAATGCACATTCAGAAAGGCAGTGCACAGAACACTCACCTGCTCCCCTGGTGTCCCATACAGCTTGCTGTACTGTGGAAGTAGGCTGTCCAGCAGGGCCTGGTTCTCTTCAAGGCTGAAGGCTGGGGCTCTCTCCACAGTACGTGCCATTGCAGGGTCCAGAGGGGCAGAGACAGCAGCAGTGCAGTGGCAGATGTCGTCCTGGAGCATGTAGTGCAGGCAAGTGGGCTCTCAGGGGAACATGCAGCAATATATATGTGCTGGAGAGGCAGATACTGTCCCTTGTGTCCAAAGTGATAGGTCCAAGTCGTTTGCATCTTCTGAATCTGGCCAATCCATGGAATAGCAGCACCAAAACACGCCCACAGCATCCTTCAAATCTTCAACTTCATGACATACATTATTTTGCAACATTGTTGTGGGTGACCAACTGATTTTCCAGCAACCGACTCGTTCGAATATTCAAAAACGCGTCCGTTGCCAGGCAAGCCCATTGTCAATGGGTGCGCACCGATCGGTCCATTGCTGTTCAACGCGCACAGGGGTACAACGCGTACCCGCACACATTGAAAGCAATGGGCCGGCCGGAGGCACCGATCGGTCCATTGCTGTTCAACGCGCACAGGGGTACAACGCGTACCCGCACACATTGAATGCAATGGGCCGGCCGGAGGCACCGATCGGTCCATTGCAGTACAACGCGCACAGGGGTACAACGCGTACCCGCACACATTGAATGCAATGGGCCGGCCGGAGGCACCGATCGGTCCATTGCAGTACAACGCGCACAGGGGTACAACGCGTACCCGCACACATTGAATGCAATGGGCCGGCCGGAGGCACCGATCGGTCCATTGCAGTACAACGCGCACAGGGGTACAACGCGTACCCGCACACATTGAATGCAATGGGCCGGCCGGAGGCACCGATCGGTCCATTGCTGTTCAACGCGCACAGGGGTACAACGCGTACCCGCACACATTGAATGCAATGGGCCGGCCGGAGGCACCGATCGGTCCATTGCAGTACAACGCATCACTGTACATGTGACTGGCATATGTCAGCATGCCTGTCTCAGATGGACATATGCCAGCCACAGATAGCTCCCAGGGAGTGAGGGGCACACCTACATCACGACAGCCTGTCCAAACCTTATCATAAGGCATGTAAGGCTGCATTTCCTATTGTGTGTATGTTGGTGTACATGTTGTCCTGTGGGTGTCACCTGTGGGCAGCCACCCCCAGGCTGTGCACGTGTTCATGGGGACAGGATCATGGGTGTTACGTGTACGTGACCACTGTGATGTGCAACTGTTCATATCTGTGCATGTGCCATGGTCACATTTCACAGTGGTGTTTGTGTATGTCATGTCACATACCCCGTGAGTCCCATGTGGGACGGTATGTTTGAGCCAGGGTGTCCCAGTGGCACAATAGTGATGGCCCTCCACAGTCTTTGTGCATGTAGTGTTTACAATGTCTCTGATTTCATGTGCACAATGGGAGACAGTCTCCACATCCACGTTGTGTGTGCATGGACTCTGATGTTGTGCGTGTGTGTCACAGACGTCCATGGCTCTGCTGCCATGGCAAGTGTGGCCACTACCTGTGGGGGTCATGTTTGTTTTGTTGTGGTGTACACATGATACTCCAGGTGATGCCAGTGTCCATGTGGCATTACAGGGTCCCTGGGAATGTGCCTGTCGTTGAGCTGTGGTGCCTGGGGCACATCTGTCCTCACATGTCACTGGGGGGTGACTGTGACACAGCATCATGATATCCAATGGGCCAACCTGGGACAAATTGATGCCACCTGTAGGACCGTGTTGACAGATGTTGGCCATGTATGTACCATAAATGTTGTTCCGGTACTGCACACTTCATGTAGTTGTGCCTCATGATGATGTATGTTGGGATCTTGAGTGTGTTCAATGCCGCATATGTGGGGTGACTGACGATCTTGCTTACTTCTCCTCTGCACTGCAGGGCTCCTGCTGTCCATCGGCCATTCCCAGACCTGGCAACGATGGTGGAACGGGACAGCATCCGACGGTACCGCTTCACCAGGCAGCTGATTGAGGATTTGGCAGTGCAGTTGTCCCCACATTTGCAGCCTGGCCGGCCGTATCCTACAGCGCTGACCCCCAAGGTGAAGGTGATGGCAGCCCTACACTTCTTTGCCACCGGTACCTTCCAACATACTGTGGCGTCTGCTGGTGGGATGTCACAGACCATGTTCAGCCGTGTGCTCCGCGATGTTTTGGCGGCAATGTTGCTCTTCCTGAACCGGTACATCTATTTCCCTAGACTGCGACGACTCACTGACGTGAAGAGTGACTTTTATGCCCTGGGGAGGATGCCGCATGTCATTGGCTCCATTGATGGGACACATGTGGCTTTGGTACCACCACAGGCCCAGGAGCAGGCCTACAGGAACCGCAAGCACTACCACTCGGTCAATGCACTGGTGGTGTGTCTTGCAGACATGACCATCACACACGTGTGTGCCCGTTTCCCTGGTTCAGCACACGATGCCTTTGTGATGAGGAGTAGTCGCATCCCCAGGTTGATGGCACAGATGCAGAACCAGCGTGCCTGGCTTGTCGGTGTGTACTGACTTTGTGCCATTGTGTGTGATCTGATCTGTAGTATTCCGCCCACTTTTCCAAGTCAGCTGATGTGCACTTGTCTGTCCGTAGGTGACTCGGGATACCCCAACATGCCGTGGTTGCTGACACCCCTCAGGAACCCTGTGACACCTGCCCAGATGCGCTACAATGAGGCACATGGTCGGACCAGGAGAGTGATTGAGCGGACCTTTGGTCTCCTGAAGAGCCGCTTCCGCTGCCTGGACAAGACCGGAGGGTCCCTCCCATATGCCCCTGCGAAAGTGTGCAAGATTATCATCGTCTGCTGCATGCTCCACAACCTGGCAGTGCGGAAGGAGTTGCCTCTCATCCAGGATGACGATGACCAACATCCGCCACCTGTGGAGGATCCTGGCCTGGACCACGATGCCAGTGACGATGATGATGATGATGGTGATGGTGATGTCCGCACACAGCTCATCACCAACTTCTTTAGCTGAATGTGAGTATCCTGAGGTGTCATGTGAATGATGTGAGTTGGCATGATGTGTGGGTGGTGCTCTGGTGCTGTTGGAGTGTGTCCATGGGCTACTTGACAGGATGTGTGTTGCGATGTGTGGTGACAGGTGGGCTGTACTCCCCAACAGTGTTGACATGCTAACTTGGTTCTGGGTGGGTATCTTGTAACATGTATTGTGCATGAGTTTTGCTGTTCTGTCCTGTACTGCATTGCTTTTGACTGTGTGTCATTTCTGTCCTTCACAGGGTACTTTCAGATTCGTTTGGTGAACTGTGTCCACCGACGACGTGATTGCACATCCAGGCTGGTAGCTGTTGTGTCCCTACAGGTGATGTGCGCCACACCCATGGACTTCCTTCAGTCTACAGTTGTTGACTGTGTGCCCGCTGCCAGGTGGGATTACCTTGCATCTGTAGTGGTTACAGCATGTTGCAACTGTGTAATAAACCTGTGCTTCACTTTGTGATGTGCGTTGTCTGTGGTCACACATTTGACTGCCATTTGCTTACTGCACCTGTGGGCTACTTGACTACAACTGGGAATGGGTGTGGTGTCTGTGCATTGCACCGTCTTCCCTGGCAACATCAGTGTAGGCAATGAGTCAGATGGCCTAGGTGTGTATGTGTTGTGTAGCCCTGGTGGTGTGTCTCCCTCATATGTGTCACGTTGCCTGTACTCACATGCCTGTGTTGTCCTTGCTGTTGCAGTTCGCATACACTGTGTAATTTTGCAGTTCATCATCCCCATAACAGCACCCACGTTGGAATCACGACAGAGGCAAGTATGGTGTATTAGTGTGTTTATTGTGATAATAGTGCATAGGATGGATTGTGCTGTACATGAATCTTGCAATCCCAAGTTCCTAGATGAATAGAAAGTCCAGGTAGACAGGATCCCCAGTATCGGGGCCACTGTTGTCTGACACATTGTTCCAACTTATACTCCCCATGCAATGTGTGGGAGTAGTGTTGCCATCAACAGGGTGAACAGTCTGTGCACAAAGGCGAAAATCCAGAACAGGTTCAGGCTTCCTGGGAGTTGCGCTTGGCCATCAGCCTCTCACTTTCCCCTCCTCGGACGACCCCTCTTCTTGGGGGGGGCCCTCAAGTGCAGGCTGCTGCGGTGCAGGGGACTCTCCGCCAGAGTCCTCCTCCCTCCCTGTGGCAGTTGCAGTTTGTTCGGTACCAGATGTTGTTGGCACACAGGGAGGTGTGGACTGGTTGCTGTTCATCTGGCGGAGGCATTGTAAAATGTCCCTGTGCACCGCCGTCATCTCATGTAGTACATCCCACTTGGACTCCACGCGGGTCATGTGGGAGTCCACACGTGACATGTGGGAGTCCACACGTGACATGTGTGACTCCACTTGGGACATGTGGGAGTCCAAGCGGGCATGATGGGCAGCCTGCTGCTGTTTAATGTCTCTGAGGTGCCCCACTACCTGGCTGAGCTCTCCGGTGCTGGACTGGTACGCATCAGCTATGCGTACCAGTTGTGGGTCTTCATGCACACCAGCAACGTCTGCAAGCAGCGACCTCTGTCTCCCACCCCTCCCACCACCCCTGCTGACATGTGCAGTGTGTGCAGTTGCACGCACAGATAACCCTGGTCCACCTTGGGGGTTGGTGGTGGTGGTGGTGTCCATGGCCCCAGGTTGGTCCAGGGTCACTGCGCTGGTGTTGTTCCTTATTCTGTCCATGTCGGCAGGGATGGTATTCGTGGTGACAGTCGTTGGAGGGGTGGGTGCAGGGGGTGCAGCTGGTGGACCTGCTGGTGCTGCAGCTGGTGGTCCTGCTGGTGCAGCATGTTGACTTGCACCGGATGTGCCAGGTTGTTCTTCATCGTCCGAGGAGGACAGAGGCTGTACGACGCCAGTGAGCTCGGCATCCTCTTGAGCCTGGGACTGGGACTCCTCAGCGTCTGCTGCTGTGTCCCTATCATCACCTGTATTTGGGAGACACAAACAATGTATGTCATGTTTCTGCAGGCATCAGTGGTTGACACACCTGACAGTTGTGACTGTGCCTCGGGGTGCGGGCCTGTACATTGTATTGTCCTAAGTCGTCACAGTCAGGGGTTGATATTGGTGTGGCACATTGTCCTGCATTATTTGGGCATTTCAATGTATTCTCTGGGGTGTGAACATGGTCTGCATTGATTGTGTTTGGTTGACAGCCAGACCTCCTTCCCACCCACCCACCCACCCAGTAAGTTATCCCACCATGGAACGTGCTTGCATTGCAGGGAGTGTAAGTTGTCTCTCAGGATGTCAGTCAGTGGTGTCCTGCTGTTTGTTGGTGCACAGTTGGCAGCAGGGCCTTGTGCTCCCCACAGCAGTAGCCAGTGTCAGCCATCTTGTGAGTCCTTCTCCACTCCCTGTGATGTGAGCATGGTTCAGGGTGGTGTTGATGGGACAGTTGTGGGGGTGAGCTATGTTTGTGACTACGTCTCCCATCATGCTATTGCCTCCACCCCCTTCCCAGCATGCCCATGCTTCCTTCCTTTTGACTCTGCTTCCCTGTGGGGTGGGCTGGCTGTGCTGACAGGATGGCTGGGAGTGTTGTCCTGGCAGTTGTTTGGCTAAGAGTCCCAAGAGTGTCCCTGTGCTTCACACAACATAACCCAGGGTGGTGGTGCTTTGTGGGATCTTGTGTTAGGATGGAGGGCATTGCATTCTACCAGGTGGGTACTGTGGAGTTTGTGTTGGGGGGTGTGAGGGGAGGTGCTGGTGACTATAGTCAGTGCTGCATGTCCCCCTTCCCACCCAGCCAGCCAGATAGCCCACCATGGAACGTGCTTGCATTGCAGGGAGTGGAAGTTGTCTCTCAGGATGTCAGTCAGTGGTGTCCTGCTGTTTGTTGGTGCACAGTTGGCAGCAGGGCCTTGTGCTCCCCACAGCAGTAGCCAGTGTCAGCCATCTTGTGAGTCCTTCTCCACTCCCTGTGATGTGAGCATGGTTCAGGGTGGTGTTGATGGGACAGTTGTGGGGGGGGCAATATGTGTGACTGCGACTCCCATGATGCTATTGGCTACACTGACTTGGCCAGCATACACAGAATTCCTTCCTTTGAGTGGTCTTCACTGTGTGTTGGTGTTGTTGTGGTGGCTACATGTGTGGATGTGTGTGTTAGTTCTATTTGTGCCACTGCCTAGCTGTAGTTGTGGTTGTGTTTGTACATGTGTTGGCACAGTTGGATGTGACTTTTTTGATGGCATGTGTTGTGTTTATCTGACTGACATACACATTTTGGGATGATTCTGTTCTAGTTGCTGTGTAATTGCTATGTGTGCATGGTTTGACTCTCCCCTTGACAGTGATGTGTGTGTTTTGTGGCAGTTTATTGTGTACATTTGTTGTGTACTCACCAGGCTCTGGGATGTTCTCTAGTCCATATACGCTCACTGGCGGAAGGATGGCCCGCACCTTCTCCTCCCAGGGCCTGAGGTATATTGGCTTGGCAGGAGGGCCACTGCCGGTCTGTTGGCTGTTGCTGTAGTCTATCTTCAGCAGGTCCCGTACCCTCCTGCGCACGTCATACCACCTGTTCTGGATGTCCGTCTTTGTGCGCCGACATGATGATTGGGCGTTCACCCTGTTGATGATCCTCTCCCACATCTTGGTTTTCTGCG
This sequence comes from Calotriton arnoldi, assembly GCA_963921515.1. Classification (NCBI taxonomy): domain Eukaryota; kingdom Metazoa; phylum Chordata; class Amphibia; order Caudata; family Salamandridae; genus Calotriton; species Calotriton arnoldi. Next base: position 773,353 of record CAWUFW010009324.1, on the reverse strand, counting down.
ACATGGGGGTCTGTTGGACCAGAGTGCCAAACAGCTGTGGCTCCACCCTGAGGATCTCGTCTACCAGGACTTCCAATTCACAATCTAGGAACTTGGGATTCTTCTTGGGGGGCATGGTGATGGGTGGTGATGGTGAGTGATGTGTGTGTTGGTGTGCAGGTGAGGGTGTGTGAGTGTGTGTTTTGCTGGGTGTATGTGAGGTAGGTATTTGTTGGTGTGCTGATGGTGTGTGGCTTGTGTGAGGGATGAGCTGTGGGTGTGTGGTTGCTTTCTCTTGGGTGCTGGCAGTGAAATGGCATTTGCAAAGGCTCATGGTAGTGATTTGTGTCCTTTATATAGGTGGAGTTGTGGGTGTGTCTTTGTTCTCTGTCCCCACCCCCCCAGTGTTTATTGGCTTGGTAATTGCTTGTTTGGCCTTTTTTTGGTTGATTTTTCCTTTGTGCTGTTTGTGTATGTTGGAAACGTTCTTGTGACCGAGTCGGACCCTGCATTGGTCTCGTACGGTGTTTTCCGTTTCGTCCACGCTGTGTTTGTGCAGTTTTGTATGCTGCGTACGCGTCGGTCGCGGTGTATTGTGTTGCTTCGGCTCGGTTTTGTATGCGTGTCGGTCGTACGGCTTGTCCTCCGTCCGACTCGGTCGTGTTTTCGCGCCTTGCATCGTACTTTGCGGGTTGGAGTTGGCGGGTACGATTCGGTCGGATTTGTTCCGGGTGCGTGTCGGTCGGTTGGATTCGCGTGTTTTTCCGGCCGGATTGCTATTTTCCGAGCGGCTCGGTCGGTCGGCTTGGTTTCCTGACGTGTCGGTCGGATTTATCGCGGCTTGCATCGTACTTGGCGTGTCGGGCGCCACTGGTACGTGTCGGTCGGTATTTTTTCCGGATCCGAGTCGGTCGGTGCTTTTTCCGGCCCGAATCGGAATCGACCCCTTTGTATCCATCTCTCTATGTGATGAAAATAGAGGCAGGTGAATATTCACCCTTCACCCACAAAGTCGGGAAACTTCACCCTCTGTGAAGATGCTGATGCTTCCCAGGTTCACCAAGGCAAAGTTTTAGCCACTTAACCTGAAATTTGTACATTAGACTTTTTTCCAGCCACAGGGTGTTCCAACCTTTGGTTTTCCAAGGTAGGACAGTTGACAGTGAAAAGGTGGAGACTGGGGTGACGCTCCAGCTCTGGAAGCAATGTCTATAAGGGTGTAGGATCAAGTAACTTAGCTCAGTAGCAGGAGATGGTGCATAATTTTAGACTCAGAATCTGATTAGCAAACATGTTTCAGGTAGGGTCTCTGTTGGAGACCACAGCCTCCCACCAAAAGTCGCCATAGTATGAATGGTTTCTCACTTCTGCAGAATTCTGCTGAAGCTGCTATTTTTTTTATTACTTTGCAGTATCGCACTTTGCACAATTAAAAAAGTATGTAACGTTCCAAGTTGCTCAAGCCTGTAACCCCTTTTTTAAATGTCAAGTAGCTAAATTTCGCAATTTCACAGAATGTGCTGTATAATTTGCATCCTTTGAATTCATACTTTGTTTTACCCAGCTGCATGGTTTAGACAATAATGCCCAATAATTTCGTACTCCATTGCTGCTTAATTCCAGTGGCCCTACCTACAATTGATCAAGTGGAATCAAAATTAACATGTTTTGAATATTTTATTACAATATACTTGTTAATACGGATTATTATAAATAAAACTGATGTAAAATAAAAAAAATCAACATATTTAGCTGCGCCTTTTTTTTTCATAGTCTCGTAAAGCACACTGTATGCTAATTTGCATTTAAAGAACACTCGTTTAATACCTAAATAGTGTTCACTGAGTAGTAATCAGCAAATAATTCTGAAAGCACTCAGCAGTTTGGACCTTTCTGACAAAAAATGAAACCAAAATAGTGGGTATATTCTTGGGGTAATCAGCAAATCATTCTTAAAACATCAGGAGCAATTTCATAATGTTAAAAAGAAATGATTTTTGTGGAGTTTTGGATGTTTATTTTCAAATCATCATCAAGAACAACTGGACCATATGAAGTAATCAGATACTTATTCTTAAATCCTCATGAAGTCATCAGGAATAGTCACACCTTGTGAAGTCATCGGATACTCATTTTGAAATCCTCCTGAAGTCATCAGGAATAGTCACACCTTTTGAAGTCATCAGATACTCATTTTTAAATCCTCCTGAAGTCATCAGGAATAGTCACACCTTGTGAACTCATCAGCTACTCATTTTCAAGTCATTCTTGAGTCATCAGGCTCAAGTTTCTAAACTCTGCTGATGACTTCAAGAGCTTGATGATGTCTGATGATGTGAAAATGACTTCTACAGTAGTTGGATGATCATTCAATGACTCTGTGATGGCTTCTAAAGTAATCCTGTTTGACCTGGGAATGTAACGGCCAAAACAAACTATTCCCCAGTCTAAATGTGTCCAATCATGGGTGGCACCCTCATAAACACTGGAGGCAACTCAGTTGAAAGTATGCACTATACAAGAGTAATATCCAAAACAATTTTTTTTTTCAAAAAGCACAAGATCTTTTAAATATAAAACTCTTAGGGTAGGCACGATTGAGTACACGCATGGAATATAAATGATGGGCTTTAAAACGCTAAGGATTACTTTAACGTTTTTAGCGTTCATTTTTCAGAAATGGTGCATTTTTGTTGCCAGTGAAGTATTTACTGTCAAAACAGTGCACAATTTCTGAATATTGAAAACTTTAAGATTAAGCACATGAATATAGGGCCCGAAAGGTACCCGCTCCAATGGCCATTTTTAATTTCTATAAAGCACACTTACCTTGGCGAGGTTCAGGTCAGGGAAGTCCTGCACTCAGCCCAGTCCTGTGCAGTCTTGGGCAGTTCACCCCCAGCAGCAGTCAGTAGCGTAGCCAGGTGGAGGTACTGCACACCAGTCCAGTTCAAGAGCCAAAAGCATGCTCTAGCTGAAATGCTCTAAACAGATACACGAGAGGAACAGTGGAAGCAAGCTCAGTGTGTCTGTTTACAGCATGTGACCTGACGTCACAGAGTCATGACTCTGTGACGTCACGTCACTCATGGACTGGTATGTCCTTTTTGAAAGGCAGCCTCCTGTAACCCCTCCCTTTCAAAACTCTTCACAGGGTTGAGTGGTGTAAGCTAAGCTTGCAGACCACACCCCACCTTGTTAGAACTTTGGGAAAGGATGGGGTGGAGGCAGCTTTAGCAATAATGGACAAGCAGCCCCGAGACTACAGCCGGGGCTGCTTCAAAAACTGACACTGCTTAGCCTCATCAGTGGGTGGCCCATGAGGACCCTCAAGTACTGCAAGCCACGGTTGATACAATGTCAGCCCACATAGTTTGTTTGCAAGTCACAGTAACTGGCACATGCACAATGGGCATGTGTCTTAGGAAAACTGCCTGACTGTCTGCCTGACATAACGACATCTGTGTTAGTGAGCTTCACATCAGGCAGGCAAAGGCACAGTTTTATTAAAGAAATGTGGATGGTAGTTGCTTTTTGCAACTACCATCCACATGGCTTTACAAAATTGGAAGGACGAGGACCCTCCACCCATTATCAGGAATCACCCCTGGAGAGGCATTATCACTGTCACTTGGCTTGATCCTAATTTCCTTTTCCCACTGATGGGTGGCCTCTCTACTTGAGCTGTAATATTTATGGTTTATTCCTGTGAGAAATTGGGTTGGTGGTTGACTGGGGTGTGAGCCCTGGTCAAGCAGCAACCACAATCCTTGTCAGGGTAAGGCAGAAGCAAGCCCCAAAATAACCTGTGCTCAACCCCGTAGTAGTTTGGCACAGAGCAGTCAGGCTTATCTTAGAGGCAATGTGTAAAGTATTTGTGCAACACTTCAAACAGTAAAACAGTGAAAACAGCACACAAAAAGATGCCACACCAAGTTAGAAAAATAGAGGAAACTTTAATAAATAAAAGAAGACCAAAATGACAACAATCCAATCAGTAGAACCGGACATATGATTTTTAAAGAATTTGGCAACAAAAAGTGCCAAAAAAGCACAAAGTGCCAACTCAGGATATCTGTTCTCGCTGGACCGGGTCAAAGTCAAAAGTTGAGGCCGACAGCGATGGACAGGGTCATAAGGAGCAAGGAGAGTATCACGTAAAGCTGTTGGCGTGGCGTGGCGAAAAGAGCAGGCTGAGCGCCACAGATGGGCGGGTTGGAGCTTCATGTTGGTGATCTCCTGTGAGTGGTTGATGTTGTGGTGCAAATAGACAGGCTGGCGGGGACTCGTGCTGGTTCTCACTGTGAGCAGCACGGTCTCAGTGCAAATGGGCCCGATCGCGATCATGAAAGCCCAAAAGCTTGATTTCAGTACCTATGAGCCACACCAAGGGTACAGGACATGGGAGGCACCAATTAGGGGTCAGGAACAGACTGCAGTTGGGTCCAGTGGCTGGTGAAGGATGTTGGGGAGCCTTTTATGTCCCTGAGGCTTAGATCAGGACACTGGCAGACTAGCCCTTAGAGTTACTCTGTGGTCCTGGTTTCAGGATGACGTTGCAGGTCCAGTTCTTCTTCCCCAAGCAAGAGGACAGCAGGCAGCAGGTCAGCACAGCATGACAGCAGAGCAGAACTACAGCAGAGTGACAGTCCTTGTAGTGGCAGAGCAGTCATTCTTCCTGGCTGAGTGTCCACAGGTCCCGAAGTGTACTGAAGTGGTGGTGTCTAAGGTCCAGTATTTATATACAGTTATGCCTTTGAAGTGGGGAGCAGCTTCTAGAGGCATGACTTTGAAGGGTACAGATGCCCTGCCTTCCTGGCCTTGGTTCTAGGTTAACTACAGGGGGATGCCCAGCCCTTTGTATGGAGATAGGAAACAGCCTATTCAAGTATAAGTGGGGCTGGGCCCCCCTTCTCCGACCTATCCTGCTAGTGACGGCCCATCCAGTCACACCTAAGCTCCCCATTGTGTATAACTGTCTAGGAGGAATACACAAACACCAACTGTGAGCTACACCCAGACAGGTGACCAAGGGACAGGCTACAGACACTAAATGGCCAAAGCAGGAAAATGCCCAATTTCCAAAAGTGGCATTTTCCAGAATCGCAATTTAAAATCTGACTTCACGATAAGTTAATATTTTAAATTGTGATTCCAGAGACACCAAACATGAACTGGTTTCCTACTCACATATGGAAATTACACTTATAAAATTTAATACAGTGGCTCCAATGCTATCCTGTGGGAGAGATAGACCTCGCAGTAGTGAAAAACAAACGTAAGGGTTTTTCACTACCAGGACATGTAACATAAGTACATGTCCTACTGTTTAAATATGCTGCACCCTGCCTTCTGGGCTGTCCAGGGCCTACCCTATGGGTGACTTCTGTGTATAAAAAAGGAAGGTTTGGGTCTGGCAAAATGTTTATTTTGCCAGGCCAACTTGGCAACTTAAAACTGCACATATAGGTTGCAATAGCAGGCCTGAGACATGTTCAAAGTGCTACTTAAGTGGGTGGCACAATCAGTTCTGCAGGACCACTGGTAGCTTTTAATTACAGGCCCTGGGCACATGTAGTGCCACTTTACTAGGGACTTACAAGTAAATTAAATATGCCAATTGGGTATAAGCCAATTCATCATGTTTTAAGCAGAGAGCACAAGTACTTTAGCACTGTTTAGCAGTGGTAATGTGGACTGAGTCATAAGGCCAACGAAAACAATTTCAGCAAAAATGGAGGGGTGAAGGCAAAAAAATTGGGGATGACCCTGCAGAAAGGGCCAAGTTCAACAATTCCTAACGAAGAGATATTTTCCATTTCATAAAAGGCCTCTTCTTAACTATTTGTCAGTGCATTTTCACCAGTAATCATCCCTGAATCACTGACTTGATACCTTCACTGGGATCTCAAACCATCTGTCATGTCACTGTTCTACATTGGCATTCTCACCACCTCTGTTTGGCACCTCTCCTTGCCACCTTCCACTCACTGTCATGTCACTCCACTTGCACCATATCCATCCATATCTTTGTTGATCTTTATACTCATTTCCACACAGTGGTCCACGCAGAGGGAAAGTAGTCTTTGATATCGCTGTCCTACTTCTCTACCACTCATAATACTGTGCAGATGTTTATTTTGCATAGTGATGCCTAGTTTTGAATTCAGGGCCTCATTACGATGTCGGTTGGAAAGCATTCCAACCGACTCCTTGTCGGAAAGGTTTCTGAACGAATCGGATTCAGGGAGGCCAACCGACTGATTATGATGCTTCCGAACACCATTCGGTCAGACTCCCATTGACTTCAATGGGAGCCTGTGTTCCGACCGACAACACAGGCTCCCATTGAAGAAAGGGGTGGTTGTAGAAAACCTTGCACCCTGTGGTGGGCACCTCATGGTGCCTGCCACATCGTGCATGGTTGGAAAGAGGGGACCCATGGGTACCCCTACAGGCCCCAACCGGAGGACTCCGGGTGAAGGGGGGCCTGCTGCGGGCCCCCAAAGTCGGTTTCCGACAACCGATCCGTGTCGGACAAACCAAGTCGGAAAGGCTGTGCGAATCCGACACCGTAATACGTCAGTCGGAAACGCGGTCCATAGACCTGTACGATTCGGCTCTGACCGACTTGGTTTCTCCAAATGCCAGTTGGTACCGAATCGGAAAGTCCGAACTGTTTCCGACTATCATAATCGGTCGGTCGGATATGTTTCCGAGTCGGTCAGAAACGCGGGTTCCGACACGGATTCGGACAAACCGAATGCCGTTAGGAGCCTTTCCGACCCTAATTGTAATGGGGTCCTAAATGATTATATTTTGCAAATTCGTTCTGAAGTTGCTAAAAATATATTTTTAGACTTTTACCAACTGATTAATGTTATACTTGACACTGTGTAATTTGCTGTTGGAAACAGCACTTAAATTAGTAAAGGTATCGCCTTTTTCACCTTTTATAGTCAATATATAGTTACAAAAGATTGCTTCTCTCTCTTTCCGCTGCCTAATAACACTGATATTATTCTGCTGCCTCATATATATTGCTATTTTTCCTTTTTTTATACAATTTCGGAAAACAGAAACATGACATTGCTAGTCTCTTCCGTATTATCTTTTGTTTATTTTCTTTATCTATTGATTCTCTACTTGACGATCCCCACGATTAACTGAGTTGACGACAGCAGAAGTTCAAATATTTTTTATAGATGTAGAAAAATGAGGTAGAACTAATAAAACATAACTTTATGCTCAAAAGTAGTGAGGCTTATACATACAGAATTGGATCACATACTACAAATGGAAGATATTTATCAAATGTACCAAATGAGCTTGTTTTTATGAAATTCTCTGGAAAATGGCAATGAATGAGGGTGCATGTATTTTATCACACACATTAGAAATGTCTTATTTATTGTTGCTATGAGGTGCTAATGAGAGAGAGCATACTTGCTTACATTCAGATCACTGCACAATCAGCCCTACTGTGGCGCGAGAATGAATGTGAACACTCTTCACATGTTCAGCTGCTGACAGCATCGACTGTAGATTATTTGTTACCCCAAGCCAGGCATTTTGTTTTCTACAATATCATAGTAAAATCAAATATCAAATCTTTGGCCAGAGTAATTTTGTGTGAATTATTGTGATCTGTTATGGTACCCGTTGATGGGAGCAAAAGATTTATAAGCAGCTAATTTCTATGCTTATAGTATATAGACCCAGGCCCGTGGCAAATATAAAGCAGACTTGTCTGTTCCGGGGAGATTATCTCATACAGATCAAGGTTCTTTGTATTATACATTACAGACTTTATGTGTGTTCCTGGGAGAAAGGTCAGAATAGATGATTTTAAAAAGCAATAATTTCACAAGAACATTTTTTTTTTTTCTGTTTAAATTGAGACATTTACTTGAAAGATAATGGGATTGTGAATTGTTTGGCCACACAATTTCCTCATATCGTCTCTAAAACGATAAATAGTCGTTTTTACGATCTTGCATCCTATCGTTAGTCTTAATTTCCTTTTTTTTGGTATTTGTTTGCAAAATATCACAGATGCGTCGGATATTTTGGTGTGGCAAGTTTTTCAAGCACATGCTGTATGAATAAGAAAAACACCTTTAAAATAAATTACCCACGTGATATATAGGCACTATGCGTCGCTTTATTCCTATATTGTATTTCTGAGGCTCTTTTATATATAGTTTACCATGCGATACCAAACGAAGATGCGCTTTCATAACTAAGGGGAATGCTTGGGAAATAGGTAAGTATCAGAGGTCAGATACTTTGGATATTCATACTTAAACGCCCTTGGTAGCTGATATAAGCTTGCAGCATTTTCCCAAATAAAAGTGGATTCAGCATATTTATAAAAGACGTGTAATGATTAGACATGCATCACATTATTTTTTGTGTTTTTTTTAACTTTAAACTGTAAATAAACATTAAGAACACGTTACCGCTCAGTGGTGGACTTTTCACAATTGTTCTAGTATTTTTTTTTAAGTTATTGAGGGACCTCTAACGTGGAAGACAGTCCTGGAAGAAGCGCACTAACCATCCCAATAATATCCTCAATGATGCATGGTGTACGTCACTTCTTCCGTCCTTGATAGGCTGTGTTTGAGAGGGTATCACTAGTAAAACGTGCTACTGAGAGCAAGGGATTTTCACTTCCACTTCCTCATATATTAAGGGGCATATTTCCAAGAAAAGATGCATTGCTGCGCCAAGGCAGCGATGCGTCAACATTTCTTGCGCCTGCGTAAAAAATCCTTACGACGCCATGGATGCGCCGTATTAACAATACAGGGCTCCATGACGCAAGGTCCCGAGGATACATCAGAAATTCTTATGTACCCATGGGAAGGATGCTGCAAGGCATCTGGCCCAAAAGTGGCACATTGCTGTAGTTCCTTATAAAACTGACTCAACTACGACAACGCGTCAAAAAACAGAGGCGATGCATCAGTTTGACTGATGCAAGTAGCCTACTGTATGGGGACCAATGTAACATAGTGTCAAACGGTGAAATGCTCACCGTGGAGACTTTTACATTGATGCTGGATGTCATGCATACAAGTGGGCATAGTGTACTTATGTGTACCACTATGCTTACCTATGTGTGACATAAGTCATTAATGGTGTGTAATGTGTGATTTACTGTGTTACCTAACTTATGTGTGACTTACCTGTTGAGGGAATGTGACTTGATTGCAGATTACACAGTTTCAAGTCACTTCAGCTGGTCAGTCAAATTCCTCTGAAACAGCCAATGCGCCATTCCTACACCTGGGTTTTAGAGGCGTAGGAATTTTGACGCATCTCAAGCTCTGCAGCCCGCCTCCCGAAGATGTGCCACTTTGGGAAAAAGTCATAAATACGACTGAGTCAGTTTTACCGGGGGTTTTAAATGGGAACGCCTACCTTCCATATATTAAAACTAATGTGATACAGCAGATTCCGTCGAAGGAAAAAACAGACGCAGGCCAACGGAAGGTGATGCTTCAGCCTAGATGAGTTGCCTTGTAAATATGCAGCAATGACAGTTCCACTGCTGCATCAAAAAAGACAAAGCGGTTCAAGCTCGTAAATATGGGCGTAGGTTTTGATAGCATAGGTTAAAATGTGTGCAAATAAATGCCATTTTAACATGTAGCCACGCTCGTGCGCATTCTGCCCTAGCTCACCCCTGTGCCCGCATTCACTTTTATCAATATAACGTTTGCACAGGGGCCTGAACACTACAAACAGATCAGTCCTAACAAGGGATGTATGAATGTTAGACATATAGAGTTACCAATTTTTGAAGTACAGTTAGTTAACAGAATTTCCCACTTTTCCAACGCCTGTGCATATGCATAGATTTTTTTCTAGTGATTTTAATTGGCACTGGCAAATTGTGAGCATTTTGTATGGAACTGCACACCATGCTTAGCCATCTCTCAGGTGCACTATGAAATTTTATATTATTGGCAACTCATTAGCAATTTGCATGCTAGTGCATACTTTGATTATGTTTTTAAAGAAAGAACTCTGAAGCCATTTTGTCCAAAGTATTGTTTGGGAGAAATATGCAAAGTATGCAAGAAGAAGACATTCCAGCAAAGCACACCCTCATTTCTAAATACAGAGTAGGGGAGAACATTGTTGGACTTGGCCCTTTTTGCAGAGTCATCCCAGAACTTTTTGCCTTCCTCCTGTATTTTTTCTGACCTGTTGTTGGTGGTTTTAGGACTCTGGGCACTTTATCACTGCTGATCAGCGCTAAAGTGCATGTGCCCTCTATGGTAAACTTGGTACGATTGGTATACACCTGTTTGCCATATTTAATTTACCCGTCAGTCCCTTGTACAATGGTATCTCATATACCAAGGGCCAGTAAAATAAATGCTACTGGTGTTTGCTTTGATCGCCCTAAGTTGGCAGGATATGCCCAGACGTGGGTCCCTTGCTCGCTTTGCCACTGGATTCAAGCTAGCCTGGCTGATGAGGGGTGTTAACCTGAAACCGGTCCCAGGACCGTTGTTTCTGGTTCAGGGAAGACCTGGCTTGGCAGTTCAGGCAGGACTGTTCCCATGAGGCACATGGTCAAGAAGACTGATTTGCATATAGCTGGGTCTGAACTGAGGTGGCAAAGTGAGCTAAAGAACGATGATGGATTCAACCCAGATCTGTGACTGGGAGTGAGTGTCTGAAAAGTTTCAGCGCTCCATCCATCATCTCCTTGTGTTTGCTTTGTTCGCCCTAAGTTGGCAGGGTATGCCCAGACGTGGGTCCCTTGCTCACTTTGCCACTGGATTCAAGCTAGCCTGGCTGATGAGGGGTGTTACCCTGAAACCGATCCCAGGATGCTTGTTTCCGATTCAGGGAAGGCCTGGCTTGGCAGTTTGGGCTGAACTGTTCCCATGAGGCACAGGATCAAGACTGATTTGCATATAACTGGGTCTGAACTGAGGTGGCGAAGTGAGCTAAAGAACGATGATGGATTCAAGCCAGATCTGTGACTGAGGGTGAGTGTCTGAAAAGTTTCAGCGCTCCGTCCATCATCTCCTTGTGTTTGCACTGGTGGGCTTGCAGCGCTGCTTGTGCCACCCACCAAAGTAGCCTTTCAAACCTGTCTTAGGCCTCTGCCACTGCAGGGCCTGTGCGTGCAGTTTACTGCCACTGTGACGTGGCACATAAAGTGGTTGCCACATCTATGACTCCCCTTTTACTACATATCAGACACCCCTAAGGTAGGCCCTAGCTAGCCCTATGGGCAGGGTGCGGTGTAGGTAAAAGGTAGGACATGTGCCTTAACTGTGTGGCATGTCCTTGTAGTGACAAACAGCCTATTTGGTTTCTCACTGCTGTGAGGCTGCCCTCTCATAGGGATGCATTGGGGATTCCCTGATATGTGTTTCAGTGGTAATTCCTGACATGGGAGGGGTAGCATGATCAAGTTTGGTATGTGTGGAATAGTGGTGATAAATGCTGCGTATTGGTGTTCGCAGATTTATTATTACTATTTTAGAAATGCCACTTTTAGAAGTAGGCATTTCTGTGTGCTATGTGTCTTTGGTCCTCTGCTAGAATGTGTATTGACTGTCTGGCTTTCGACTGACAGGGGCTGGGGATGTGCAGTGGCTCCAACGAGTCTGGAGGAGTCAGCGCTAGGATGAATAGGCCTGGTCTCCATTTGGAGTGGTGGGAGGAGTAGCACCTGCACCTGAATCGGGTTGTGCCTGCCTTCCACAATGATGGCTCCGCCCCCCTGTGGTGTGTCCGGGGCCAGGGCTTACACTTACAATGGGGAGTGTTGTGCACTGTAATGAGATTATCAAAGTGCCACCAGAACTGGTTTTGACTGGGTTCAGATCCCTGGGCCATAGGAGAACAAAGACATATGCACTAAATGTACTGGGGCTGGGACCCCAGGTGGACTGAACTTCCTGGGAACTGGATCTGAAGAGCACTCTGCCACAAGGAACCGCCGTGGGACTCAGCTGCTGCTGGAGGTGCTGCCCTCTGCTGGGAGGCCCTACATGCTGGCCTGCCTGTACCCAGCTCTGCCCTTGTGTATGCCTGGAAGAAGAGCGCTGCCTGCTCCCATTTGTGCCTTCCAGGCGGGAGACAGGCTGAGCCCTTCATGTTCCTATTCTTGCCTTGGTGAAACGCGTGTGGAGTGCTGTGCAGGGACGGAGGAGTTTTCCCCCTTCTCCTTCCGTGGGTTGACAGAAAGAGCGTGAAGAAGCGCTCTTGTTTGCGACAGCGCATGGTGAGTGCTGTGTTTTGCAGCCCAAGGCCAAAGCTGTTCACAGAAACCAAATGCGGCCGCTCGTCAGCTGAGCCAGCGCCGCAGGAGCCTCGAGCGTTGCCCAGCGACCTGGCCGAAACCGGAAGCCAGGCAGGAGCGAAGGGCCACATGGCCGAGCCTGGTCGTGGGCAGGGCCAAGCGAGGCCGCACACCGGAGGGAGGAAGCAGAGCCTTGCGGGCTCCCATCTGCTGTGGGTTGCCAGAGGCCAGCAAAAGGGGTGGAGACGTCGCTCCATGATTTTCCGGCCCGACGTGGCCCGACTGGAGTGTTCCTGCCACCGGCCGGTGAGGTGAGGTGCAAGGACGGCACCGCAAGTGGTGGGCCGCTCCCACCAGGAAGCTACAAGCGAGAGACCCAAGAGGGGTCTTCCCGCTGACAGGAGCTGGAAACTCGGGGTGACACCTCGAACAAAGCCCCTAATTAGGAAGTGCTCTGCATTTCTAGCCTGGTCACAGTTGCGCCGCATGGTCGCAGGCAGCTGCAATCTTATCTTCAGCACTGAGGCCTTCTCCATTGACGATGACAGGGTGAGCTGCACCCCCGCCCCCGTGCTCGCGGTGTTGGGCTCCAGAGGAGGGTGAGACCTCGATAGAGGCACTGAAGTGGATGTGCCGCATTCCCTGTGGTAGGCAGGCAGGTAGCCTGGGAGCCTACGCAGGGTAAATCAGTTACGAGGTGCATAAGGCCCCTAAGGTGTACAACGGTACAGTTGTTACTCTGGCGCACGGTGGACTATGGTTATACCATGTTGCATGAGGTCCCTGATGTCTGCAATCTAGGGGTAGTTACCCCATTGCCCTGCTTATGATTTATGTGCCGTACTGTGGCAAGTGTTTACTTTGGTGCACTGTTGCTGATGCTTAGGCATAAGGTGTGTGGATCGGGAAACACCAGTGTCAACCAAAAACACAACATTGTGGCCATTCACCACAGCGTCTATATATGGGCCACTTTGGCCTACCTCCAATCTTTCTCCCCACTCAGGCACCTTCAGGAGGACTGATCTATGCTTCCAGTCCCATCCGTCTCAAAGATAGGAAATGGTTGGTACAAATTTGTATTCTGTAACATAGACTGATTCAAATTCGAGACCTGGTTTGAGGAATATCTGGGACCACTAGCAGCTTGCTGTGCATTGGGTAGTTGTGGAACCTGCATCACTGGGGGTTGCGGGAGTAAAAGTTTTGAGACGGTGGTCTGGGCACATTTTGCTGCGGCAGGGGACTAGTGTTCTGAGGTGAACCAACTCCTATATTCTGACCCTGATTTGCAGGATTTGCAGGATTAAGACAACATTCTCTGCTCCAAAGCCCCAACCTACTACAATAATGACACGGACTAGACTACTTCAATGTAGCTACATCTATTCCGGTACTCGAGTCTATAAAAATACCTCGACCTCTACCTTGAGACTGAAATCCACCTCCACCCTACATTACCGGAGCTCCCTACTGGTACACTCCCTGCACTGGACGGGCATTTTTATGTAAACTGTATGTTTTGGATTCCCTCTGCGCAGCCTTCATTTGTGCCACCATCAGCTTCTCCTTTAACTTTTTCTGCCTCATCTCAGTCTCATCTTTGCAACATTTAGCATAACGCAATATTTCATCCACTGACATATTTTGCCAACAAATCAAATTTTGTTGAATCATCATGCTGATCTCAGGGCTGAATCCTGTCACAAACCTGGGCACAAAATGTCCCATATCTTTAGGATCCAATATTTCCATTGCACTATGCTGCTTAAAAGGCTGTAACAATGTTTCATAATATGCATAAATTGCCTCTTTTGGTTCCTGGGTTGTTTGATCAATCTTAACCCAATCAATATCTTGAGGTGGCACTCTGAACTTCAACCTGATCATATTTTCTCAACACTATAACTGAAGGACCATTAGTCACAGGATCTCTTGTTGGCTTTCTCGGGCCACTCTATAGATATTTTAAACCACAAATCACTCAGTACCACAATATCAAATGAAGCATTCAAATCAGTCCACAAAACTTTCGATATCTCCACAAATTACTCAACCTGCTTATTCCACTCCACAGGCTTCTCTCTCAAGTTTGGGAATTCATTTGTGAATTTCGCAAGATAACTTCTGCTCCAAGGTACATAAACATATCATCCACTAGGTACCTCCTACAAACGGAAGCTTGCAGCTGCCTTCTCTCGACCTCCAGAAGGAGGCGGTTCTCCCGTCATTTTCTTGGGAGTCACCCTCTTTGACCAATTTAGCCTCCCATCTCTCTAGTTCATTCCAAATTCTAATGCTGTGAATTTATTCCTGGATTTGTATTTTCATTCCTGGTACTCTCATATGTTCTATATCTTGACACTAAAAGTGAGACAGTGGCTATTCTGAAAAACCTTTGCTCTCTCCAAATCGACCTCATACTTTTGAGGAAAGTCACATAATTTATCGTGAGCTTGTCTTGCCCTCCTAGTAACATCCTTACTCATGAATAAAAGCTCATTCTGCTGATATGTTTCTATTCAAACCAATGCAAGACATCCACTTATCATCTTGTCTAATTACAACTTTAATTTTCCCACATTCACTAAATTTACCTTCAATGTGGACTGCAGGGTTCCCTGATTCACTTCTGCATTTCCACTCCCATTCAATGATTAAGAACTTTCAAAATGTCTTCCAATTCCTGGACATTTAAACCAGGACGTTCCCTTGGAGCTTCAGTTACTACTTTTCACTTAGGTGTGCTATCCTGTATGTTTAAAGGCGTTCCCAAGTAAGTAAGCTCAAGTCTGATAACCCAGGAATTACTTTAAAGGTCCAAATCCATTCTGAGGTATAGAATGATCTGCACTGACAGCACAAAGAGACCTCACATCGATTGGGCTTAAAGGACATTTTCCCCAATTCTGTGATTCATGGGCACAACCTCTTATACTTGCTGCTGAGCAGAAATAACTTGATTTTGAATCTCGTCTCCCAACCAGGTTTATATATAGAAACCACTGGTCCAATGGTAACAGGGACCGTAAATGCATCTGGGATTGTACAAGCAGTAGAGGTTCCCGGAACGCAAGTCCCTGAGTGTCCTCCCATCATTATTTGACCTACTGTAAAAGTTTCCTGCACACTCCAATCCTTCTGCGCAGGTGAAACCCTGTCATTGTTAGACTTATACTTCCTGGTGCAGTGGGCAATCTAGTATTCTCTCTGGCAACATCATTCCCACCTGCTTCTTTTCGAATCTCATTGTACAGTGACGGTCGCTCTGACATCAATGCACCTAAAAGACTATCACTAGTATCACTATCATCATCCTCAGTTCTTTCTCCAACTTCCTTTGATTTATCCTTTTTCTCTCTTTTGGTCCCTTCTCTATTTTCCAACAATGGATACAATTTTGCCCCTTCTCCACCATTTCTGCTCTGCATCCCACTTTGCATCCGCATAAGTGTGCACTACCATTCTCGCTCGACCCTGACATCTTTCCTTTTCCCTCACATTAGCTACATGCTCCCAAGCATTAAGCACCTCTGGTCTAGGCTGTGGTTTCATTTCCCATAATATTCTCCTCAAATGTTCAATAATTCTCAGATTAAATGTGCCATAACGTGGAAATGCCAGTGCACCTTCTTTCTCAGTAATCTTGTGCCATTGTTCAAGCCAAATACATTTATGTAGCCCTACATTTATTGCCATATAATGACCTGCAATATTCTCAGGCAGGGCCCCTTCCCCCGAGAGGTATTTGAACATCTCCTCTAAAAAAACCTCGTACCATTTTAAAACATTTGATTTTCAATTCATCGTACAATTGCTTGTTTCAACCCAGAATCAGTGTTTTACTCAAAGATCTCACTCCAAATCATCAACCAATAACAGCGCGGCACCTTGTGACGTAAACAACCAATAACATCGCGGCTTTACACCAACTGACCTATCGCAGCGTGGCACACTGTGACATCACTTTTTGTTCCTCGCAGCAGTTCACCCTCCTTTACAATTTCACAAACACACTTTATCGTCAACAAATAACAATTGTCTGCTCCTCTTAGGAAATTAACAATACTATAATACAAGAGAGACTGGAACAACACTTCCCAGTCTACACCAACACACATACTAATGAAACTCAACCTTCAGGGTATCACCCTGATCAGTGTAGCGTTCCTCTGTGCAAAGGTCTGCCACACCAACTGTATGTCATAATCACACCAAAAAAATCCCCCTATCTCAATTGGGCTTGTTGAAGATGGCTCACAACAAACCCGACAAAACCTTTACAGACAAATACAATCCAGTGCAAACACAAGGAGATGATGGACGGACTGCTGAAACTTTTCAGACACTCACCCCCAGTCACAGATTTAGGTTGAATCCATCATCATTCTTTAGCTCACTTCGCCACCCCGGTTCAGACATAGCCATGTGCAAATCAGTCTTGACCCTGTGCCTCATGGGAACAGTCCAGCCCGAACTGCCAAGTAATGTCTTCCCTGGACCGGAAACAAGCGTCCTAGGACCGGTTTCGGGGTAAAACCCCTCATCAGCCAGGCTAGCTTGAATCCAGTGGCAAAGTGAGCAATGGACCCACATCTGGGCATACCCTGACAACTTAGGGTGAACAAAGCAAACACAAGGAGATGATGGACGGAGCGCTGGAACTTTTCAGACACTCACCCTCTGTCACAGATCTGGGTTGAATCCATCATCATTCTTTAGCTCACTTTGCCACCCCAGTTCAGACATAGCCATATGCAAATCAGTCTTGACCCTGTGCCTCATGGGAACAGTCCCGCCCGAACTGCCAAGCCATGTCTGTAGGAAGGTGGAATCTGACTATATGGTTGCCCCCACTTTTTTCCTGGTGTTTTGCTGGTTTATGACTTAGTTGGACTGGGATCCTGCCATTCAGGGCCCCAGTCTATCTGCTTCCTCTATAAAATGGTTTCCATGTGCCTTAGGCACATCTCTGATTGGAATCTGGAGTGCCCTTATAAGTCCCTAGTATATGGTATACTATGTACCCAGGGCATAGGTACCTCAGAGGCCTGCCAGGGGCTGAAGCATGTATTATGCCACCCCTGGAAGGCCAGCCAAAATGACACCACAGTCCTGCTACTGCAGCCTGAGTAAGGTGGTGCATGCACCCCTTACAGTGGTATAGGCTACCTATATCACTACATACATACACACATATAAACCTATAAGTCACTCCTATGGCAGGCCTTATCAATCCTGAAGGCAGAGTGCTTGGTTCCTATGTGAGAGGGTGCCCCTGCATGAGCAGAGCCCCTCTGCAGCGTTCGGAGACCCTTCTCTGATGCTGTTTGTAGTGCAGCCTGACCATATACTCTTAAGCGCATTATAACCTTGCGTTAAATGCTAACTTTGGGATGGCTGCACGGAAACATGTCGTGTTTGGTGTCAAACATCTTGAATACTACCCCCCGCCAGTTCTGGTGGCGGGGGTAGCATTCCACCCTTCTAGAGGGAGAGACATGTACACACCGGTATACCCGGTACTGACTTTCCAGAGCCCTGGCATCACAAAATGGATGCCGCTGCCACAAACACGAGTCTGGCCTCCTGCTGCTGACCGAAACTCCGGAAGGGGAGGCCTGGACAATAGGTTTCCTGTCCCAGGGAGGTGTAAACACCTCCCCAGACAGGATAGTGTGTATTGGGGCTGGGCGGGAGCACTCTCTGGTGCTTTGAAGTCCTGCACTGGGGGCACATTTGGTGTCCCTGTGCATACCCCAGTTCAAACCGGCTCAGGGGCTTCCAGCCCCTGCTCTGGCATGAAACTGGACAAAGGGAAAGGGTGTAACCACCCCTCTGCCCTGACCCTCCCATAGGTGGGTCCACAGAGTATGTCCAACCCCTACCTTAGTATAAGTATGGGACCCCAGTACTTAGGACTTTAGATTAACCTGGACGAAACTCTGACACAGAATCCTGGACCTTCGACGCTCTACTTAAAGATTAGAGGACTGAAGAATCTCCCTTGGGGTCAAGGAGTGACTCCCCTGCTTGGCAGGCACCAAAGAAGCAATTGTCCGGTCTGCATCGCTGAAGCTCCTGCCGGACACCGAAGTCTTTGCATCACCAGAGGTGGATTTTCAGACATCCCCGAGGCTGCCCTGAGTCCCCAGCAAAGCTGAGGCCTGTAGCTGTCGTGGGTAACGTGGAACCGTGACCCCTGGACACCGATCACATTTGCAAGTGCATCCTCTTCTGGGTATCCCACAAAGTCATGCTTTGGGCTCCGAGTAGCCCCAGCCTCCAGCACCAACTGCACCGAAGATCACTGGCCTCCACTCCACGAGTGTCCTGTGAGCCAGCTCCTCGTGCATCGACTCGAGGCTCCTTCGCGGTCGCTAGTCCGTTGTCTAGTAGGCCCTCCCGAAGGCCAATCTTCTTCTGCTTGGGCTCCCTGGTTGCTCCAGGCGTGCCCTGACTTACCCTCGCTGGGTGAGTCCCACAGACCTTGATGGTCTGCAACATCATCCTTCTTCCATTTCCACGAGACTTGCCGTTGCCAAGGCTTGTTGGGTCCAATCCGGTCGCTGACACCCCTGCAATTGTCAGACGTTGTGGGATAGCTCGAATCCAGCTCCTGGTCATCGTCGATGCCTCCTGGACCTCGTGGCTGAAGAGTCAAGATGACTGTCAACCTACCTGAAGCACTCGACATCGGTGGGCATCTGCTCATCGCCTTCCTGGTCACTGGCTAGTGACCCAGACTCTGTCCCCTCTGCTTTCAGGTTCTTCAGATCTTCGATCCACCTTTGGATCCACCCGAACACTTTCGACTTGGCCGCCTGCAGCACTTTGCAGCAGATCGCCATTGAAAGCGACGACGAAACCCGACCCGAAAGACACCTATGCACCCGGCTCCCCTGGGTGAGGTAACTCGAGTACTCCGGTGATCCCGTGGGTATTGACACTAGAACAGCCTAGTTCTCAAAGGGTTTGCTCCAAGTCCTCCTCTAAGTGTCCCTTTTCTTTTAAATTCAAACCGCGACTTTCCCCATAGAAGTTAACGGCGATTCGCGGCTGTGTTCATACACTGCACGCGTCCCCCGTGGGTCCCCTGTGTCACTACCTTGGGTGGTTCCTTGTGGGCCAGGCACTTCTACAGGCTCTAGCCCCTGTGTCTAGCTCAGTCGTGGTTCTTATACCACTTTATTGCTATATGGTTTGGTACGCCCCTAGGGCTCAAACGTGTATTTGTGCTATTACTGTAGATAACTAACTTATAACTTATGTACTTCGAACTCTAGCCTCATAAAGAGACTAGAGGGGTGTGTTTAGCAATAAATACATATATTTTGAATATATACCTGGTGTGGTCCTCTTTCATTTGGTCACTCAAGAGATTATAGACTGGTAAAACAAGCTGCTTTACATTCCTTCAAAACTTAGCCTGAAGGCTGCTCTCCATAGCTACCACTAGGATAGCTTTCAATAAAGGTTGTCTTTAACCTATCTCCAATAAGGGGTTGTTTGGACTGGTGCAAGGTGCCCACTATAATTAGTGGACAGCATATGCCAGGCCAACTTCTCACATTGGTGTGCAGCGTGTGGGATTCCAGCTTGCTATTGTTTTACCAGATAATCTCAATTGAATTGATCAACTGAAAACCACTAAGGGTACCTAAGGTACATATAAATCAAGCTTAGTATACAGTAAGTTCTACTGAACTTAGAGTTGTGTGTTAAGGGATAGCACACCCTTTCTACAACTCAAGAGAGTTTAGTAGGCCACACTAGAGTAGGTAGTGCATACACCACACCTCACTTGTAATGTCTTCAAAGCCAGGACCCAGTGAGTCCTCGCCAGAAGCCAGTGGGCTTCTTCCCTCCAAGTATGATAAACTCCCATTCTTGGAATTGAGAGCATTATGCAATACTAGGAAGTTGAAGGCAGGCAAAAGTGCCAGCACCCAACACCTCAGGGAGGTGTTACTAGCTGATGATCTCAGCAGGCCCCTAGGGTCTGAAGGGGTAGGCAGAGAGGGTGGGGCAGAAGATGAGGAAGGGGTCAGGGGTGAAGAAACCCAGGCCCCCCCCCTCTGAAACTGGCCAGGAAGGTGAAAATGACCTTGACCTGGATAACCCAATTCCTCCTGTGGAGGAGGAGGAGGATCAGAATGACCTCCTCTTTGTCCCCCCAGGAAGAATACTGAGTGTGCCCAGAAGGTCTAGATCTCCTTCTCAGGAGTCTAACCACTCTGACACCTCAATAGGGACCTCTGTCTCCTCTCATAGGAGGGAATCCTCTCATGAAAGGAGAAAGAGATTGCTTCAGTATGAACAAGCCCAGCTTGAGCTCAGAAAACAGCAATTGGCTATAGACAGGAGTCCCTAGATCTCTATAGAGAGAGACAAAAGATGGGACTAGAGTCCCATGGTGGCAGCAATTTCCCCAGAGATAGGGAAAGGTCTTATGACCATAGAAACCTGAGCAAGATTGTCCCTCCCTACCAGAGTGGGGATGACATCCACAAATGGATAACTGCACTGGAGAGGGCCTGTAAAGTACAGAGGGTCCCTCAGGAGCAGTGGGCAGCAATCTTGTGGCTCTCCTTTGCAGACAAAGGTAGAGACAAGCTCCTCACTGTAAGAGAAGAGGATGCTGACAATTACAAAGTCTTGAAGAGTGCTCTGATAGATGGGTTTGGCCTAACCACTGAACAGTATAGGTTGAAGTTCAGAGACACCCAAAAGGCTCAGACTCAAGACTGGGTTGACTTTGTAGATTGTGCTACTAAGGCTCTGGAAGGTTGGATACATGGCAACAAGGTGCATGACTTTTTAGGATTGTACAATTTGATTATGAGGGATCAGATCCTTAATAATTGTCAAAACCAGCTTTTACACCAGTACCTGGTTGACTCTGATCTGACCTCTCCCCAAGAATTGGGAAAGAAGGCAGACAAATGGGTCAGAACCAGAGTAAAGACTAAGAATCAGGGTGGTGACCAGAAGAAAGATTCTACCAAGTCCCACGAGAAAGGTGGGGATAAATCTAAGGATAAGTCCCCTACAGGGCCCCAAAAGTCCTCTTCTGGGGGTGGGTCCCAAACTCCTTCCTCTCCTGAAAGGAAACCATATTGCCATGTCTGTAAAAAGCCTGGACACTGGAAAACTGATCCCAATTGCCCCAGGATTGGCAATAAAGAAAATGCTCTTCCAGCTACCACTACCACCCCTCCTGGTACTACCAGTAGTAATCCTCCAGTTGGGAGTAGTGCACCCAAAAAGTTAGGTGCTTTTGCAAGAGGAACAGAGGTGGGCCCTAGTTTAGACAGGACCCCCTCAACAGACTCCTCTGACTCTGATGGTGGTATAGGATTTGCCACCTTTACCATGGGTCCCAATGCATTGGGCAGGTACAGACTGCAGCCAATGATTAATGGCAGAAAGCTGTGGCATTCAGGGACACAGGGGCTAGTGTCACCATGGTGGCAGGGAAACTAGTCCCCCCTCACCAGCTTTTACCTGAGTTTAAATACCAGGTGACCAACATAGATGGTGTCAGAACAGATCACCCCATGGCCATAGTCAATCTCAGCTGGGAAGGGGTCACAGGCCCAAAAAGAGTGGCAGTGTCCCCCAACTTGACTGTAGATTGCCTGATGGGCAATGATTTGGAACTTTCAGCCTGGGCTGAAGTTGAACACCAAGCCCATCTGAGAATGCTGGGCGTCCCTGAAAGAGTTAGTGGGGCTGTGATGGCTGTGAGAAGTTGGCCTGGCATATGCTGTCCACTAATTATAGTGGGCACCTTGCACCAGTCCAAACAACCCCTTATTGGAGATAGGTTAAAGACAACCTTTATTGAAAGCTATCCTAGTGGTAGCTATGGAGAGCAGCCTTCAGGCTAAGTCTTGAAGGAATGTAAAGCAGCTTGTTTTACCAGTCTATAATCTCTTGAGTGACCAAATGAAAGAGGACCACACCAGGTATATATTCAAAATATATGTATTTATTACTAAACACACCCCTCTAGTCTCTTTATGAGGCTAGAGTTCGAAGTACATACAGTATACGAGTTAGTTATCTACAGTAATAGCACAAATACACGTTTGAGCCCCAGGGGCGTACCAAACCATATACCAATAAAGTGGTATAAGAACCACGACTGAGCTAGACACAAGGCCTAGAGCCTGTAGAAGTGCTTGGACCACAAGGAACCACCCAAGGCAGTGACACAGGGGACCCACGGGGGACGCGTGCAGTGTATGAACACAGCCGCGAACCACCGTTAACTTCTATGGGGAAAGTCGCGATTAGAATTTAAAAGAAAAGGGACACTTAGAGGAGGACTTGGAGCAAACCCTTTGAGAACTAGGCTGTTCTAGTGTCAATACCCACGGGAGCACCGGAGTACTCGAGTTACCTCACCCAGGGGAGCCGGGTGCATAGGTGTCTTTCGGGGTCGGGTTTCGTCGTCGCTTTCAATGGCGATCTGCTGCAAAGTGCTGCTGGCGGCCAAGTCGAAAGTGTTCGGGTGGATCCAAAGGTGGATCGAAGATCTGAAGAACCTGAAAGCAGAGGGGACAGAGTCTGGGTCACTAGACAGTGACCAGGAAGGCGATGAGCAGATGCCCACCGATGTCGAGTGCTTCAAGTAGGTTGATGGTCGTCTTGACTCTTCAGCCACGAGGTCCAGGAGGCGTCGACGACAACCAGGAGCTGGATTCGAGCTATCCCACAACGTCTGTCGATTGCAGGGGTATCGGCGACCGGATTGGACCCAACAAGCCTTGGCAACAGCAAGTCTTGTGGAAATAGAAGAAGGACGATGTTGCAGACCAGCAAGGTCTGGGGGACTCACCCAGCGAGGATAAGTCAGGGCACACCTGGAGCAACCAGGGAGCCCAAGCAAAAAAAGATTGGCCTTCGGGAGGGCCTACTAGCCAACGGACTAGCGACCGCGAAGGAGCCTCAAGACGATGCACGTGGAGCTGGCTCACAGGACACTCGTGGAGTGGAGGCCAGTGATCTTCGGTGCAGTTGGTGCTGGAGGCTGGGGCTACTCGGAGCCCAAAGCACGACTTCGTGGGAGACCCAGAAGAGGATGCACTTGCAAATGCGTTTGGTGTCCAGGGGTCACGGTTCCACGTTACCCACGACAGCTACGGGCCTCAGCTTTGCTGGGGACTCAGGGCAGCCTCGGGGAAGTCTGGAAATCTACCTCTGGTGATGCAAAGACTTCGGCGTCCGACGGGAGCTTCAGCGATGCAGACCGGACAATTGCTTCTTTGGTGCCTGCCAAGCAGGGGAGTCACTCCTTGACCCCAAGGGAGATTCTTCAGTCCTCTAATCTTGAAGTAGAGCGTCGAAGGTCCAGGATTCTGTGTCAGAGTTTCGTCCAGGTAAATCTAAAGTCCTAAGGACTGGGTTCCCCTACTTATACTAAGGTAGGGGGTTGGACATACTCTGTGGCCCCACCTATGGGAGGGCCAGGGCAGAGGGGTGGTTACACCCCTTTCCCTTTGTCCAGTTTCGTGCCAGAGCAGGGGCTGGAAGCCCCTGAGCCGGTTTGAACTGGGGTATGCACAGGGACACCAAGTGTGCCCCCAGTGCAGGACTTCAAAGCACCCGAGAGTGCTCCCGCCCAGCCCCAATACACACTATCCTGTCTGGGGAGGTGGTCACACCTCCCTGGGACAGGAAACCTATTGTCCAGGCCTCCCCTGCCGGAGTTTCGGTCAGCAGCAGGAGGCCAGACTCGTGTCTGTGGCAGCGGCATCCATTTTGTGATGCCAGGGCTCTGGAAAGTCAGTACCGGGTATACCGGTGTGTACATGTCTTTCCCTCTAGAAGGGTGGAATGCTACCCCCGCCGCCAGAACTGGCGGGGGGTAGTATTCCAAGATGTTTGACACCAAACACGACATGTTTCCGTGCAGCCATCCCAAAGTTAGCATTTAACGCGAGGTTATAATGCGCTTAAGAGTATATGGTCAGGCTGCACTACAAACAGCATCAGAGAAGGGTCTCCGAACGCTGCAGAGGGGCCCTGCTCATGCAGGGGCACCCTCTCACATAGGAACCACGCACTCTGCCTTCAGGATTGATAAGGCCTGCCATAGGAGTGACTTATAGGTTTATATGTGTGTATGTATGTAGTGATATAGGTAGCCTATATCACAGTAAGGGGTGCATGCACCACCTTACCCAGGCTGCAGTAGCAGACCTGTGGTGTCAGTTTGGATGGCCTTCCAGGGGTGGCACAATACATGCTGCAGCCCCTGGTAGGCCTCTGAGGTACCTATGCCCTGGGTACATAGTATACCATATACTAGGGACTTATAAGGGCACTCCAGATTCCAATCAGAGATGTGCCTAAGGCACATGGAAACCATTTTATAGAGGAAGCAGATAGACTGGGGCCCTGAATAGCAGGATCCCAGTCCAACTAAGTCATAAACCAGCAAAACACCAGGAAAAAAGTGGGGGCAACCATATAGTCAGATTCCACCTTCCTACATAACCCCCCCCCCAAACGAAAGGAGATAAGGCTAACCTTGGCCAGTTGAGCCTTTATTGACTAAGTGGCCATATAAGGAAGCACCTGCACTAGCATGGTTGCCCCCTATCTTATGGTCCACTAAGCAATCCCTCACCCTAAGGGTATGAGAGGGTCTCCACCATGGGGAATTACTACCTGTGGTGTGCTTTGGTAAAGTACAAGGCTGGTGAGGTGTCTGAGAAGGGAAGTGAGGCCCTAGGAAGGTTGGTCTCAGCTTCCTCAGATCACTGGTCACCATGTATGCCTGTCTTTCCATGACTGAGTTGCACTGTGCTCTAAGGGTCAACCTTTGGCTGCCTACAGCTGGGGGTTGGGTCCCTTTGGATGGACCACTGGAGGGACATGGCAGGTTTGGAACCTTTTGGTCCCAGGTTTGCCCTTGCCTAACAGAGTCCTTCTGGGGGAGGTCCCTACACAAAGGTATGGGGGATCCCTCAGTGTGTTGAGGAATTTTCACCTGGCTAGGGCTACTAGACTGGGTGCCCCTAATCTGCTGATGGGGGGTTCCTCTGGACAGGGGGCCCTGGGGGTCCACTGACCTCCCTGACCTCTGCAGCCCTGGGCTGACTGAGGCAGGGTAGAGAGGGGCAGGTTACCTGCTCCAGACTGGGTACCACCTTGGAAGGGTCCTCTGCCATCAGGGGTGTGGCCAGGCCAGGCCTGACTACCTCTGGGGCAGTTCCTTCACTAGGGGTAGGGTCAGTTCCCTGAGGAGGCTGACCCTTACCTACTGTCTGGAGGGAAGAAGACTTTTCTTCAACCCTTGTGCTCTCTTTTGGGGGAGAGTGGGCCATTCTTCCAGGCTCCACATCTCCAAAATTTCCCTGGGCTGGGGCTGTGGCCATCACAGCCCCACTAACTTTACAGGGACGCCCAGCATTCTCAGATGGGTTTGGTGTTCAACTTCAGCCCAGGCTGAAATTTCCAGATCATTGCCCATCAGGCAATCTACAGGCAAGGTTGGGGACACTGCCACTCTTTTTGGGCCTGTGACCCCTTCCCAGCTGAGATTGACTATGGCCATGGGGTGATCTGTTCTGACACCATCAATGTTGGTCACCTGGTATTTAAACTCAGGTAAAAGCTGGTGAGGGGGGACTAGGTTCCCTGCCACCATGGTGACACTAGCCCCTGTGTCCCTAAATGCCACAGCTTTCTGACCATTAATTATTGGCTCCAGTCTGTACCTGCCCAATGCATTGGGACCCATGGTAAAGGTGGCAAATCCTACACCACCATCAGAGTCAGAGGAGTCTGTTGAGGGGTCCTGTCTAAACTAGGGCCCACCTCTGTTCCTCTTGCAAAAGCACCTAACTTTTTGGGTACACTACTCCCAACTGGAGGATTACTACTGGTAGTACCAGGAGGGGTGGTAGTAGTTGTTGGAGGAACATTTTCTTTATTGCCAATCCTGGGGCAACTGGGATCAGTTTTCCAGTGTCCAGGCTTTTTACAGACATGGCAATAGGGTTTCTTTTCAGGAGAGGAAGGAGTTTGGGACCCACCCCCAGAAGAGGACTTTTGGGGCCCTGTAGTGGATTTATCCTTAGATTTATCCCCACCTTTCTCTTGGGACTTGGTAGAATCTTTCTTCTGGTCACCACCCTGATTCTTAGTCTTTACTCTGGTTCTGACCCATTTGTCTGCCTTCTTTCCCAATTCTTGGGGAGAGGTCAGATCAGAGTCCACCAGGTACTGGTGTAAAAGCTGGTTTTGACAATTATTAAGGATCTGCTCCCTCATAATCAAATTGTACAATCCTAAAAAGTCATGCACCTTGTTGCCATGTATCCAACCTTCCAGAGCCTTAGTAGCACAATCTACAAAATCAACCCAGTCTTGAGTCTGAGCCTTTTGGGTGTCTCTGAACTTCAACCTATACTGTTCAGTGGTTAGGCCAAACCCATCTATCAGAGCACTCTTCAAGACTTTGTAATTGTCAGCATCCTCCTCTCTAACAGTGAGGAGCTTATCTCTACCTTTGTCTGCAAAGGAGAGCCACAAGATTGCTGCCCACTGCTCCTGAGGGACCCTCTGTACTTTACAGGCCCTCTCTAGAGCAGTTATCCATTTGTGGATGTCATCCCCACTCTGGTAGGGAGGGACAATCTTGCTCAGGTTTCTATGGTCATAAGACCTTTCCCTATCTTTGGGGAAACTGCTGCCACCATGGGACTCTAGTCCCAACTTTTGTCTCTCTCTATAGAGATCTAGGGACTCCCTGTCTATAGCCAATTGCTGTTTCCTGAGTTCAAGCTGAGCTTGCTCATATTGAATCAGTCTCTTTCTCCTCTCATGAGAGGATTCCCTCCTATGAGAGGAGACAGAGGTCCCTATTGAGGTGTCAGAGTGGTTAGACTCCTGAGAAGGAGACCTAGACCTTCTGGGCACACTCAGAACTCTTCCTGGGGGGACAAAGGGGAGGTCAGTCTGATCCTCTCCCTCCTCCTCCTCCACAGGAGGAATTGGGTTTTCCAGGACAAGGTCATTTTCACCTTCCTGGCCAGTTTCAGAGGGGGGGCCCTGGGTTTCTTCACCCCTGGCCCCTTCCTCATCTTCTGCCCCACCCTCTTTGCCTACCCCTTCAGACCCTAGGGGCCTGCTGAGATCATCAGCTAGTAACACCTCCCTGAGGTGTTGGGTGCTGGCACTTTTGCCTGCCTTCAACTTCCTAGTATTGCATAATGCTCTCAATTCCAAGAATGGGAGTTTATCATACTTGGAGGGAAGAAGCCCACTGGCTTCTGGCAAGGACTCACTGGGTCCTGGCTTTGAAGACATTACTAGTGAGGTGTGGTGTATGCACTACCTACTCTAGTGTGGCCTACTAAACTCTCTTGAGTTGTAGAAAGGGTGTGCTGTCCCTTAACACACAACTCTAAGTTCAGTAGAACTTACTGTATTACTAAGCTTGATTTATATGTACCTTAGGTACCCTTAGTGGTTTTCAGTTGATCAATTCAATTGAGATTATCTGGTAAAACAATAGCAAGCTGGAATCCCACACGCTGCACACCAATGTGAGAAGTTGGCCTGGCATATGCTGTCCACTAATTATAGTGGGCACCTTGCACCAGTCCAAACAACCCCTTATTGGAGATAGGTTAAAGACAACCTTTATTGAAAGCTATCCTAGTGGTAGCTATGGAGAGCAGCCTTCAGGCTAAGTCTTGAAGGAATGTAAAGCAGCTTGTTTTACCAGTCTATAATCTCTTGAGTGACCAAATGAAAGAGGACCACACCAGGTATATATTCAAAATATATGTATTTATTACTAAACACACCCCTCTAGTCTCTTTATGAGGCTAGAGTTCGAAGTACATAAGTTACGAGTTAGTTATCTACAGTAATAGCACAAATACACGTTTGAGCCCCAGGGGCGTACCAAACCATATACCAATAAAGTGGTATAAGAACCACGACTGAGCTAGACACAAGGCCTAGAGCCTGTAGAAGTGCTTGGACCACAAGGAACCACCCAAGGCAGTGACACAGGGGACCCACGGGGGACGCGTGCAGTGTATGAACACAGCCGCGAACCACCGTTAACTTCTATGGGGAAAGTCGCGATTAGAATTTAAAAGAAAAGGGACACTTAGAGGAGGACTTGGAGCAAACCCTTTGAGAACTAGGCTGTTCTAGTGTCAATACCCACGGGAGCACCGGAGTACTCGAGTTACCTCACCCAGGGGAGCCGGGTGCATAGGTGTCTTTCGGGGTCGGGTTTCGTCGTCGCTTTCAATGGCGATCTGCTGCAAAGTGCTGCTGGCGGCCAAGTCGAAAGTGTTCGGGTGGATCCAAAGGTGGATCGAAGATCTGAAGAACCTGAAAGCAGAGGGGACAGAGTCTGGGTCACTAGCCAGTGACCAGGAAGGCGATGAGCAGATGCCCACCGATGTCGAGTGCTTCAGGTAGGTTGACAGTCGTCTTGACTCTTCAGCCACGAGGTCCAGGAGGCGTCGACGACAACCAGGAGCTGGATTCGAGCTGTCCCACGACGTCTGTCGATTGCAGGTGTGTCGGCGACCGGATTGGACCCAACAAGCCTTGGCAACGGCAAGTCTCATGGAAATAGAAGAAGGACGATGTTGCAGACCAGCAAGGTCTGGGGGACTCACCCAGCGAGGATAAGTCAGGGAACACCTGGAGCAACCAGGGAGCCCAAGCAGAAAAAGATTGGCCTTCGGGAGGGCCTACTAGCCAACGGACTAGCGACCGCAAAGGAGCCTCGAAACGATGCACGTGGAGCTGGCTCACAGGACACTCGTGGAGTGGAGGCCAGTGATCTTCGGTGCAGTTGGTGCTGGAGGCTGGGGCTACTCGGAGCCCAAAGCACGACTTCGTGGGAGACCCAGAAGAGGATGCACTTGCAAATGCGTTCGGTGTCCAGGGGTCACGGTTCCACGTTACCCACGACAGCTACGGGCCTCAGCTTTGCTGGGGACTCAGGGCAGCCTCGGGGAAGTCTGGAAATCCACCTCTGGTGATGCAAAGACTTCGGTGTCCGACGGGAGCTTCAGCGATGCAGACCGGACAATTGCTTCTTTGGTGCCTGCCAAGCAGGGGAGTCACTCCTTGACCCCAAGGGAGATTCTTCAGTCCTCTAATCTTGAAGTAGAGCGTCGAAGGTCCAGGATTCTGTGTCAGAGTTTCGTCCAGGTAAATCTAAAGTCCTAAGGACTGGGTTCCCCTACTTATACTAAGGTAGGGGGTTGGATATACTCTGTGGCCCCACCTATGGGAGGGCCAGGGCAGAGGGGTGGTTACACCCCTTTCCCTTTGTCCAGTTTCGCGCCAGAGCAGGGGCTGGAAGCCCCTGAGCCGGTTTGAACTGGGGTATGCACAGGGACACCAAGTGTGCCCCCAGTGCAGGATTTCAAAGCACCCGAGAGTGCTCCCGCCCAGCCCCAATACACACTATCCTGTCTGGGGAGGTGGTCACACCTCCCTGGGACAGGAAACCTATTGTCCAGGCCTCCCCTGCCGGAGTTTCGGTCAGCAGCAGGAGGCCAGACTCGTGTCTGTGGCAGCGGCATCCATTTTGTGATGCCAGGGCTCTGGAAAGTCAGTACCGGGTATACCGGTGTGTACATGTCTTTCCCTCTAGAAGGGTGGAATGCTACCCCCGCCGCCAGAACTGGCGGGGGGTAGTATTCCAAGATGTTTGACACCAAACACGACATGTTTCCGTGCAGCCATCCCAAAGTTAGCATTTAACGCGAGGTTATAATGCGCTTAAGAGTATATGGTCAGGCTGCACTACAAACAGCATCAGAGAAGGGTCTCCGAACGCTGCAGAGGGGCCCTGCTCATGCAGGGGCACCCTCTCACATAGGAACCACGCACTCTGCCTTCAGGATTGATAAGGCCTGCCATAGGAGTGACTTATAGGTTTATATGTGTGTATGTATGTAGTGATATAGGTAGCCTATATCACAGTAAGGGGTGCATGCACCACCTTACCCAGGCTGCAGTAGCAGACCTGTGGTGTCAGTTTGGATGGCCTTCCAGGGGTGGCACAATACATGCTGCAGCCCCTGGTAGGCCTCTGAGGTACCTATGCCCTGGGTACATAGTATACCATATACTAGGGACTTATAAGGGCACTCCAGATTCCAATCAGAGATGTGCCTAAGGCACATGGAAACCATTTTATAGAGGAAGCAGATAGACTGGGGCCCTGAATAGCAGGATCCCAGTCCAACTAAGTCATAAACCAGCAAAACACCAGGAAAAAAGTGGGGGCAACCATATAGTCAGATTCCACCTTCCTACAATGGCCACAGCCCAAGCCCAGGGAAATTTTGGAGAGATGGAGCCTGGAAGAATGGCCCACTCTCCCCCAAAAGAGAGCACAAGGGTTGAAGAAAAGTCTTCTCCCCTCCAGACAGTAGGTAAGTCCTCCTCAGGGAACTGACCCTACCCCTAGTGAAGGAACTGCCCCAGAGGTAGTCAGGCCTGGCCTGGCCACCCCCCTGAGGACAGAGGGCCCTTCCAAGGTGGTACCCAGTCTGGAGCAGGTAACCTGCCCCTCTCTACCCTGCCTCAGTCAGCCCAGGGCTGCAGAGGTCAGGGAGGTCAGTGGACCCCCCAGGGCCCCCTGTCCAGAGGAACCCCCCATCAGCAGATTAGGGGCACCCAGTCTAGTAGCCCTATCCAGGTGAAAATTCCTCAACACACTGAGGGATCCCCCATACCTTTGTGTAGGGACCTCCCCCAGAAGGACTCTGTTAGGCAAGGGCAAACCTGGGACCAAAAGGTTCCAAACCTGCCTTGTCCCTCCAGTGGTCCATCCAAAGGGACCCAACCCCCAGCTGTAGGCAGCCAAAGGTTGACCCTTAGAGCAAAGTGCAACTCAGTCATGGAAAGACAGGCATACATGGTGACCAGTGATCTGAGGAAGCTGAGACCAACCTTCCTAGGGCCTCGCTTCCCTACTCAGACACCTCACCAGCCTTGTACTTTACCAAAGCACACCACAGGTAGTAATTCCCCATGGTGGAGACCCTCTCATACCCTTAAGGTGAGGGATTGCTTAGTGGACCATAAGACAGGGGGCAACCATGCTATTGCAGGTGCTTCCTTATATGGCCACTTAGTCAATAAAGGCTCAACTGGCCAAGGTTAGCCTTATCTCCTTTCGTTTGGGGGGGTTATGTAGGAAGGTGGAATCTGACTATATGGTTGCCCCCACTTTTTTCCTGGTGTTTTGCTGGTTTATGACTTAGTTGGACTGGGATCCTGCCATTCAGGGCCCCAGTCTATCTGCTTCCTCTATAAAATGGTTTCCATGTGCCTTAGGCACATCTCTGAATGGAATCTGGAGTGCCCTTATGAGTCCCTAGTATATGGTATACTATGTACCCAGGGCATAGGTACCTCAGAGGCCTGCCAGGGGCTGAAGCATGTATTATGCCACCCCTGGAAGGCCAGCCAAAATGACACCACAGGCCTGCTACTGCAGCCTGAGTAAGGTGGTGCATGCACCCCTTACAGTGGTATAGGCTACCTATATCACTACATACATACACACATATAAACCTATAAGTCACTCCTATGGCAGGCCTTATCAATCCTGAAGGCAGAGTGCTTGGTTCCTATGTGAGAGGGTGCCTCTGCATGAGCAGAGCCCCTCTGCAGCGTTCGGAGACCCTTCTCTGATGCTGTTTGTAGTGCAGCCTGACCACATACTCTTAAGCGCATTATAACCTCGCGTTAAATGCTAACTTTGGGATGGCTGCACGGAAACATGTCGTGTTTGGTGTCAAACATCTTGGAATACTCCCCCCCACCAGTTCTGGCGGCGGGGGTAGCATTCCAACCTTCTAGAGGGAGAGACATGTACACACCGGTATACCCGGTACTGACTTTCCAGAGCCCTGGCATCACAAAATGGATGCCGCTGCCACAGACACGAGTCTGGCCTCCTGCTGCTGACCGAAACTCCGGCAGGGGAGGCCTGGACAATAGGTTTCCTGTCCCAGGGAGGTGTAGCCACCTCCCCAGACAGGATAGTGTGTATTGGGGCTGGGCGGGAGCACTCTCTGGTGCTTTGAAGTCCTGCACTGGGGGCACATTTGGTGTCCCTGTGCATACCCCAGTTCAAACCGGCTCAGGGGCTTCCAGCCCCTGCTCTGGCATGAAACTGGACAAAGGGAAAGGGGTGTAACCACCCCTCTGCCCTGACCCTCCCATAGGTGGGTCCACAGAGTATGTCCAACCCCCTACCTTAGTATAAGTATGGGACCCCAGTCCTTAGGACTTTAGATTAACCTGGATGAAACTCTGACACAGAATCCTGGACCTTCGACGCTCTACTTCAAGATTAGAGGACTGAAGAATCTCCCTTGGGGTCAAGGAGTGACTCCCCTGCTTGGCAGGCACCAAAGAAGCAATTGTCCGGTCTGCATCGCTGAAGCTCCCGCCGGATGCCGAAGTCTTTGCAACACCAGAGGTGGATTTCCAGACTTCCCCGAGGCTGCCCTGAGTCTCCAGCAAAGCTGAGGCCCATAGCTGTCGTGGGTAACGTGGAACCGTGACCCCCTGGACACCGATCGCATTTGCAAGTGCATCCTCTTCTGGGTCTCCCACGAAGTCATGCTTTGGGCTCCGAGTTGCCCCAGCCTCCAGCACCAACTGCACAGAAGATCACTGGCCTCCACTCCACGAGTGTCCTGTGAGCTAGCTCCACGTGCATCGTCTCGAGGCTCCTTCGCGGTCACTAGTCCGTTGGCTAGTAGGCCCTCCCGAAGGCCAATCTTCTTCTGCTTGGGTTCTCTGGTTGCTCCAGGCGTGCCCTGACTTACCCTTGCTGGGTGAGTCCCACAGACCTTGCTGCTCTGCAACATCGTCCTTCTTCCATTTCCACAAGACTTGCCGTTGCCAAGGCTAGTTGGGTCCAATCCGGTCGCCGATACCCCTGCAAACGACAAACCTCGTGGGACAGCTCGAATCCAGCTCCTGGTTGTCGTCGACGCCTCCTGAACCTTGTGGCTGAAGAGTCAAGACGACCGTCAACCTACCTGAAGCACTCAACATCGGTGGGCATCTGCTCTTCGCCTTCCTGGTCACTGGCTAGTGACCCAGACTCTGTCCCCTCTGCTTTCAGGTTCTTCAGATCTTCGATCCATCTTTGGATCCACCCGAACACTTTCGACTTGGCCGCCAGCAGCACTTTGCAGCAGATCGCCATTGAAAGCGACGACGAAACCCGACCCCGAAAGACACCTATGCACCCGGCTCCCCTGGGTGAGGTAACTCGAGTACTCCGGTACTCCTGTGGGTATTGACACTAGAACAGCCTAGTTCTCAAAGGGTTTGCTCCAAGTCCTCCTCTAAGTGTCCCTTTTCTTTTAAATTCAAACCGCGACTTTCCCCCTAGAAGTTAACGGCGATTCGCGGCTGTGTTCATACACTGCACGCATCCCCCGTGGGTCCCCTGTGTCACTACCTTGGGTGGTTGCTTGTGGTCCAGGCACTTCTACAGGCTCTAGGCCCTGTGTCTAGCTCAGTCGTGGTTCTTATACCACTTTATTGGTATATGGTTTGGTACGCCCCTAGGGCTCAAACGTGTATTTGTGCTATTACTGTAGATAACTAACTTATAACTTATGTATTTCGAACTCTAGCCTCATAAAGAGACTAGAGGGGTGTGTTTAGCAATAAATACATATATTTTGAATATATACCTGGTGTGGTCCTCTTTCATTTGGTCACTCAAGAGATTATAGACTGGTAAAACAAGCTGCTTTACATTCCTTCAAGACTTAGCCTGAAGGCTGCTCTCCATAGCTACCACTAGGATAGCTTTCAATAAAGGTTGTCTTTAACCTATCTGCAATAAGGGGTTGTTTGGACTGGTGCAAGGTGCCCACTATAATTAGTGGACAGCATATGCCAGGCCAACTTCTCACAATGTCTTCCCTGGACCGGAAACAAGCATCCTGGGACCGGTTTCGGGGTAACGCACCTCATCAGCCAGGCTAGCTTGAATCCAGTGGCAAAGCGAGCAAGGGGCCCACGCTTGGGCATACCCTGCCAACTTAGGGCGAACAAAGCAAACACAAGGAGATGATGGACGGAGCGCTGAAACTTTTCAGACACTCACCCCCAGACACAGATCTGGGTTGAATCCATCATCATACTTTAGCTCACTTCGCCACCCCAGTTCCGACATAGCCATATGCAAATCAGTCTTGACCCTGTGCCTCATGGGAACAGTCCAGGCCAAACTGCCAAGCCATGTCTTCCCTGGACCGGAAACAAGCATCCTGGGACCGGTTTCGCTGTAACAACCCTCATCATCCAGGCTAGCTTGAATCCAGTGGAAAAGTGAGCAAGGGACCCAGATACACTACAATGTCTTTTACACTTTTATATCATTCGGGATCTTAGGCCACTTCGGACCTGATAACAACCTTCCACAATAAACACGACATTCACACCATCAAACAACATTACATGCAACCTCACAATTCCCACAAACAACGCAAACTAAGCATAAAGGGGCTTATTTACAAGCCCCTTGCACCATCCGTACGTCACTTTTCCCATGTTAAAAATGACGCAAAAGTGGCGCAAGGGGCTTGTAAATAAGCCCCAAAGCGTATATGCACAACCCTATTGATACTCACTCATTTGCTATTATAAATTGTTTTGAAACCACTGGAACATCCCATTTCTTCAGTCGAAACATGGGCATCTAGGACTAAGATTGCGTCTAAACTATTCTGAAGTAGCAATATTCTCTACCCCCTCCCTACTTCAGGCACAAACCATCCACGACCTGCTACCATCTGAGAATGCTCTGGGCCAATACTTCTAATTTACTCAGGTCGATAGACCTTTTTGTAGCCTGAGAGGAAAAAGAGTTACTGAGAAATCTTGAATCTCTTAGACTGTGTGATCAATTGGACCACACATTAATAGTCAGAGTCCGTATCTTGAAGTAAAAAGATTTATTGCAAATTCAAAACCAAACTAATGTAAATTGATTGCAAAAGCATACTATAAACATATAATATTATTAACAAAAGACCAAACGGTCATACAATATTTATCCTTAATAAAAAAGAACATATAAGGATTTCCGTAGCCGCGATACAGAAAATTTGAAATAATATTTGATGAGTGGACGAATAGTCTCAATCCTGCTCCCCAAACATGGAAGAGATTCACAAAATCTACCAAACCCTACACTAAACTAAGAATATGAAAAACCCTATTAAATCAAAGAAACAAGAAAGGTGTCAGCATCAGAACCTCTGTATAGGTTACGTAGGCAAAGATCATGTATAGCATGAAGCCACACAATCAGAAGTGTCTGGAGCGATCTGCACCTCTCCAAGTCCAAGGGGCATCTAACTAACTTTGAGGTGAGCCCACTAATCAGAAACACACAGAAAGTTGAAGAAGCATGACCTCACATCATTCAACTTATCTTTCCAATTTCCTATAAAGGGGCTCGGCACCTTGTATGATACTCCCATCTTCCAGTCTCCACTTCTAAAGTGTCCTTGGATTCCTCCTCTCGACTGATATCGCCAACTGGTAGTACTCCATTTGTTCTTCATTAAATTTAATTGACTTTGCCAGTTCTTCCTTGCCTCACTATCTCAAGAATACATTTTGCCTTACACCAGCTAAGAATGCTTTGGTCCGCACCTGCGAAGAAGAAAAACATGTTGAAAATAACTGCCACCTTCAGTTTTAAATGTCTTAACTGTAAGCATAAGGCCCACAGTCATGCTAATTTAGCAGTTTATCCTAAAGGTATTTTTAATTCTGCAACACACATATAATCCTGTAAATAACTCATTAATAAAAATTATTCATTTTATACTATACTCGCATCTGTGAATACACTTTATTAAGCTATAATGACAAATGATAGCGTTTTAAGCACAATACTAACACACAGCTGTTCATTCTTTTCTAGTCCCTGGCAAATGTATTGCCTTAAAATGCATTTTAGCACACCACCTTACAATTTAAACCTATAGGAGAGTATTTTCATCAATCCAGTTGTCCCTAAAAGAAAATATTAATATTTGCACACACATGTATATATAGAAATACACAATATATGCACATTTTATACTTTAGTGCATCACATTCCTTTGATTATTATTACATCACACAAATATATAAGGCCAAAGGTAAATGCACATATATTTGGCCTTGTCAACCTAGAAAGGATGGAGAAAATTATGCTTCTACAACCTCCAGAGCCATTCATCAGAACACTCCTGGACCAGTGGAATTTACAGAAGAAGGACAACCCTGCTGCCAGAGGAATGCCCTGCTGCTCTAGGACTGCTTTGTGGTCTGAGAAGAAAGTATGGATCTGCTTACCTTCATCCCAAGCTAACCTGAGCGGCTCCAAGGGCCAGTTGGTGACCTCCTATTTGAGCTACACGGACATAGCAAGCTCCAGAGGCCTCCCTGCAGCTACCCAGCTGAACTGCTGCAACTGGACCTGCAACTGGACCTGTCTGAGAAATACCGGCCTCTACTCAAGTGAGTTCCTGGTCCAAAAGAGGAGCCCTCTGGTCCTGGACCTTTGGCTGGCATCAGTTTGATCTCCTTCCAAAACCAAAATGTGAAATCCTAAAGTCTGGGCTCTTTACAACCACGAACAGGCCAGTTTGTGCCAAGACTCTGACACCCGCAATGACCTTTGTTCTACAGTGACTGCCAGCGGTGATTGACAACATGAGATCTTTACATGACGCTACAGCAACCACAGCCCTCCGTGACCACCAATGTGAAGCTCCAGCAATGGCCATCTGCGATGCCTGATTGGATCTTCACGCTACAATGATAACCATCTGTGACACCCAGCATGCTCTTCGCCCTACAGCGAAGACCATTGCTAATGCTCTCCTCGCGGCCTCCTCCACCATGAATGGAACTGTTCATGCAGGACTCAGAAGTTAACTTTTCAGTGGATACAGGGAGGTATCTCCTGCTCTCCATCGCAGTCAGCCTGTACTTGTGACTTTTCCCCAGCGTAGAATGACCAAATGACCGCAGATGACGTTGTGTGCCTTTAGGTGTTATTTTCACAGAAGCCTTTAAAATTAAATATCACTGGTTCTACTCATTGGATTTATGTCATTCTGGTATCATTGTATTTATTAAAATTCAGTGTATCATTCTCCATTGTATCAAGGATGAGGGTTTATTGTTCCGGATCTGGGTAAAAAATGTTGATTTTACAGATTGTCCTCAGTAAGTGGATAATTCCACTTTCCCAATGGAGCACAAGTATCACTGAGGGGTTAGAGGTCAAATCAGGCTGATTAATGTCCTGAGGTCATACTCTGCATAGAGAATTGTATGTCCAGATGATGTTATTATGTTGCAAACACACTGCTGCTATCTAAGTTGGTCCGGGATATTCCTTGTGTTGTCTTATCACTGTATTACTGTTTGTGTGCTACGTAAATACTTTACACAATGCCTCTAAGTTATTACTGACTGCTTTGTGCCATGCTGTCAGAGGATTAGGCACAGGTTAATTTGGTGACTTTCTGTGGTTCACCCTGACAAGGATTGCAATTGTTGCCTGAGTGAGGATTCCACACCCACAACCAATAACCCAATTTCTTATGTTGGCGTTCAATGGGGGGATCCAGTACTAGTGTTTGTGCAGTGCCACTCAGTGAGCTGTGCAAAAAAAAAAACACCACATAAATATTCTGACATTATTCAACCTTTTTAAAAAAAAATTCTCCTTGATTGGCTGTTTTCGTTTTCTAACTTTTATCCCATTTGCACCTGACGTGCACCAGCAACTCTTACCTGCAAGCATGGAGATGGACCTCAGCAACCTGAAGAGCTACACTGTGGCTGAGCTGAAAGGATTTTACAGGTAGAGGAAGCTACCAGCATCTAGGAGTTCAATGAAGCAGGATCACCAGAAAGACCTCAGGGACTGGGAAGAGAACCACCAGATGCTTACAACAGCACAGGAGCAGGAGGACAATGAGGATGTGACGGAGCAGGAGGTGAAAGTAAAAGAAGAGGAGGATGAAAATCCTCTGGCCAGGGTCTCTGAAGACAACTTGTCCACAAGAGTGAGGGCCTCTGCCAGAGCATGGAGGAGCATGTCCTCCCACAGCCTGACTCCCATGGAGCTGGAGGACAGGAGGCCAGAAAGGTAGTTCAGGCTAGCAAAATTTAGAATGGAGGAGGCAGCTGCATAACTGGAGGCTGCTAAGGAGGAGGCAGCTTCCCAGGGTGCTTCGGAGGAAAATACCCCTCTACTGTCTCATGAAGTGAGTCATAAGGAGTTGGATAGGATGCAAAATAAGTCTCATGGTCTGTGGGAGGGCTCAATCACCCCTAACGCCAACATCTTAGAGACCTCCTCCTTGATGCTGGCTCTGACCCGGTCAGTCAACCTGTAAATCTTGTGCTTCACAGGATGGCTGTCACCGGTGTCCACGTCATGGGTACACCAGTGAGTAACACCGGGGGTCAGAGAGAACAGTGGGGCGAACTGTCCCAACAACTGCCGACAGTCCCCCTGCTGCTCCTGAGTCAGAGTAGGGGAGAGGATCACACCCTCTACTGACCCATCATGCTCCTTGGTAGACAGGAGGTCAGGGAGAGGCTCACTCTCCTCTTCCACCCCATCATCTGTCGCCAAGAGCATACTCACTTCGGACCTCTCGAAGTG
Source organism: Calotriton arnoldi (assembly GCA_963921515.1). Lineage (NCBI taxonomy): Eukaryota > Metazoa > Chordata > Amphibia > Caudata > Salamandridae > Calotriton > Calotriton arnoldi. Next base: position 734,363 of record CAWUFW010009324.1, on the reverse strand, counting down.
GGGCTTGAGGCGGTTCACGTGAAGGACCCTCAAAGGGTTCCTTGGAGCCTGCAAATCCACCAGGTAGGTGACGTCACTTTTGCGCTCCTTTACCTCATATGGCCCAGTCCACTTGTCCTGCAAGGCACAAGGTGCCACTGGGGCCATGACCCACACTTTCTGCCCAGGTTGAAATTCGACCAGAGTGGCGTTCTGGTCATACCATCTCTTCATTTCTTCCTGGCTTGCTTCTAGGTTCGCCTGAGCGAGTTTCCTGAAGCGGGCAGTTTGGTTTCAAAGGCCAGCATGTAGCTAAATACATCCTGGGGAGTTTTCCTGGGAGCTGCCTCCCAGCCTTCCTTTACCAAACTCAGAGGTCCTCTGACAGGGTGGCCATACAGGAGCTCAAAGGGGCTGTACCCGAGAGACTTCTGAGGCACCTCCCTGTATGCAAAGAGTAGGCATGGCAAGAGGACGTCCCACTTACGCCTCATGGGTTCTGTTAGACCCTTGATCATGCCCTTCAAGGTCTGGTTGAATCTCTCCACCAGACCGTTTCCTTGTGGGTGGTAAGGAGTGGTGAACTTGTAGGTTACCCCACACTCCTTCCACAGGGATGTCATATACTTCGATATGAAATTGGTCCCCCTATCGGAAACCACCTCTCTGGGGAATCCCACACGGGAAAAGATCCCCATCAACGCCCGGCCCACCACTGGCGCCGTCGTTGTCCTGAGAGGGATTGCCTCCGGGTACCGGGTGGCATGGTCCACCAAGACCAGGATGTACCTGTTGCCCATGGCTGTCTTGGGATCCAGTGGCCCCACAATATCCATCCCTACCCTTTCAAAGGGTGTTCCAACAACCGAAAAAGGTTGGAGAGGAGCTTTGACCTTCCTCCCACTCTTACCACTTGCCTGGCAAGTTTGGCAAGACCTACAGTGGCCATCGGACTGCCTTCGCATTTGGGGCCAAAAGAAGTGGGTGACAAGCCTGTCAAAGGTCTTGTCCTGCCCCAAATGTCCTGCCAAAGGCACGTCATGAGCCAGACCCAGTAGGAAGGTCCTGAAGCGCTGGGGTACCACCAGCACACGGGCTGACCCAGGCTCAGCCACCTTAGGCTCACTGTATAGGAGACCACTCTCCCAGTAGATCAGATGTGACCCGGACTGATTGCCAGCTGCCTGGTCTGCAGCCTGCCGCCGCAGACCCTCCAGAGTAGGGCACTCGCTCTGCTCCCTGCAGAACTCCTCCCTGGTGGGACCCCCTTCTTGCTGCCAATGGGTCAGCTCAGAGATGTCTCCCAGTTCGGCTACCTGCTCCCCTGTAGGCACCGGGGCGTCCCCCCGAGGTCCGCCTCCTCCCGGTCCGTGGGAACTTTGGGGGCCGGTTTCCCGCACCCCTGCCCTTTCTCTTGGCAGGGACTTGGGCCACTGTTTCAGGCTCCAAGTCCTCTTGATCACCCTTCCTGGCTGCCATTGACCGAGTAGACACGCATGCCCACTCTGGCAACCCAAGCATCTTCCAAGTGAGACCTGAGCTCAACCTCCTTCCATGAGGACTGCTCCAGGTCGTTTCCTAGCAGACAATCTACAGGCATGGTAGGGCTCACAACCACCCTCAAGGGACCTGAGACCCCCCCATTCAAAGGGAACCTGCGCCACCATTCATTGGCGCTCTGAGTTGTCGACAGCAACTACTTGGTGGAATGCTCCTGGGACTACTTGCTTCTCAGACACCAGGTGACACCGGACTGAGGTCACACTGGCTCCAGTATCTCTGAGAGCCTCTACCCTGTTCCCATTAATGGTCACCCAGGTGCTAGATTTCTTTGTGTTAGGGGGCACCTGGTTTCCTGGGACCATCTCACTGTCCCCTAGTGAGACAAGGGTCATTTCTGCGGGATCCCCACCCTCCTGTGGGCACCCCTCCTCCCCAAGCGCTACACTAGCCAACACTTTGGCCTGTCCACCGGTGGGCGGCTGTGTCCCCTTCGGGCACTTGGGGTCCCCCTAAAGTGACCTACCTGGTCACATGCATAACACTTAGTGGGGCTGGTCTCAACAGGCTTCCCTGTAGAGACCCCTTTCTTCTTATCACCGCGGGGCTGGGAACCTTTACCCTGGGTACTAGTTTGGGGCCCTTTAGAGAACTCCTGTGCTTTACCCTTGTCCCCCCACCTTTCTGCTGGGGACCCTGCACACCTTTGGCTGAGTCTCCCCAAACGCTTTCTTGTGGACCCTGGTACTCACCCAGCGGTCCGCTTCCATAGCAAGCTTCCTGGGGTCAGTTAGCTTACTATCAACTAGGTGCTGGCGCAGATCTGCAAAACATAGACTAGACAAGTGCTCCCATGCAATCAAGTTGTAGAGCCCCTGAAAATCTGTTACACTACTGCCCTTCACCCAACCATCCAGAGACCTGCAGAACACATCCACACATTCCAACCAAGTGTTGGCATCAGACTTCTTACTGGACCTGAACTGATCCCTGTACTTTTCAGGAGTAAGACCATACTTCGTGAGAAGGGCATCCTTCATGTCAGCATAGGTGAGGTGATACCCCTTACCCAAAGCTATCAGAGCATCCCTTGCTTCTTCAGGGAAAAGTGGCCACAATCCTGCTCCCCAATTCTCCTCAGGGACCCCATTCATGTGTATGGCTGCCTCATAACCCTGAAACCACCTTTGTATGTCATCCCCCTTCTTGAACTCCTTGCCTACGTTCTTGGGAATGTGCACAATCCTGTCTGCCTTTCTGGACGAATTGCTGCCACCATCTGAGCCTGACTTAATCCTAAGTTCTAGCTCCTTCAGTTCTCTCTCATGCTCTAAGAGCATCTTCCTCTCCTCTATGGCCAATCTCTTCTCCTCCCGCTCACTCTCCAGCCTGAGCTTCTGCAGCTCAAACTGCCTTGCCTCCCGCCTGTCCTCCAGCTCCTCTGGGGACAGACTGCTGCTGCCTGACCTGGCGGGTTCCCCCTACCCAAAAGCACATCCACCCTGGAAATAGGCTCCTCCGCCTCCTCACTGAGATCACCAGGCTGCCCATTGGCATGTCTGGCTGCTACCCAGGCCCTCAGCGCCTTCTGTAGCTCCTCCTTCCTTGTGAGGCCTTTAATTTGGACTTTCAGATTTTTACAAATCGCTCGTAATTCCTTTACGGCGTAGGATTCCAACCTGTCCTCCTCAAAGATAACTTCCAGAGATGCAACGGATGATGCAATTGATTCAGGCATGACAAAAGTCGTGAGTTGAAACTGGCAAGATCAAAAATAGGCCAAAAGAAAAAGAACCAGTATGTGGTACGTAATGGTCTCGCGATATGGTAGTAGTGCACACCAATCACTGTAAGTCAAGTGCAAACACAAGTCCTATGCCACCGCTGCCACCAATGTTAGAAATGGGATCTCTAGTTGGCAAGGGCTTGCACCTTTGTCCAAGTAGGGACCCTTCTTCCTAGTCAGGGTAAGGGTTGTTACACTCGTGAAGTAACCCCTGCTCACCCTCGTGGTAGCTTGGCACGAGCAGTCAGGCTTAATTCAGAGGCAGTGTGTAAAGCATTTGCACATGACCAACAGTAATACAGTGTAAGCACTACAAACGGACACCACACCAGTTTAGAAAAATAACCAATATTGTATATACTCAAGACAAGACCAATTACGACAAAAATCCACAATACTATACTTTAAAAATGAATGCTTGATACGGTAACTTCTTCTTTGCAAGAATAGCACAAAAGCAAAGTTCGTACGAGTCGGTAGCTCCGTCCGAGCCTACTGCGATGCTGAAAACCACAGAGTCTAACAGTTCCGGCCGGCCGCGTCGATACGGGCCAGCAGAGTCGTGAACAGACTCGGTCACAGTACCTTTCTCGTTGTGGCTGGTACGGAGTGTACGAGCCGGTCGGCGTTCGTCGCGGTTGCGATGCAAGACGGAGCGATGCAAGGTGCGGTGTCCCTTGATGCGGTGCAGGCAGCGGCTCGATGAGCGTCGTGCAGACGGAGTCGGTGAGTCCAAGGCGTGCGATGCAGGGTGAGACGATGCTCGATGCGGTGCTGACAGGTTGCGATGCAGGCGACCAAACCGGGAGTGCGGGAGCTGGCGTCGGACAGCGGTGCGAGTCGGAGCGGTGCGCCGCAGACGTGCGAGCGGTGCCCCAAATGCGGTGCGGTCTCGATTCTTGAGCCAGTTGCAGCGACAGCGTCGGTCTGGCCCGGCTGGCCCAGCGAAGCGATGCGATGCGAACTGCGGTGCCCACAGGTCACGGTGCAAGCAGCGGCTCGATGTTGGCGGCGTCGGACGTCGCCCACGGTGAGACCAGGGTTGCGATGCGAAGCGGGGCGATGCGGTCTGCGGTGCACACAGGTCACCGGCCAGGGATGGATTCGGTTGACGGAGTCGGTTGCAGTTCCTTTCCTCTGTGGCAACTGAAACAGCTGCTCCAGAAGCGGTACCCAGAGGCTTGTGAAGTCTTTGTAGTCCCTGAGACTTCTAACAGGAGGCCAGCTCGGTTCCTGGCCCTTGGAGATACTCAGCACAAGTTTGTAGAAAGTTCAGTCCAGTCCTTTCACTGCCCAAGACAGAAGCAGCAACTGCAGGCCAACCCAACAAAGCAACAACACAGCAACGGGGCAGTACTCCTCCTGGCAGCTCTTCCAGCTCTTCGTCTTGGCAGGTTCCTTGATTCCAGCGAGATCTAAATTCATGGGGTCAGGGCCCCAATATTTATATCCCAAATTCCTTTGTTCTCTGAAGGCAGAGAGGCCTTTGCCTAGTCCAAACCAGTTCTGGAGCACTTTGTTGACAAGTCTCCGTCCCTTCTTTCAGTGAGCAGGCCAGGGACATCAGACGCACCACAGGAGGTGGAGCCAGCATTGTGGAGGGAAGGCACTGTCCTATTCAGGGCCCAGGTGCGACCCCTCCCACCTATCTACATGTAGATCTTGCTATTCAGCCCTGCGCTGACTCATCCTGTCTCCTGGCATCCCCCAGCCCCTGTCACTCACACTCCAGACAAGGAATACACAACCTCGCAGAGGCAGGCTTGGATGGTTAGACAAGAAAATACCCACTTTCTAAAAGTGGTATTTTCAAACGCAGAATGGTAAAACCAACTTCACTAAAAGCTGCATTTTATCATTCTGAGTCCAGGCATACTAAACTCGAATTTCTACCATGTTCCCGGGTCAGTTAGGATTATAAGCTGTAATAATCAAAACTGCCCGTTCTGGCCTAGGGGGAACAGGTAGCCTTGCAATAGTGAAAAACGAACTAGGCTGTAATTCACTATCAGGACATGCCGCACACACCCGGCCATGTCCTACCTTTCGCATACACCGCACCCTGCCCACAGGGGTACCTTGGGCCTACCTTAGGGGTGACTAACATGTAGCAAAGGGAAGGTTTAGGGACTTGCAAGTGTGTGCACTTGCCAAGTCGACATGGCAGCCCCAGGCTGCGCACAGGCTCTGCGATGGCAGGCCCGAGTTACACTTTACGGGCTGTTTGCGTGGGTGGCACAATCCAGTGCTGCAGCCCACCAACAGCATTTGGTCTATAGGCCCTGGCACTCGCAGTGCACTTTACAAGGGACTGACAGATAAACCAAATAGGCCAATCATGGAAACACCAATCCATAACGCATTTTATACAGGAGCACTTGCACTTTCCCACTGGACCGCAGTGAGGAAAGTGCGCAGAATCATTACACCAGCAAAAACAGAGTAAAAACCGGGAGGTCAGAAAGCAAAAAGTCAGGGGAAACACGCCAAAAGATGCCAAGTCTAACAGTCCAACAGCAATGATGGCAGTGAACTCCAGTGTCCAGTGGAGACAGGAGGGTCTACATCAACAAAGATCTAGTGCCTAACTTTGTTGTGGGGAATTTTTGGAGGGATATGATGTTGCTCTGGAGATACATAGGGTCACTGAGGAGAAATAGTGAGCAAGTGTCTGGTTGTGTATACCCCATGAGGGGAGGAATTAACTATTGTTCCCAGGGAAGGATGACAGTATGAAGTACCCACTCATGAAGGAAGCCCATGGTTAGGAAGTATGGCCTCACCTCTGAGAAGTATAGGTTGAAGTTCAGGGACAGCTGGAAACTACCCCATAAGTTCTGGGTGGATTATGTGGATTACTTTTCTAAGACACTAGATGGTTTAGTGAAGGGCAATGATATGAGTGATTACACTGAGGTGTACAATTTTATTGTAAGAGAGTACATGTTCAGTAGTTGTTTTCAAGAGCTGCACCAACACCTGGTAGATAGCAAGCTCTCTGACCCCAGGGAGCAGGCTGAGGAGGTGGACTGCTAGCTCAGCACCAGGGTCCACAGGAAAGTATTTTGGGAGGGTGATATCTAAAAAGGAGGACAGGGTTCCCACCAGAAAAAGAGGGGGCAGACAAAAATAAAAAAAAATGGAGTTCTCAAAAAGCCCCCAAAACAATTCTCAGGGGAAGGATTCCCAGGCCCATACTTACCAAAATAGAAACAATTATTATGAAAAGAAATACCCAGGACAGTTTTCCAATAAATGCTAAGAGTGCAACATATATGGGCACATCCAGAGGCCCCCTACTGCCCTAAGAGGCCACAGCCCCCCACTGGTGGGCAGACACCGGGGTTGGCTAGTGCAGTGCTTAGAGAGTATGGGGAAGTGCAGAGGTTACCCTAGTGTCGCTCGTTGAGAAAGAGATGAAGCCAAAGGCTTACATGCTTAACAATACTAAGCCTGGGCGGTGAACTTCGCTACGCTCGCGAAGCTTGCGAAGTTACGGTAACTTCGCGATTCGCGTAGAACGCGAAGTTACCGTGCACTACGCAATTTGCGGCGTAGCGTAGCTGTTTTTCTTCATCGCGCGCTCAATATACGTTCTCGCGTGCGCGGTAACGACCTACTGTGATTCTGCGTTCGCCGACGAGACTTCCTATCCGTTCGCGGGCGCCACGAGATTTGGAATCCGGCCGCACGATCCCGCGAGAGTGTGCGACCGCGAACACGTCATTCAGACGCGCGATCTGACTTCCGGCGGCAGTGTTTTACCAACCGTCTTACCGATCGCGATCCCGAACACGAAGAAACTACAATCTGGCGAAGAATATATCTCGAGCATCATAAAACCTTCTCGAAAATGATGAATTAGTTCATTTTGCACAAAAAACTCCTCAGGTTGTCATTTAGAGATGTAGTTTGGTGAGCAAGGAGTCCTTTTTCTTTTTTTCCAAGAGGAAGGAAGTGCCCCTGATTCTCAAACTTCCTGTTCCTGTCCAGCAGGCTCCTCCCAGTGTTTTGTCCATGTGCTGTTCACTTTCATTTGGATCTGGAGCTGGAAGGATCACTTTTTGTGTCTGTCTGCTGCATCATATCATTGGATTGGATTTGAGGACTCTTGGATTTGAGATTTTACAAGTAAGTTGGAGAATTGGTGTACTTGTTTGTTTGATTGGGGCTTGTTTGTACCTACATTTTTTGGGGGTATTTCCATATTTTTTTAAATGTATTGTTGTGGCCTGTAGTTTCGGCAGGGGCCTAGTTGTTTTTCTTTGATTGGAATTTCAGCCAGTAGGCCCAGACTAGAGCCAGAGGTACCCATGGGTGCATGTTTCTGTGGTGTCTGTTGAATTTAAAGTTTAAACATCATGTAGGCCGGGCATCCATGGATGGCATTGTTTTGAATTGGTAAAAGTGGCTTTTGGGGTGTATTTTATTTTTTGTGGTGTTTGTTAAATAAATAGGCCTTTTCAGCCAGTAGGTAACCCTGGGCGTTCAGCTCGCGGACTTTGGGCAAGTCCGCACTGCGCGACAACGCGGACTTACACTTTTTATCTTCTTCGCGCGCTCAATGTACGCTGCGCGCGCGATAACGACAATTTGTGACGATCGCGATGCCGAACACGCAGAATTTACAATCTGGCGAACAATATCTCTCGAGCATCATTAAACCTTCTCGAAAATGTTGATTTAGTTCATTTTGCACAAAAACTCCTCAGGTTGTCATTTAGATGTAGTTTGGTGATCAAGGAGTCATTTTTTTTTTGTTTTACAATTTTTTCCAAGAGGTAGCAAGTTTCCCAGAGTCTCCAACTGCCTGGTCCTGTCCTTTGTCTTCACTTTTTGTTATTTTGGGTGGCCTGGCCATGTGGGTGGCAGCCATTTTGTGAAGCCAGGCATTGTGCTTTTGCCATAGGCCTGCATTGTCTGTCTTGTGTTCCTTTTCTTGTTGTTCTGGGTGGCCTGTCCATGTGTTGGCGGCCATTTTGTGTGAACAGCCACTGTGCTTTTGCCATAGGCCTCAAAGCTTGCGGCCTAGTGTGCCAGTAGGCCCGGCGGTAGTCATCCTCATGGGTGCATAAAAACTGTTTGTGTTGTCTGTTGAATTGTAACATAATTGAGGCCATGGATGGCATTGTTTTGAATTGGTAAAAGTGGCTTTTGGGGCGTATTTTATTTTTTGTGGTGTTTGTTAAATAAATAGGCCTTTTCAGCCAGTAGGTAACCCTGGGCGTTCAGCTCGCGGACTTTGGGCAAGTCCGCACTGCGCGACAACGCGGACTTACACTTTTTATCTTCTTCGCGCGCTCAATGTACGTGCGCGCGCGATAACGACAATTTGTGACGATCGCGATGCCGAACACGCAGAATTTACAATCTGGCGAACAATATCTCTCGAGCATCATTAAACCTTCTCGAAAATGTTGATTTAGTTCATTTTGCACAAAAAACTCCTCAGGTTGTCATTTAGATGTAGTTTGGTGATCAAGGAGTCATTTTTTTTTTGTTTTACAATTTTTTCCAAGAGGTAGCAAGTTTCCCAGAGTCTCCAACTGCCTGGTCCTGTCCTTTGTCTTCACTTTTTGTTATTTTGGGTGGCCTGGCCATGTGGGTGGCAGCCATTTTGTGAAGCCAGGCATTGTGCTTTTGCCATAGGCCTGCATTGTCTGTCTTGTGTTCCTTTTCTTGTTGTTCTGGGTGGCCTGTCCATGTGTTGGCGGCCATTTTGTGTGAACAGCCACTGTGCTTTTGCCATAGGCCTCAAAGCTTGCGGCCTAGTGTGCCAGTAGGCCCGGCGGTAGTCATCCTCATGGGTGCATAAAAACTGTTTGTGTTGTCTGTTGAATTGTAACATAATTGAGGCCATGGATGGCATTGTTTTGAATTGGTAAAAGTGGCTTTTGGGGCGTATTTTATTTTTTGTGGTGTTTGTTAAATAAATAGGCCTTTTCAGCCAGTAGGTAACCCTGGGCGTTCAGCTCGCGGACTTTGGGCAAGTCCGCACTGCGCGACAACGCGGACTTACACTTTTTATCTTCTTCGCGCGCTCAATGTACGTTTTCGCGCGCGATAACGACAATTTGTGACGATCGCGATGCCGAACACGCAGAATTTACAATCTGGCGAACAATATCTCTCGAGCATCATTAAACCTTCTCGAAAATGTTGATTTAGTTCATTTTGCACAAAAACTCCTCAGGTTGTCATTTAGATGTAGTTTGGTGATCAAGGAGTCATTTTTTTTTTGTTTTACAATTTTTTCCAAGAGGTAGCAAGTTTCCCAGAGTCTCCAACTGCCTGGTCCTGTCCTTTGTCTTCACTTTTTGTTATTTTGGGTGGCCTGGCCATGTGGGTGGCAGCCATTTTGTGAAGCCAGGCATTGTGCTTTTGCCATAGGCCTGCATTGTCTGTCTTGTGTTCCTTTTCTTGTTGTTCTGGGTGGCCTGTCCATGTGTTGGCGGCCATTTTGTGTGAACAGCCACTGTGCTTTTGCCATAGGCCTCAAAGCTTGCGGCCTAGTGTGCCAGTAGGCCCGGCGGTAGTCATCCTCATGGGTGCATAAAAACTGTTTGTGTTGTCTGTTGAATTGTAACATAATTGAGGCCATGGATGGCATTGTTTTGAATTGGTAAAAGTGGCTTTTGGGGCGTATTTTATTTTTTGTGGTGTTTGTTAAATAAATAGGCCTTTTCAGCCAGTAGGTAACCCTGGGCGTTCAGCTCGCGGACTTTGGGCAAGTCCGCACTGCGCGACAACGCGGACTTACACTTTTTATCTTCTTCGCGCGCTCAATGTACGTTTGCGCGCGCGATAACGACAATTTGTGACGATCGCGATGCCGAACACGCAGAATTTACAATCTGGCGAACAATATCTCTCGAGCATCATTAAACCTTCTCGAAAATGTTGATTTAGTTCATTTTGCACAAAAAACTCCTCAGGTTGTCATTTAGATGTAGTTTGGTGATCAAGGAGTCATTTTTTTTTTGTTTTACAATTTTTTCCAAGAGGTAGCAAGTTTCCCAGAGTCTCCAACTGCCTGGTCCTGTCCTTTGTCTTCACTTTTTGTTATTTTGGGTGGCCTGGCCATGTGGGCGGCGGCCATTTTGTTAAACCAGCCACTGTGCTTTTGCCATAGGCCTCCAAGCTTGCGGCCCAGTATGCCAGTAGGCCCAGAGGTAGTCACCATGGGTGCATAAAACTGTTTCTGTGTAGTCTGTGGAATTTTGGCATCATTTAGGCCATGGATGGCATTGAATAGATTCAATTGAATTGCGAAATGTGGCTTTTTTTGGAGGGTCTGACTATTTCACTTATTGGGTGTGGTAAATAAATGCCTTTTTTGCGTGTGTACTGTGTCATTATAATTGTGTTGTTGTAGTGGTTGTCTAACTTTCCAAAGTGTTTTTAGCCATGTGGATTTTAGTTTTTGCATTAAAGCTGTGTGTGTTTTATAAGGCATCCTTTGTCTGCCCATATATAGGCCTGCTTGAGTTCATTGTTTGCCGTGCCTTGTGCCTGTGAGTCACCATGTTTCTGGGGGCCATTTTGTTGTGGTAGTTATTAGTGTGCTGTTTTTGCCACATAGGCCTGCGTGTCTTTCCATTTTTCCTCTTGTTTTACTGCTTCCAAATCCATCCCCATTGCCAGCTGCAGCTCCCTGATGCTGCTATATAATACATCCCACGTGATGCACAAATTTAGGCCAAACATGCTCCAGTACATTTTAGTTTTTGTTCTTTAATATTCTTATTCTTCCAGAGTGTACAGTAGCCAGGAAAGCCCTGGCCTTGTTGTCAACGTCTCATAAATGGCTACACTGTGTGTTGTTGTTGGCAGAGTTTCTGAAATTTAATAATTGAGGCCACCACACACTAAGTTCTATATTCTATTTGTTTGATTTGTGCTATGTTTGACTGATGTTCTGGCTTTTTTGCTTTTAGGTGCACAAAGACTGAGGAGGAGGTGTGTCTCTCATCATTGCCTGTTGCACTTCCAGACAGACATCCTGCTGCTGGACACACAACGTGACGTGTGACCTGACCAGACATCTCTGCAACTGAGTGCTGCTGACATCTGAAGAAGATGGGCCCAAAGAAAGCAGGTACCAGGTCCTCCAGTACCAAGAAAGTTGCTATTGAGAAGAAGAAGGAACAGAAGAAGCAAGTGACACTGAAGTCTGGTGTGCCGGCCAGTACCTTTTTTGGAGAAAAAAATTGCGCCTGCAGCAGCGGTGTCCGGGGGCAAGCTGGGGGCAGCACATCCGCATCAGTGGACCCAACCCACCAACCCAGGGCCAAGCACATGAGTGGGGAAGAGGTAGCCAGCCTAATGGTGGAAAGCAGTGATGCTGAGCCGGAGATAAACTTATCGCTATCTCAAAGTAGTACCCAATCAACGCAGGAGGAAACACAGCAGATAAGTGGTCAACAACAACAGCCGCAACCACCGCCCGCAATAGTAGTTGTTGTTCCTCCTGAAGTAGGGGCAGTTCAGGAAATTGAGCCTCATGCAGAGGTAGAAGAAGAAGCCACTCATTCAGAAGATCCATTGTCTTCCAAATCCCCAGCAAGGAAAAGGAGGGGTAGTCCATCGAGTTCTTCGCCAAGCCCCCTTCTGATGATCTAGATGCCACTTGGAAGCCACAAACTGAGTCTGAGAGGGAGCCACGTTCCAAGACCAAGCTAGGGAAAAGGAAGGTTCCAGAAAGCCTTACACTTATGGAGGTCGATGTAGAACAGCAAGATGATGATGATGATGACGACGAGCCAGTCATCACGAACATCACTCCCGGCCCCGAGGAGATGGAGACCAACATTCTTACTCTATCCAAAATCGCTGCGAGGGATGTAGCACGCATACCTCCACAGGTAACACCAACACGACCTACAGCTTCCATATTTGCATTAGCAAAGGCCCGGCAGCGACCTACATCCAGCACAACCACCACCTCTGTAGGAGTAGGTAGTGGTACAGCAGCACAGAGTCAAATTCAACACACACCCTACAGATCATCCGGCATTGGAAGTGGCACCTCCAGCAGGAGGCCAAAGTTAAGCTCCCCAGTTTGGGACTTCTTTACGGTTAGCGAAAAGGAGGAGAACATTGCTATATGCTCCATTTGTAATACCTCTGTTAGTCGTGGTAAGCTTGGTACAAACTATGGTACCGGAGGCCAAATGACCCATCTGAAAAAACACCACTTGATCAGCTGGGAGGACCACCTTCGCGACAGAAAAAAAACTGCAACCATTGGTGTTGGTGGGGATAAAGGAGTAGAAGAAGATCCGATCACGGTGGAAGAGGAAGGACAGGGAGACATTCTCTCTGGTAGTGGTACACAAGGTGTCCCTGACCCCAGCAGTGCAGTCTTAACGTTGCACACATCTTCAGCAACATCTCAGTGGCACAAGAGTAAGAGTCAGCCGGAGACACCAAGAAGTACCAGGTCCGCACTACCAAAAAGTGCGTTGAGCCTAAGAGAAAGGAAAACCATGCAGCCTACCATTATCAGCATGTTTGGGGGTGAGGGGCAGTACGAACGCAACCACCCAATAGCACGTTTGTACAATGCGAAGCTGGCTAAAATGTTAGCACTGGACCTTCTCCCTTTTTCTTTTGTTGAAGGGTTGGGTTTTGTGGAATTTGTGTCAACCATCTGCCCAAAATGGCATGTTCCCAGCCGCTACTATTTTGCCAGAGTTGCAGTTCCAGCACTACATCACGACGTGCTGGAATTGCTAGGAAAGGCCTTGAAGCAGAGTGCTGTTCACAGTATCCACCTGACTACAGACATGTGGACCAGTTGCCAAGCCACAGATTACATGTGCATCACTGCACACTGGATCAGTTTTGTGGGTGTTAGAGAACAGCTATCTGCTGGTGTTGATACTGCAGAGATTTTTCATGCCACTCGCAAACATGCAACTGTAGCCATGTTTGCCATGGAGAAATCTCATACTGCTGCAAACATTTTGGAAGAGTTTAACACCAAGGTCTTTGAGTGGCTGCGCCCAAGAGGGCTTACGATTGGTTTTGTTGCCACGGACAACGGCAGTAATGTAGTTTTGGCCATGCGCAATGGTGGCTATTTCAGGGTCCCGTGTTTGGCACACTGCATTAACATTGTTGTTCAAGACTTTTTGAAAAATGAATCAAAAGTCAGCAACGTACTGGTCACCTGCAGAAGAATATGCACACATTTCAGCCATTCTTTTAAAGCCCGGAAGCAGCTGAGGGTCATTCAACGTGAGCATAAACTGCCAGTCAAAGCGCTCATCCAGGAGGTGCCAACACGTTGGAACTCAACTTATTACATGCTTGATCGTCTGTTTGAACTGTACATACCACTCAATGCTTATGTCATGCAAAGAATAGGGGAACCTACTGTGAGAGGCATGACCGTTGAGATGGCTCAATGGGACCTCATTAAATGCCTGACTGAGATGCTACTTCCTTTTGAGATCTTCACACGTGAAGTCAGCAGGGAGGACTGTACTATGGGCCAAGCTATCCCATTGTTGCACATGCTAGAGCAACAGCTGAAGGATGTGTCTGAAACGTACGCAGGTGTGGATGACAAACAAGACGCATATCATTTGGCGGAGACCTTAGCCGCTCGCTTATCGGAAAATACAAGGATTAAAAATAAAATTTTGTCACAACCACATTACATTAGTGCCACAATTTTGGATCCACGGTACAAAGTATTTCTGAACAGCAAGGCAGTAATTCCTTTTTCGGAAGTGGATGTTGCCAACTACAAAACTTTGATAGCTAAGGAAGCAACTATTTTCGAAAGCGAACGGCTGTTAATTACAGGCCCCCCACCACAGGCCATAACCAGTACTACAGGGCATCCAGAGTCAAGTTATACTTCGGAGCCTGAGGGCAGTGCATTTGCCTCCCAGCAGTCAACTACACCAACAATAACATCAAGAACAGGATCATCCACAGCACAATGTGCAACTGATTGGTTTCTACAGCAGGGGTATGGTAAGTCCAGTGCTGATGCAAAGGCAAAACCGGCCGAGCACATCCGAGCACCCCTTAACATTGAGCGGATGGTCCAGGCCTATCTGGATGACCCAACAGAGGTCTTCATGGATGGAAACCCATTGGTGTATTGGTATGGGAAAAGAAGCCAATGGACAGTGCTCAGCAGGCTGGCGATAAAGTATCTCGCTTCCCCTGTCGCAAGTGTCTCTTCTGAGCGTGTTTTCAGTGCTGCTGGTGCCATTGTAACTTCGAAAAGGACCAGTCTCTCGGCCCAAAGCGTGGAGAGGTTAACCATGATCAAAATGAATCAGCACTTTATACCACCGGATTACAAAATACGTGAATCACAGCAGGAAGAGCAGAGCGACTTGGATGACGTAAATAGTGCGTTACAGGACCTACTTCTGTCCGAACCACCAGAGTTTGAGGACGAGCTCCTCTTCCCTGACAACTAGGCTTTCAAATTGTTGCTTTCTTCCTTCCTTTATGTGTCTGTGTATCTGTCTTTCTGGTTCAAATCAAATCACAACAAAACCATCACCACCGTCTTCTTTTTATTTCCCTATTGGAGTTGCACGTCTGTGCATTTAACTGTCCACTCTTCAGAGTCCTGCTTCATCTTCCTGTCTCGCACAAGTACATTTCCATCAAGCCAGACATTAGTACAAGAAATGTTGCCTTTACCAGTCCCGCCTCCATTAGAAGTGAAACGTGACTACTATAGCTATCCTCCGTTTTGTTTTCGAGCCGAAACTCATCAGTGTCCGAAGGCTACAGCCTCAGCAGGCATCCAAAGGTCCTCACTGTCAGGACAGAAGGTACTTGGCAGAGAAAGACAAGAGACTCTTCGAAGAAACTTGCTGACATTTGTGCAAACTCAAATGACCAGCAATGAGCACTACACAGGCCGCGGCCCATCATCACAGTGCTGACCATGGGAAGCAACTTAAACTGTGACAAAGAAGTGCCACAGATGAATAAGACGAAAACCGAAACAGCGCCTAACACTCAAAATGAATGTGGACTGTAGTAATGATGAGGCCACTGCCCCGCAAAAAAAAAAAAAAAATGTCAGAACTAGGCATCTGATGATCTGACAGCCAAAGAGAAGAGCAAGACAGGTAATGATGGAATGCATTGGATGTTTGCAGACTCTGAGCGATTGCTGTTGTTTGTTGTTGATGTTGTGCATGAAGTCGAACTCTACTCTACTAGTTAATCTACAAAGTGACTCAAGTAAGTCAGTGACAGTCAATGTTTCCCTTCTTGTTGTTTAATAACCAAATTGTACTCCTACTACTGCAGGTGCAGGCCAATATCTGTTGCAATTTTTTAATATGGAATATGGACTTAATCGGAGTCAATACAGACTGAGTTGTAGTTGGACAACACGTACCACACCATGATGATGACCATACTATCTTTTCGCGCGCAGTCATTCAGTTGGATCGGAGATGATTCAAGGACTAACTGCATTTCATGAAGTGGCATAAGGTAAACATAAACACAACAATTCAACAAGAAAGTAGTAAACACAGCAGACCTACATGTCCATGTAGTGGTCTAGTCAAGTGTAGTGATGACTGACAGCGGCGCATTGATTTTGTCACTTAATTAGGAAAATGCTAAGTTGCTGTGTATGCCTTTTGTCTGGCAATGTCAAAAATTAAGGTAAATGGAGGTTGGGTCACGGGCTGGTGCTGTGGTGGGCCTGTTCTGTCCTGTTGTTGTTGTAGCTTAATGCTGTAAACAGAATCTACACGATATATCCAAGCCGCCTCACTCTGAAAGTGTTCTCTCTTCTCTTCTTGGACTCCACCGTAAATGATGTTTTTTTTTTATTCATTGATTTCTCAATACCCCTTTTGTTTTTCCATCTAGACGTTACAGGCCGGCCTTTACCCTGTGCTTGCTATACTGGGAGACACAACTCACATTTACCTTACCAATCGGCATCAGGAAGGCCACCAAGATTGATGTGCGGAGCGTCCATGGAAGATAGGACCAAGAGGAAGGACGAGATTCAACTCCACAATTTTAGCATGATAATACAGTAACTTTAGTATCATTCATCATTCATCTTTTAATTAATTTGAATCCTTTTTTCTCTGCAATCATTAGGACTGTGTGTTGTGTGTTTGTTTGCTAATTGATCCCTACAAATGTTTTTTAATTGTCTTTGCTATCTTTACAAGTAAGCCCAGTACAACATGGAATTTGGGTCTCTGAGGGCATATTACAGGCAAGGCAAATTGCATAGAATATACTGGTGCCCTGTACTGTCTAATTGTCTAGTAGGAGTTATTAAGTACTACTCATTAACCATCAAGTTATCTAATCTTCATCATCATTAACGCATGCATTTCCCTTTTCTCGCTTTATTGATTTTTTGGATAAGATCATGGTCGTCTGCCAAGATTGCGCTTTGCTTTTGTTGTCCATGCGTACTGTTTTTCATTTTCAAACCTTTCCCCAAACCCCCTTCCCATCCATTCATCAAACCCTAACCCTCTTCCCCCGGGCTGTGATTTATATTGAGGTGTGATGTGACTACATAAAATGTACACCAATTGATCACACGCTTGCTGGGGCAGATGTGGTGAAAGCAACACTAATTCAATTGCAAGGCAGGGCGAGGAGCTTCTTCTGCTTGGCCACCCATGCTCAGTCTATGTGCATTGTGCAAGCCGTCACCGGCTAATAGTAGTACATCATAATTAATTGCCGTCATTGATTGGATTAATCATCAAACTCCTACCACACAGCAGTAAAGGTTACGAATTACGATTGTGTTAAGTTAAGTGACTCACTCGACAGCACAACTGCAGTTTATAACTTCTTGTACTAGGCTGTCCCCGCCACCATTATGTTTAATTTGACTTTAGCAGTTGCAACTGCAATATTGTTTGTTTGGCAGTCGTCTTCTGTACTGTATTTCACTTCGTTCGACTACTCCTCCCACAGTTTTTCTCAGGCAAGTGACTGTCTCTTTTTTTATTTTTTTAGCAAATGCTACTGCCAGTGTCTACTCTACTACTACCACCACAACCATGGCATCTTCTACATTCTCTATGGAAACCATGCAGCCATCGCTGTGCCGAACGTAGTCATCATCAATCACAGGTAAGATAAGTTTGGTGGGAGGTAGAATACTAGTAGGACAAATAACTCAGTGAGGGGTACCGCATCTATCTGTTTGTTATACATCATCGGCAGATTATTTAAATCAAACACTGGCTGCGGCCCTGCAGCAGCAAGGAAACCAATGTGACGTTAATTAGTAAAACAGTAACCCCCACAAAACATTAACATTGTATGTTTAAGTATAAATATAATTTATTACCCTAACAAAAATAAACTATCCCACACCTGACCCACCCCTCTCCCTAACCCCAACCAATGTCCAAAACGAAAAAAGTCCAAAGAATGTCCCGAAACCCCAACGCCCAATTCCCACCCACCAAAACAAGGAATAAAAAGGGGCAAAGCAACAGGGTCCTCGATGTTATAATCGGCGGGCTTTGAGGTGTTTGTCCACCAGGATTTTCACCCGCTCCTCCATTTGCTCCTCTTGCCGTGCCATCCGGAGGAGAATCTTCCTGCGGAATGCCCTGCAGTGGCATCCACAATGGGGGACAGCAGTGCTGGCTGCTAATGAATTGCGGCGGGTGGCTATCAGACCGCGGCGCCGTACCGCTGGAGTTGGGGCCTGGCTGGGGCTCGGGGCATCGGACGAGGCTGCAGCTGCTGCCGCCTCCTCCTCCTCCGCCAGAGCCACCAGCCGCCGGTACTCCCGGCATATGGCCTCCAGTTTCCGGCACCGGGCCCTGACTGCCAACTCCTTCCGCGATGGTTTGTCTTGGGAAAAGAAAGAAAAAAATATTGTTGTAACCAGTACTCTTACCTAAACAGTAACACAAAATTAATTCAACACATAATGGCACAGTAGCACTAGCAAGAAGCACAGTACATAACATTTGTGGTAATAATCTATCTATCCTCCCACTTCCTCGGCCTCTAACATTTGTGGGAGTTTCAGGCATTATACTAGCACTATGGACTCCAACCAGTACACAGTACACCAGTGTTCTTCTTATCTCTAGTTTAGGGAAATGACATAACCTGGTTGTAGCCGGCATTGCCAGCTCGGTCATCTATGCTTGAACCCAAGACAAACATACGAGTCATGACGCAGAGTCACATTAGTTTGATTTACTACTGTTTGCAGGTGGGGAAGCTCGTATTTTTCTATTACGGGTGGCACTGGCCATACTCTCTCTGTTACATGGAGGGCAATTGCTCAATTTCACAGTGCCTTGGCTACTACAAAAAGGCAGATTATATATCTGATCCAATGATCGTTGCTTTTATATGGGACAACGACATAAGGTCAGTAGCGGTCGTTGGTGGGACTCGGGGAGTTTGGCCGGGCGGTGACGTGGGTAGGGGCAGGATGGGGGTAGTAAACTATGGATTACGGCCAATTACAGGTAAGTAAACATATAAATAAATGAATCTAATTTTGTTGCGCACACTGCATCGCATTTGGCGGTGCAGTGCGCACAATGAAATTCACTTTATTTATTTGTATGTTACAGTAAAGTTACCTGTATTTGCCCGCGTAATACATTGTTTACTACTACCCCCACCCTGCCCCTCCCCACATCGGCTTTGGTACGCTGGCGCGGTTTCTTTAACATTCCCTAAAACTGTGCATCCCGTGACAGTCTGCACCTATGCTGTCTATGATGAATACATACAGGCATCCATCCATTCTAAGTAAATGTCAATCATTCTTCTTAATCTCTCCACAAACGTTACTTTGTTTCACCAACAACAACGCATGCGTCCACTCACTCCGTTGCTTGCCTTGGCTTTGAGTTTCACCCAAACACCGCTGATGATTCTTGCTATCCACAGTATCCACCCATACTGTGTCTTCCACCCAGGCAGGCATCCATTCTTCTTTCACCTCCCACCCATCCTTCAACAACACATGCATCTGATTCCTATCAGCCACCTATCCATGCTTCCAACGTATCCTTCTCTGCCAGTCGTCATATTAAATCTCGCCCGCCCTTCCTCCTTCCACCCTTCTTTCCCTTTTTGTTCAACACATCCATCAAGGTCATCTGATCTGACTTTTAGTCTCCTCCATAAAACTTTCACAGCTGAGTTGGAGTCAGATATAAGAGGCCATTGGTTAATGAAGTCACGCTGGTAATGCTATTGCTACTGCATTGCTCATGCTAAGTAAAGGGTGTCTTCTTTATTAACCGTTGTATAATGTTCACTACAACTTCATACCTAATAAGTCTCAACAACAGTACAGTGAGTGAAGTCCACTCCACACACCCTTCCAGCTAGTGCAATGTCAATATGTCATGAATATAACTTACCACCGCCCGCCACTGCTGCTGGCTCACCCCCTGTATCTCCTGCCCCTCCGGAATGGCCGCAACGCCATCGCCGCTGGCCCCACCGGCACTGGTGGTCGGTAGTACGCCTAGAAAAAACATGACACATTTTTAGATGCCTGTACACCTCCCCTATTTATTCTTTTTCACTAGCAAGATTGAAAAAAGTTAATACATATATATTATAAATCACATTCAATAGTCCAAATCGGGTACTAGAGTACAGTCAGTAGACAGACACTAGTAGTGTTATTATGGTCCCTAGGGTCATTATTATACTATACTCTACTCTTTGCAAAGTTAGCCTGAGCCATGCAACCATTTTTCGCTTCATGTCTTTTGCGCATGTTACCTCGCAGCTTGTTGTGCAGTAACAGTAAGACGCCTTTTGAGCCCACATGAGCACATACAGCTACTGTCTGAGCGTTGCGTACAAGAGGTCGGAAAACAAGCCACTTTGTTATGGAGTTCCGTTAGTCCGTATTACTTAGCCATAGGTAACATGTTACAGTTTTTTGGCAGGACTGACAAATGCTTGCATTAACACGCACCATTTTTCTCAGGCAGAGGATTCCCTTCTACGAACCAGAGATTTGCAGAGCTTATGAATGATGCATGTAACCAGTAATTCTACGTTCTACGGTGAGGAGTCGCCCAGAATTCACACAGATCTTTTGTCTTATATCATCATGCACTTGTTGCAACAATTTTTATTGTTTTAATCTTATGCATTTTGCTGACGGAGCTGGCTGGAGTACACTGAATTTTATAGAACAACAACATACAGAGGTTGTCATTTGAAAATAAACCTTTTGAACTTACACATAGACTCTGTGGTATTTGGTGTGGTGGTGGTGGTGGACTTACACGAGTGAGTGACCGAAAGTGTGTTATGTTCTGGGTTGTGGAATCATAATCATTGGGTATCTTCAGGTGGGGGTTCGGGGACCTAAGGAGACACTAGCTAGTCGTTCAGGGGATTGTGGGTTCACTTCTGACTGAGGTGTGAGGAACGTCCAAGTTCCAAACTCTCATCACCAACATCCTCTTTCATTGTGCATAGTTCTGCATGGGGCTGTGCAGAATCCAAGTAGTATGTACTATATCCTATCAAAAATAGTCAAATATCTGGTTGTGCATTTTGTTTGTGGTAATTGTCAAAGCCTCAAGATTAAGAAGCCTAGAAGAGGACAACCGAAAGGACTGGACTCAGTGGCTAGAGCTATTAGTATTGGTCAATCTGAGTTTTATTCAAAACCGTACAATAAAGAGTGGCAATGCAAACTGGGCAAGCTTAGCGACAGACTAATAGTAGTAGTACCGAGTACAGACATTCATAGCAGAGGCAGTTACAACTTAGAGGCAGGGATAACCAGAATTTAGAAACAGATAGTCAAGTCAAGATCAAAGAATCTTTTGTAAAAAATATAATTAGGGAGTGGAGCCAGAATTAATAGTTCTGAAAAAATAAGGTCCAGTAAAAGTTAGGGCAATATAATTGTTAATATAACCACTGGAGGACTTACTGGGACCAGCAGCAGGGCCCTCGGTAGAGGAGCGGTCCTCTGGTGGTTGTCCCGCCGACTCGGACCCCGTCTTCTTGCCCCTGGGTGCTGCAGATCAGTGATCATGTAAGATATAATAAAGAAAAAGAAAGACACAAACATTAATGATTGCTGTGAAACAAATAAATTATCTAAAAAAACGCTCAAAAACGTTTTAGGAAACAAAAATTGCAATAAAATTGACCTATCTAATCCGATCGCCTACTGGCTTGCGGGATTCACGGACAGTCTACTTATTTGGGAACACTAATTCAGTGTTCCATTCTGATTGATTCAAATAAAATCCAGAACACTAACTAAGCCTAAGTACCACCTGACCTAGCCCACCTATTCCAGGCGGGCCAATTGTTCATTAAGCCTGCATTTCCATTTTTTTTTCCATCAAAAATGCATAGATGAGAAGGAGGACACATGCATAAAGTCAGTGCATAATGCATACACCAAATTGTTGGTTGGTTGCGTCTGATGTTCTGCAGCTGACTGACACTGCTAAGCTAAGCTTACCAGTACCACTCACTAAACAAACTACAAAAGGTTCTACTAAGGACTGGGGTAAGCAGCACTCAGTGACAGAGGATGCGTCACGCACACCGCTCAAAAATTATCAACTAATAGTAACTAAACCTAGTATCAAATCCATCCACCACTATTTGACAGGAGGACAAAGGAAGGACTACAGTCTCTCTAGCAATAGCATTACCTAACTGAAGTTCTCTAAAGTAAACTCTTACATAATAATGACAAGCGAGCGCAAAGTTGCAAAAAAGTAAGAGTACCGCCCAGCACCTGTGTCCTACAATCACAGAAGATTTTGAAACGTAATTTACCTGCAATGTAAGCAGCATTATTCTTGTTATTTGTAAAAATGTATACACAAATCACAATACTTATACTACTATATATATTGGCTACTCACCAAGCCCCACGACCTCGACACCTAGCAGGTCCAACAGGTCCTGCTCCCGGTCCAGGATGTCTGACCACCGGTGGGCCAGCTGGTTATGGGTGTGCCGGACCGCAGAGCAGCGAAACACTGCCCGACGCACCTTCGCCCACCGGCGGTGACGCTCCTGGGTCGGGTAACCGGAGCCTGGCCTGCCGCCTGCTGCCAAGGTCAAGGGGAGGTGGCGCTGAATAAAAAAACAAGGGCGGCCACCTCCTCCTCCGTAAACAGCTGGCGGGCTTGCACCCCTGCGGGGCGCAGTCTGCCGCAAGGCAGGCGGCGATTGGGCGCACGCGCCTTGCCCTTTGACCCGCTGCTGCTACCCTTCGCCATGGTTCTGGGGTGGGAGGAGGTGAAAAAGAAAAGTTAGAAGGGAAAAATAAAGTTAGGGGAAGAAGTAGGAGCTTAAAGAAGAAAGTTATATAAAACAGTTGAAAAGTAAAAAAACACAGTAAAAAGTAGAAAAAAATGCAAAATATAGACTTAGGCAGAGAGAGAGATAGGTAAGAAATAAAGAAAAATTGAAAAACAGTGTAAAAAACTAAGGATTGCAAAGATTGAGGGAGGATAGAAAAGCAGGCCCAGAACCATAGCATAGAGTGGTAAAACAAGATGGCCGCGCCCATCGCGACCGCATGGGTAAGTTCGCGCAATATTTCTCCCCGAGCACGCAAAAAACATCGCAAACACGTACAACGCGTTCCCGAACATGGAATGCGCATCGCGAGCACGCTATACGCGACCCGGAACAGGAAATAAGGGATCGCGAACGGGCGGGACAAGTGAAAACCAAAATGGCCGCGCCCATAGGCGACCGCATGGGTAAGTTTGCGCCCCCGAGCACGCAAACAGCGTCCCGAACACGAACAACGCGTTCCCAAGCAAGAAAAACGCATCGCGAACGGGCGCGCCAAGCAGCTACGCACACTCGCGAAGCTCGCGTAGTGCTTCGACGTCTTCGCGTAGCTTCGCGTAGCGCGACTACGCGAACTACGCCCAGGGTTAAACAATACTACCAAGTATAGGCAGTGGGTCACCACCAATTGACAGCGGGTGGAGGCTCTGAGAGACACCGGAGCCAGTATGACCACTGTCAGTTGTCAACTGGTGTCCCCAGTGCAGGTAATGCCTAAAGTATTCCACCAGGTTGTAGAAATGGACAATTGTGAGAAGTCACTATCCCATGGCACTGGTTCCCTTTAAATAGAGGTGAGGGGGTGTCAGGTTCCTTCATGCTAGATGTTAGCCTTGCCATACTTAAGGACTGTCTGCTTGGAAACAAAATGGGCATGTCATATGGAAGGAGGTGGAGCTCCGGTCACACCTGGAGAAGTTAGGGTTGCCTCGGTGAGTGTGCTGATCACACAGTCCATGGCAGCTCGAGAGGGAATTCAAGAGGACCTGGGTCTGAAAAAACAACCAAGTATATGCCAAAAGGGGAGGGTTAGATCCAGGAGGAGGCTAAACAGGAGGGTAATGCCCCAGAGTCTACAGGGGAGGACATTGCTGCCCTGGTGGATCTACTTGAGGTGTCAGGCTGGCAAGCTGAAGGGGGGCCCTCCTGGGCAGAGTTTTGTAATGATCAGAAAGATTGCCCTACTTCTGACGGACTATGGCTGCAGGCTGAGGCCCAGGCATCTGGTGACACTTTTGGTGATCACCTGATTTACTGAAAGAATGAACACCTGTATAGTAAGCCTAAGGTTCCTGAAACTGGGGCAACCCTTGTGTTTGTGGTCCCCCAGTACTACATGCCCTTCCTACTGTGTTTTGCTCATGATTTACCCCTGGTAGTATATCTGGGGTAAGATAAGACCTTTACCAGGCTAGTCACCCACTGTAGGAAACCACCTCTCTGTACAGTGTACTAAAATGAAGTACACTATGTAGTGAGTGAGAGAGATCCTCAAAAGTCTGGTGGAGACAAAAGTAGATACAACTAACTCTTTTTGTGGTACTGTGGGCCAGCAATTAGGCTTATCTAAGGGTAGTGTTAAGCATTTGTTGTGCTCACAGAGGCCATAAATTAGACACACACTCTAGAATACATCAGAGACTGATTTGTAGACCTTAAACACAGTTCTAAGGTAAGTACTTTGGGAGTTACGATTTTTCAAAGTTCAGAAACTGTATCATTTCGATGCACAATTATGCACCATAGAAAACAACGGAGAAAAAAACAGAAATTGAGGTGATGCTTTCACGAAGTTCACCTTCACATTTTAGGTTGATGTAGGGACCAGGTACAAAATTCTAGCAGGAGACGTTTGGGAGCATCCCGGATCGGCCGGGAGCCGAGGTGCTGAGGTCTTGAAAGCTGTTGAGCAAAAACAAAGGAGGCCACTTGAAAAAGCGTTGCACAGAGGGACATACAGTTAGGTCCAGGGGGTCTCCTTAGAGGGAGGAGGTCACAAGGGCCTGAGGACCATGGGAGCAGGGATGGTTGGTTGGTGCTGGGGCCAGTGGGGCTGAGTGCAGAGCAAACAGGTCAGCCGAGCATCGTGCATCTTGAGGTCCTTGCGGTCAGGAGCAGGCAACTTGGAGTGGTGATCTCGGCACAGCTCGGTCACTGAGGAAGTGGGTCTCAGGTGTCTCGATGTCCCTCAGTGAGTACTTGCTCCTGGTCTTTCGGGAGTCCGGTGTGGACTCTTCTTCTTGGTTTTTACTGTTGAGGGTCTGGTACCACGAGTATTGTTATGCTGCGGCTCCGGTAGGTCTGGTGCCTCCAAACTTGGTGGGGAGGCAGATCCGGCCCTCTGGAGCTGTTGTACCTTTTCTTGCTTCAGTGCTGCGTTGAGGTCGTCAGGGAGCAGCAAGCTGACAAATCAGACTTCACAGGATCGGTGCCTGCCGTGTGCAGGGGAGTGGTACATTCACTCCAAGGGAGTTTCACTGTGATTTCTTGAAGGCTGGAGGTGCTCCAGATTTCTTGGAGTCATTTCAGGTTTCAGGCAACACAGCAGCAGTGATTTTCGAGTCCTCGGAGCAGCAGGCAGGGTTTGGCGCCTTTATTTCTTCTGCAGCAGGGCTTCAGCTCTTGAGCAGCGGGTCTTCTTTGTCCTGGTCTTCTCTTGTTCATTGACTCTGATGTTCAGGTCTCGGTGTGCCACCCAAATACTGAATTTAGGGGTGCTACAATGGGTGACAGGTAATAGCCAATGGGCTACTTACCTTGAGGGTGCCTACACCCTCTAGTGACCACTTCCTGTGGAAAGAGGCACTACCTTAGCCCTGATTGAAGGTTTCGCCACCATTCCAAGATGGTAGAATTTCAGGAGAGGTGTTAACATCGCCTGTCCTGCCCTTTGTCCAGATCTGGCGTGACCAGACATTGCCAGTTGGCTCTTTGTGCTTTATGGAGCTATTTTTACTTGAAACTTTAAAATGTATCTAAGTGGGGACCCTCCTCCTCCTCTAACTGATTTTCCCTCCTTTCCTACCACCACAGGTGGAGAAGGAAGGAGGGCATGGCCTGCCCCACTAACTGGAGACTCTTGTGTTGGATTTCCAAGGCGGCATTTCCTTTGAAGCGTGCTAAATACAATCATACTGGGAGTCGGTACACAAGGCATTGGGTGACATGGTAGATCTTACTCTCATCCCCACGCCTGAAGTGGCCTTATTGGGATATGTGATGAACTTTCAGAAAGGCGTACGGAAA
The DNA here is from genome assembly GCA_963921515.1 of Calotriton arnoldi. Taxonomy (NCBI): domain Eukaryota; kingdom Metazoa; phylum Chordata; class Amphibia; order Caudata; family Salamandridae; genus Calotriton; species Calotriton arnoldi. The sequence goes on along the minus strand of CAWUFW010009324.1, from coordinate 708,520 downwards.
TTTGTCTCCCTTAGTTTGCTGCTGGCGAAAGAGAGATTGCCATACACTGGGGCTGTAAGACTCCTCCCACTTTAAAAAAATGGCTAAATAGTCTAACATATTGTAACACGAATAGCGAACTTTATGCTAGCACATTACCGCGTTCTTCACGTCCCAAAGACATTTGGGGTCCACTCAGGAGTTACGCGGCAGCGGATCATCAGGCGTCTGGGACACAACTAGAGCAAGGCAGAGTCCCTACCGGGGTGGGGTAGCAAATTGCTAAAGGAGTCATAAATTATATGTTGGGTCATTCTGATACAAGCCATTGTACCCGATTTCAATTGCATGGTCTGGGTATTTCACAAACTGCATGGAAGGGGGGGTGGGGGGATCGCAGTTTAGCTCTCCATGTGTATGGCTTGGGCGGAACCTTGGGGCTGACGTTACCACAGGATGATGTAATTTGACTTAATTCCTATTGTCTAAATGATTATTTTTATACTACAGCAGATATGACAGTGAGCACTCCTATCGTTTCTGTTACCTTATGGTTCAAAATGGTAAATAAAGTTAATTAAAATTTTTTTTTTTAAAAAGCTTGCAGCTCAGGAAGGCCATCTTGTCCTGGTGGAGGTGTGAAACACCTTTGCCCAGAGCAGGCTTTGTCTCTGTCCTCTGAGAGCTCTGGCTCCCACCCCATGAGGTCAGAAACATGCCTGTTAGTGGCAGACTGACAACAACAAGTCAGGAACCACACCAGTGCTTGGTAGGTTTTCATGGGATCCTCTAAAAGGGTCTCTTGTGTGAATTTATTAATACATCCATCACTGGTATCAGTGAAGATTCATTAAGACAAGATGTTTGGTACCAAAAATCTCAGAAATCAGATAAGCCATCATGGAGCTATGAAACCCATGTTGACAAGTATCTAGCCCATGCACTCTTTATGGCTTCCCTGTGCACTTATAATGTCCCAGAATATACTGGACATTGTAGGGGCATATCTGCTCATGCTGATATGCCCACACAGAGGATATAGTGCACCATGCCTTACGGCTAAAGGCCTGTAGTAGGGGTGACTTACCTATATCCCATGACGTGTGTGGGAGGCATGGCACACAGGATTGTGTGCAATGTCGACTCTTCAGATTATTCCACAAAAAGCCATAAAGCCTTGAATGGCAGAGTGCATTGCCTCAGTGAGGGATCCCTGGGGGGGGGGGGAGCACAGCCAGTACTGCAGCCCCAGAGGATCCTCCTCAGTACCCATGTCCTGGGTACAAGGGGCGCCATTTATTAGGGACTTACAGGGGCCACTGCAGTTGTGCCAATCATGGTACAGTTTTGAGTAAAGACATCTGGCACTCAGAATCTGTTTAGCAGGGGACCAGTGCACTTACAGTTCAACATCAGGCAAAAAGTGGGGGCTAACCATGTCAAAAGAGGGACTTTCCTACACCCACTATTAATAGCCCCTGATGAGAGTAACCTCAGCTGTATTGTGAAGGTCTTGTCCTACCTGCCAAGCCAGTGGGAAGTCAGTAGGAAAGTGGAAGGCTCTCCTCGTACCCTTTCCTGTTGTAGGCACCTCCTTAGAGAGGGTGGGTATCAACTTTGTTTGGACCCTGGACTCCAAAACTGCCCTAGGCAGCAGGTTCATCCTAGTCTTGTTGGACCATGCCACTCGGTACCCGGAATGTCATACCTCTGAGGGCAGTGAATGAGCCTGCAGTGGCCATAGATTTTTACTAGGGATGGGCATAAATCACATGACTCCATGTAGCATAATCAGGCGGAATTAGCAGAGAGTTCCACAAGATTACGCTTTAAATATGTGAGAAGAGTAATTCTGTTTTTAGTGCTATTTTGTAGTGCAAAAATGCACCCTTGCGTCTAAAATGGATGCAAGGAGGCATTTTCTGCTAAGAAAGTTTGCTAAACACAATAGAACTTGAATGATGAGTTCATGTATCTGCTCACTGAATGTGCTCTTGGGATAGAATTTTCTTTCCAACTTACTGCTGGCATTGAGCACTATTTTGTTGGCTCAAAATGCACCCTCATATCCAAAATGATGCAATGATGTATTTTGCGCTAAGAAACAGCACTAAATGCAGCAGAACACAAAAAGTGAGCACGAGCAGCTACTCAGGTATGCCAAATGTGCTATCAGGGTAGGATTTGTCCCCACAAATTACTTTTAATGTAGTTTAAGCAGGAATAATCTCTTGATTATCGGATAACCAGTGCTAAAGTGCTTTTCCCCTAAAGCATGGTAACATTGCCTAATACCCAATTGGCATATTTCATTTACTCATAAGTCCTTAGTAAAGTCCACTACCTCTGCCCAGGGCCCATAGGTTAAATGCTACTGGTGGGCCTGCAGCATTGATTGCGCCACCCACTTAGGTAGCCCTTTAAACATGCCTCTGACTGTCATTGCAGAGCCTGTGTGTGCAGTTAGACTGCCATGTCAACCTGGCAAAAAAAACCTTTTGCCAGGCCCATACCGTCCTTTCTAATATATATAAGTTATCCCCAGGGTAGGCCCTGAACAGCCCCGAATGAGGGTGCAATGTTTTTAAAAAGCAGGACATGTGCTTTTAAGCTTTGCATATACTGATACTGAAAAACTCTTTAAACCGTTTTTCACTACTACAAGGCCTCTAACTCCCATCAGGCAAAATTGGGATTACCTTATTACATTTTATAAGTGTAAATTCTAAATGGGAGGATATAACTAATTTTGGTGTCTCTTGAATCCTAATTAAAAAGCCTAACATGGTGAAGTCGGAATTTGAATTACAATTCTGAAAATACAATTTTTAGAAAGTTGGCATTTTCTAGTCTTAGCCATTTGTTGCCTGCAGTTGGCAGCTGGGCTTTGTGTATTCCTCCTAGACAGCCACAAACAATGGGAGTTTAGGTGTACTGAATGGGCCATCACTTGACAGGATGGGAGAGAGGAGCTGGACCCAGCCTCACTTACATATGAATTGGCTGTGTCCTGCCCCCACACAAAGGGCTGCATACCTCCTGTAATTAGTCTTGAGCCAAAGCAGGGAAGGCAGGGTATCTGTGCACTTCAAAGGCATGCCTCTAGAATCCTCTCCCCACTTCAAAGGCACATCTGTGTTTAAAAGAAGGACCTCAGACACCACCACTTCAGTACACTTCTAGACCTGTGAATACTCTGCCAAGAAGGAGGAGTGATGTGCTGATGAAAGGACTGCCACTCTGCTGGACTGTACTCTCCTGTACTCCGGCTTTGCTGTGCTGACCTGCTGCTCTCTTGCCTGGGTGAGTAAGACTGGGCCTGTATCTCTTGAATCCAGAACCTAGAATGACTCCAAGGGCTAGTTGGCTGGCCACCTGATCAAGGACATAACAGACTTCTAACAACCTTGCATCTGCACCTTGACTCTGCCATCTGTGAGTCTACCCTGCCAAGTGGTGCAACCCCAGTCCTGAATCCTTGGAAGTGGGCCTAAGGTTGTCTCCAGCGGAACCGATTCATCACCTCTGCTGAGCGATGCATTCTAGAGCAGAACAGACACATCTTCTTTGGATGCAATGCATTGCTGATGGCGCACCGCATCTTTACCTGAGGTCCTTGTATCTCTCGTCGGCCGCAACCTCTATGATGTCGGACTCAACATCATAGCCTTGCAGCTCCTAGGAACCGATGCATTGCCAGCTGCGTGCCACATCCCAGATGCCAAGACTTTGCATTGCAAGCCCCATCAATGGGATCCTTGATGACGACGCAAGAGGACCTCGCACCGGAGCCTTGATGCTTCTCGGAATCTGATTCATTGGTCCGGATGCATGGCACATCTTTGACGTTGATCCACGCAACACTCCTCTCCAGGATTTAAGGTACTTTGAACATGCGCAGAGGCAGTCTCTTGTCTCTTGTCTTGTACAGTGTCCTCTGACCAGGCCAAATGTGGTAAATTCATGAGTGCTATCCGAAGGGATTTGAATGAAACAACACCAGATGCAAATCTCCTAGTTGAAATTGGTCAACCATAGATCTTGATATGTGGGACGGACGATAAGCCATTGGAAAAGCAGGGACAGAGGTTGTACTGGAGGCTGCATAGCATACTCTGTAACAGCATACCCGAAAGCAACTCCGTGGTGCACTATAATCAAAAGGATTCATTGAATTGCCGAAACCAGCACGCAGGCACTTTTTGAATAGCTTTATGGCCTATAATACATCAGCTCCAGTACAAATCAACTCTTAGCCTATACTGCAGAAGGTTCCTTGCATATTCGGGAAGGAGAGCTAAAGCCAACTGGTAGCCGGAATAGGGGCAACTATCCCCGCTGTATTTTATACAGAGTTATTGTGAACAATTGTGGGGATGATTTGTGTACAACTTTGCAGACCGATTTTGCACTATCATTTTTTAGACCACGATATAGAGTCATTGTCTACGAATGTTGGGATGATTTGCTTTTAAGCTGGCGGACTGATTCCGCACTAGCATTTTCCATGCCAGTTTAACCCGCTGGGCTTATAAACATTGGGATGAATTGTTTATAAATGTTGTCAGAAATTCTGCATTAGCACCTTTTAATCTGTTATATAGAGACATCACTTATAAATGCAGGGATGAATTGTATACAATCTTGCCAACTGGTTTTGAACTTGCACTTTTTATGCTATGTTAACCTGCAAGGGGAGAACTTGGTCTTTTATGGCAGGTTTGGCAGTCGCCACATGGTTCCCCTGAAGAGGGGTAACCATTATGCTGCTTTTTTGCACAGAGTCATTGTTTATGGTGGAGCATATTAGTATCACTCAGGCCGAGACATAGAGTCAATGTTAACTGGGGATGAATTACTTATTCACAATTTTGGTGATTGATATTGCACTAGCACACTCCAACCTATGTTGTTAATCCGCAAGGGGAGTGCTTGGCTTCTAATTGTTCTTTAGCTTTTATAAGTGTCCATCTGGGCTGAAATGCCATTCGTATAAGTGCGGTTTAAATTGCATAACTTTCTCTCAAAAACTGAAATGGGGTGAGCCAAGGCCACTTTGATGGCCCAAATAGGAGCAATTAGCATGTTGTAGTTTTGCACAGAGTTATTTTTTACAAAATGCGCAAGGTATGTTGTGACAGTCCTTAATGCTACAGGTGTGTATTTGCAATGACTTTAAGTAATTATGCAATAAAATTATTTAATTCATTCATTCAAGGTACTTTGATCAGTGGGCCTAACTGGATCCCTGTAACCAGCTGTGCTCCATCACTGGCGGCTTGAATTGGTGACTTTGTACCGATCCGGCGTGACCAGATATCCTCAGTTTGAGTATTGTGCTTTTTTGAGCTATTTTTACTAGAAACTTTAAAATTGCATATCTCTGGTTTTACTGATTGGATGTTTGTTGTTTTGGTCATTTATTCTATTATTCTAACCTGGTGTGGGATCTTTTTTGTGTGGTGTTTTCACAGTTGTATTGTTTGAAGTGTTGCACAAATACTTTACACATTGCCTCAATGTTAACCCTGACTGCTCTGTGCCAAGCTACCAGTTGGTGAGAAAAGGTTAATTTGGGGTTTGCTTGTGCCTTACCCTGATTAGGATTGTGGTTGTTGCTTGACCAGGGCTCACACCCCAGTCAACCAGTAACCCAATGTCTAACATTGGTGATCAGTGGTGAGGAAATGACCTGTAAATGTGCAAGGAGCAGTGTGTCCTCCTAAAACCTGTCCCCAGAGGAGCTGGTGGAGAGTAAGACAGAGAGGGAGTAGAGGCTGGAGATGGCTGCACTCCAAATGGAGGAAAAGAGGTTGGTCATCGAGGCAGAGCAAAGGAAACTAACCCTGCAAGAAAATGGGTTGGCCATGGAGACAGAGCAAAAGAAACTGGCCATGGAGGAGAGTATTGCTTTGGAGCATTTGGCTCATGAGAGGAGCCTTAAGGAGCTGCACATCAAGGCCAACCAGTGATGGTGGTGCATTTCTTCAGTGCCCTCTGGAGACAAGAGGGTCCAAATTCCCAATGGTCTGGTGCCTAACTTTGTTGTGGGAGACAATATTTTTAAGTGGTTTGAGGCTTATGAGATTGACACACAGATGCACAAAATCCTTGAGTAAGATTGTGGGGCTAGTCGGTAGAGGAGTATCACTAGAGAGGGGAGGGACACCCTACTGGCCCTAGAGAAGATGGGCAGAATGAGGTATCCCCCATGAAGGAACCCCTTGTCAGAAAATATGGTCGAACTCCAGAGAAGTACAGGCAAAAGGTCAGGGACAGGCAGAAGGTGCCTCAGCAGTCCTGGGTGGATTTTGTAGATTCCTTTTGCAAGGTACCTGATGGTTGGGTTAAGGGCAGTGAGTAAATGATTATAAAGGGCTGTATGATCTATTTGCAAGCGAGCACATGTTCAGTAATTCTTTTCCAGAGTTGCACCAACACTTGATTGATAGTAAGTTTACTGACCCCAGGGATTTTGCTAAGGAGGTGGGCCGCTGACTCAGCACCAAGGTCCATAAGAAGGTATTTGGGGGCAATCACCACAAAGGTGGGCAGGCTCCCCATCAAAAGAAGGAGGAGGAGATAAACATATAAACAAGGATTTCTCTAAAGGGCCCCAAACTAGTTCCTCAGGTCAGGTCTCTCATCCCCCAACTGAGAAAAAGGAGATGGTTCCCTAACAGTACGTCTTCAAGGAAAGCACCCCTCAAGTGCTATGAATGCCAACAGAAAGGGCACTTCAAGGGGGATGCCAAGTGTCCTAAGTGGGTACAGCCCCCCACTCAGTGGGTAGTCACTGAGGTTTGCTAGTGTAGCGCTTGGGGAGGAGATTGCCCCAGATAATGTAGGACCCAGAGTAGAGGTTTTCCTATTGTCCCTGGGAGACAAAGATATGGTGCAGAGAACTCACATGCCTAGTAATACTAGGAAATACAGGCAGTGGGTCACTATCAATGGGCAGAGGGCGGAGGCTCTGAGAGACATTGGAACCAACATGACAACTGTCAGATGTCATCTGGTGACCTCAGAGCATGTAGTCCCCAATGCATTCCACCAAGTTGTTGCAGCTGACAACCATGAGAGTCACTATCTAATGGCTCTGGTTTCCTTTGAGTTGGGGGAGGGGTCTCAGGTTCCTTGAGGGTAGCTGTGAGTTCATCCATGGCTGTGGATTGTCTGCTTGGCATTGGCCTGGAGCATACCATCTGGAAGGCGGTGGAGCACAGGTCCCGCTTGGAGATTTTAGGGTTGCCCAAGTGGGTGTGCCTGACCACACAGTCCATGGCAGCCAGAGAGGGTAGTCAAGAGGATGGGGATCCCTCCAGGGAGGAGTTCTGTAAGGCACAGAGGGAATGCCCTACTCTTGTGGGTCTACGGCACCAGGTTGAGGCCCAGGCAGCTGGCGACACCTCTGGTGATCACCTGATTTACTGGGAGAATGGTCTCATGTATAGTGAGCCTAAGATTCCCAGTTCCACCCATGTGCTCGTGGTCTTCCAGTGCTACAGGGCCTTCCTCCTGGAGCTGGCTCACATTGTACCCCGGCAGGTCATTCTGGGGGCATAACAAACCTGTGACAGGCTTGTTACCCATTTTTGCTGGCTTTAAATGAGGAAGGCCTAAGATGCGTTCTGCAGGTCCTGTCCTACCTGCCAGACCAGTGGCAAGTCAGGAGGGAAGTGCAAGGCTCCCCTGCAATCTTTTCCTGACGTTGGCACCCCCTTTGAAAGGGTGGGCATAGACATGATTGAGTCCCTGGACCCCAAGACAGCCATCGGGAACAGGTCCATCCTGGTCTTTGTGGACCATGCCTCTCGGTACCCGGAGCCTATCCCTCTATGGACATTGACTCTGCCTGCAGTGGCCAGGGAACTAATGGTGATCTTTACCTATGTGGGCTTCCCAATGAAGTGGTATCAGACTGTGGTACCAACTTCTTGTCAGGGTACATGAAGGCCATGTGGAAGGAGTGTGGGGTAACCTATAGGTTCTCCATTCCTTACCACCCTCACACCAATGGGCTTGTTGAAAAGTTCAACAGGACCCTAAAATGCATGATCATGGACCTGTTGGACCCCATGAGGTGGTAGTGGGACATATCCCTGTCATGCCTTTTGTTTGCCTACAGGGAGGTACCGCAGAAGGAGGTTAGCTTCAGCCCCTGTGAACTTCTGAATGGGCACCCCACCTTGTGAGAGGACCTCTCAGTCTGGTGAAAGAGGGCTGGGAACAAGCTCCCAGGAAGGTCCCCAGCATGTGTTCAGCTACATGCTGGCACTCCACAACCAGTCTTGAGGCTTATGGAAGCAAGAAGAAGAAAATCTAGAAGCCAACCAAGAGGACATGAAATGGTATTATGACCAGAATGTCGCTGTGATTGTTTCAGCCTGGCCAAAAAGTGTGGGTTATGGAGCCAATTAAGCTCAGGGCCCTACAAGCCTGTTTGTCTGGGCCTTACAAGGTGAAGGAACGCAAGAGGGATGTCATCTACTTGGTGGACCTCAGGACACCCAGGAACCCTTTATGGGTCCTGCATGTCAATCGCCTCAAGCCCCACTTCGAGAGGTCTGATTTAACCATGGTCCAAGTCACAGATGATGGGATGCAAGCAGAGAGTGAACCTCTCCTGACCTCCTTTCTTCTAATGAATAGGATGGGTTTGTGGAGGGTGTCAGCCTCTCCCTAACACTGACTCTAGAACAAAAGAGATACTGCCTCCAGTTGCTGGGGCAATTAGCCTCTTTCTTCTCCCTTACCCCAGGATTCACTACATGGTGTACCCATGATGTTGATAATGAGGACAGCATTCCTGTGAAGAATACAATTCACAAGTTGTCTGATAAGGTGAGAGCCACAATTAAGGAAGAGGCCTCCAGGAGGCTGGAGTAAAGGGTTAGATGCTGGAGTAAGGGTTATTGAGCCCACAAACAGCCCTTGGTCCAGCTCAGTGGTGCTAGTCTCAAAGGCTGGCCTTCCAGGTGTCACTCTCGATCTTCGGTTCTATGTTGACTTCAGTGGCTTCAATGCAGTCACAAATACTGACGCACAATGCATCCCTTGAGCTGATGAGCTCATAGATCAGCTAAGAGCTGCCAAGTTCCTCAGCAAGTTTGATTTAATGTCTGGGTACTAGCAGATTGCCTGGCTGAGGGGGCCAAGGTTAGGTCCATTTCCAGGTAATACCCTTTGTGATGTAGGACGCTTCTGTCACCTTCCAGAGGTCTGTCAACCAGGTCCTGGATGGTATGGAGAACTTCAGTGCCTCCTATCTGGATGACACTGTGGTCTTCAGTTCAAGCTGAGAGGACCCCCTGTGCCACCGTGGAGAAGTGCTCCAGACTCTGCAGAGCGATACCAAAGGGGATGATGGACGGAGCGTTAGAGCAAATCAAACACTCACCCCCAGTCAACTGATCTGGGTTTAATCCATCATCATTCTTTAGCTCACTCCACCACCCCAGTTCAGACATGGCCATATGCAAATCAGTCTGACCCTGTGCCTCATGGGAACAGTCCAGCCCGAACTGCCAAGCCGTGTCTTTCCTGGACCAGAAACAAGCATCCTGGGACCGGTTTCGGGTTCAAAACCCTCATCAGCCAGGCTATCTTGAATCCAGTGGCAAAGTGAGCAAGGGACCCATGTCTGGGCATACCCTGCCAACTTAGGGCGAACAAAGCGATACCAAAGGGGATGATGGACGGAGCGTTAGAGCAAATCAAACACTCACCCCCAGTCAACTGATCTGGGTTTAATCCATCATCATTCTTTAGCTCACTCCACCACCCCAGTTCAGACATGGCCATATGCAAATCAGTCTGACCCTGTGCCTCATGGGAACAGTCCAGCCCGAACTGCCAAGCCATGTCTTTCCTGGACCGGAAACAAGCATCCTGGGACCGGTTTCGGGTTCAAAACCCTCATCAACCAGGCTATCTTGAATCCAGTGGCAAAGTGAGCAAGGGACCCACGTCTGGGCATACCCTGCCAACTTAGGGCGAACAAAGCGGTACCAAAGGGGATGATAGACGGAGCGTTAGAGCAAATCAAACACTCACCCCCAGTCAACTGATCTGGGTTTAATCCATCATCATTCTTTAGCTCACTCCACCACCCCAGTTCAGACATGGCCATATGCAAATCAGTCTGACCCTGTGCCTCATGGGAACAGTCCAGCCCGAACTGCCAAGCCATGTCTTTCCTGGACCGGAAACAAGCATCCTGGGACCGGTTTCGGGTTCAAAACCCTCATCAGCTACTGGATTCAAGCTAGCCTGGCTGAAGAAGGGTGACATACCCTGAAACTGGTCCCAGGATGCTTGTTTCCGGTCCAGGGAGGACCTGGCCTGGCAGTTCAGTCTGGACTGTTCCCATGGGGCACAGGGTCAAGACTGATTTGCATATGGCTCGGTCCAAACTGGGGTGGCGTAGTGAGCAAAAGAACGATGGATTTAACCCAGATCTTTTGACTGGGGAGAATGTTTGCATTGTCAGCATTCCGTCCATCATTTGTTTGCTGTAACACTTTTTGCCCTAAGTGGGATGGGTATGCCCAGACGTGGGTCCCTTGCTCACTGTGCTACTGGATTCAAGCTAGCCTGGCTGGAAGAAGGGTGACATACCCTGAAACCGGTCCCAGGATGCTTGTTTCCGGTCCAGGGAGGAACTGGCCTGGCAGTTCGGTCTGGACTGTTCCCATGGGGCACAGGGTCAAGACTGATTTGCATATGGCTCGGTCCAAACTGGGGTGGCGTAGTGAGCAAAAGAACGATGGATTTAACCCAGATCTTTTGACTGGGGAGAATGTTTGCATTGTCAGCATTCCGTCCATCATTTGTTTGCTGTAACACTTTTCGCCCTAAGTGGGATGGGTATGCCCAGACGTGGGTCCCTTGCTCACTGTGCTACTGGATTCAAGCTAGCCTGGCTGAAGAAGGGTGACATACCCTGAAACCGGTCCCAGGATGCTTGTTTCCGGTCCAGGGAGGACCTGGCCTGGCAGTTCGGTCTGGACTGTTCCCATGGGGCACAGGGTCAAGACTGATTTGCATATGGCTCGGTCCAAACTGGGGTGGCGTAGTGAGCAAAAGAACGATGGATTTAACCCAGATCTTTTGACTGGGGGAGAATGTTTGCATTGTCAGCATTCCGTCCATCATTTGTTTGCTGTAAAACTTTTCGCCCTAAGTGGGATGGGTATGCCCAGACGTGGGTCCCTTGCTCACTGTGCTACTGGATTCAAGCTAGCCTGGCTGAGAAAGGGTGACATACCCTGAAACCAGTCCCAGGATGCTTGTTTCCGGTCCAGGGAGGACCTGGCCTGGCAGTTCGGTCTGGACTGTTCCCATGGGGCACAGGGTCAAGACTGATTTGCATATGGCTCGGTCCAAACTGGGGTGGCGTAGTGAGCAAAAGAACGATGGATTTAACCCAGATCTTTTGACTGGGGGAGAATGTTTGCATTGTCAGCATTCCGTCCATCATTTGTTTGCTGTAACACTTTTCGCCCCTAAGTGGGATGGGTATGCCCAGACATGGGTCCCTTGCTCACTGTGCTACTGGATTCAAGCTAGCCTGGCTGAAGAAGGGTGACATACCCTGAAACCGGTCCCAGGATGCTTGTTTCCGGTCCAGGAGGACCTGGCCTGGCAGTTCGGTCTGGACTGTTCCCATGGGGCACAGGGTCAAGACTGATTTGCATATGGCTCGGTCCAAACTGGGGTGGCGTAGTGAGCAAAAGAACGATGGATTTAACCCAGATCTTTTGACTGGGGGAGAATGTTTGCATTGTCAGCATTCCGTCCATCATTTGTTTGCTGTAACACTTTTCGCCCTAAGTGGGATGGGTATGCCCAGACGTGGGTCCCTTGCTCACTGTGCTACTGGATTCAAGCTAGCCTGGCTGAAGAAGGGTGACATACCCTGAAACCGGTCCCAGGATGCTTGTTTCCGGACCAGGGAGGACCTGGCCTGGCAGTTCGGTCTGGACTGTTCCCATGGGGCACAGGGTCAAGACTGATTTGCATATGGCTCGGTCCAAACTGGGGTGGCGTAGTGAGCAAAAGAACGATGGATTTAACCCAGATCTTTTGACTGGGGGAGAATGTTTGCATTGTCAGCATTCCGTCCATCATTTGTTTGCGGTAACACTTTTCGCCCTAAGTGGGATGGGTATGCCCAGACGTGGGTCCCTTGCTCACTGTGCTACTGGATTCAAGCTAGCCTGGCTGAAGAAGGGTGACATACCCTGAAACCGGTCCCAGGATGCTTGTTTCCGGTCCAGGGAGGACCTGGCCTGGCAGTTCGGTCTGGACTGTTCCCATGGGGCACAGGGTCAAGACTGATTTGCATATGGCTCGGTCCAAACTGGGGTGGCGTAGTGAGCAAAAGAACGATGGATTTAACCCAGATCTTTTGACTGGGGGAGAATGTTTGCATTGTCAGCATTCCGTCCATCATTTGTTTGCTGTAACACTTTTCGCCCTAAGTGGGATGGGTATGCCCAGACGTGGGTCCCTTGCTCACTGTGCTACTTGATTCAAGCTAGCCTGGCTAAAGAAGGGTGACATACCCTGAAACCGGTCCCAGGATTCTTGTTTCCGGACCAGGGAGGACCTGGCCTGGCAGTTCGGTCTGGACTGTTCCCATGGGGCACAGGGTCAAGACTGATTTGCATATGGCTCGGTCCAAACTGGGGTGGCGTAGTGAGCAAAAGAACGATGGATTTAACCCAGATCTTTTGACTGGGGGAGAATGTTTGCATTGTCAGCATTCCGTCCATCATTTGTTTGCTGTAACACTTTTCGCCGTAAGTGGGATGGGTATGCCCAGACGTGGGTCCCTTGCTCACTGTGCTACTGGATTCAAGCTAGCCTGGCTGAAGAAGGGTGACATACCCTGAAACCGGTCCCAGGATGCTTGTTTCCGGTCCAGGGAGGACCTGGCCTGGCAGTTCGGTCTGGACTGTTCCCATGGGGCACAGGGTCAAGACTGATTTGCATATGGCTCGGTCCAAACTGGGGTGGCGTAGTGAGCAAAAGAACGATGGATTTAACCCAGATCTTTTGACTGGGTGAGAATGTTTGCATTGTCAGCATTCCGTCCATCATTTGTTTGCTGTAACACTTTTCGCCCTAAGTGGGATGGGTATGCCCAGACGTGGGTCCCTTGCTCACTGTGCTACTGGATTCAAGCTAGCCTGGCTGAAGAAGGGTGACATACCCTGAAACCGGTCCCAGGATGCTTGTTTCCGGTCCAGGGAGGACCTGGCCTGGGAGTTCGGTCTGGACTGTTCCCATGGGGCACAGGGTCAAGACTGATTTGCATATGGCTCGGTCCAAACTGGGGTGGCGTAGTGAGCAAAAGAACGATGGATTTAACCCAGATCTTTTGACTGGGGGAGAATGTTTGCATTGTCAGCATTCCGTCCATCATTTGTTTGCTGTAACACTTTTTCGCCCTAAGTGGGATGGGTATGCCCAGACGTGGGTCCCTTGCTCACTGTGCTACTGGATTCAAGCTAGCCTGGCTGAAGAAGGGTGACATACCCTGAAACCGGTCCCAGGATGCTTGTTTCCGGTCCAGGGAGGACCTGGCATGGCAGTTCGGTCTGGACTGTTCCCATGGGGCACAGGGTCAAGACTGATTTGCATATGGCTCGGTCCAAACTGGGGTGGCGTAGTGAGCAAAAGAACGATGGATTTAACCCAGATCTTTTGACTGGGGGAGAATGTTTGCATTGTCAGCATTCCGTCCATCATTTGTTTGCTGTAACACTTTTCGCCCTAAGTGGGATGGGTATGCCCAGACGTGGGTCCCTTGCTCACTGTGCTACTGGATTAAAGCTAGCCTGGCTGAAGAAGGGTGACATACCCTGAAACCGGTCCCAGGATGCTTGTTTCCGGTCCAGGGAGGACCTGGCCTGGCAGTTCGGTCTGGACTGTTCCCATGGGGAACAGGGTCAAGACTGATTTGCATATGGCTCGGTCCAAACTGGGGTGGCGTAGTGAGCAAAAGAACGATGGATTTAACCCAGATCTTTTGACTGGGGGAGAATGTTTGCATTGTCAGCATTCCGTCCATCATTTGTTTGATGTAACACTTTTCACCCTAAGTGGGATGGGTATGCCCAGACGTGGGTCCCTTGCTCACTGTGCTGCTGGATTCAAGCTAGCCTGGCTGAAGAAGGGTGGCATACCCTGAAACCGGTCCCAGGATGCTTGTTTCCGGTCCAGGGAGGACCTGGCCTGGCAGTTCGGTCTGGACTGTTCCCATGGGGCACAGGGTCAAGACTGATTTGCATATGGCTCGGTCCAAACTGGGGTGGCGTAGTGAGCAAAAGAACGATGGATTTAACCCAGATCTTTTGACTGGGGGAGAATGTTTGCATTGTCAGCATTCCGTCCATCATTTGTTTGCTGTAACACAGACTCTGCAGAGGGCAGGTCTGACTATCAAGGCCAGCAAGTGCCAGATAGGGAAGGGATTAGTGGTCTACTTGGGCCACCAAGTGGGAAGAGGCAAGGTGCAGCCCCTCCGGGACAAGATTGAGACCATTCCGGCTTGGGAACCCCCCAAGACCCAGACAGAGAACGGTCTTCCTAGGCCTCACCGGATACTCCAGGAGATTTGTCTAGTGGTATGGCACCATTGTTGCACCCTTCACATAGCTGACTTCCAAGAAGCAGCCACATCAGGTGATCTGGACAGAGGCATGCAAGAAAGCTTTTAACACCCTGAAGGATGTCATGTGCATAGCACCCATGTTCAAGGCCCCGGACTTCTCTCAAGAATGCATTGTTGAGACAGACAGCTTAGAGCATGGCATAGGAGCCATGCTCTGACAGCTAAACAAAGAGGACCTGGTTCAACATGTAGCATTCATCAGTCGGAGATTGCTTCCCCCGGTAACAGAGGTGGAGTGCAATAGAGAGGGAAGCTTTTGCTGTGTTCTACAAACCCCACCCTTGGAACAGACCACGCCAATTCTGATGGTCTCTCCAGGTTATTCCGCATTTGTGAAGAAAACTCCCAAGGGGTTAGGTAGCTCTCCCCACTTTCAGCTGGAGGGACACATGTTAGACCTGGCATCCTTAGCACGGTTTCCCCTAACATTTTGCCTTCCGACCTCCTGTTTTTTCTGACGTTGTTTTTGCTGGCCATAGGACTCTGCACACTTTACCACTGCTAACTAGTACTAAAGTGCTTGTACTCTTTCCCTAAAACATGGTAACATTGGCTTATATCCAATTAGCATATTTAATTTACTTATAAGTCCCTAGTAAAGTGCACTACATATGTAAGGGCGTGTAGATTAAATGCTACTGGTAGGCCGGCAGCACTGATTGTGCTGGGTCACCAAGTTGGTGGGGGCAAGGTGCACCCCTTTCAGGTCAAAATTCAGACCATTGTGACGTGGGAGCCCCCAAGACTCTGTCTTAGGGGAAAGGGCCTCATCAGATACTGCAGGAGATTCATGAAGAGCTATAGTGCCATTGTTGCATACTTGACAGAGCTGATTTCTAAGAAAGAGCCCAGAAAGGTGATCTGGACAAGGTGTGCCAGAACGCTTTTGACACCTTGAAGTAGGCCATGTGCACAGTACCCATGCTCATGGCCCCTGACTTCTCTAAGGAATTCATTGGCCAGATCGGTGCCTCAGAATATGGCTTAGGGACTGTGCTCTCAACACTGAACAAAGAGGGCCTAGACCAACCTGTAGCCTTCCTCAGTAAGTTGTTACTGCACAGGAAACAAAGGTGAAGTGCAATTGAAAGTAAAGCCATTGCAGTGCACTGAAGAAGTTGAGACCATACCTCATTTAGACTCACCTCCTGGTTTAGACAAACCACAGACCCCTCTGATGACCAATCCATATGATGGGTGAGAATTCCAAACTGTTTAGATGGTCCAGCTGCTTACAGGGAATGGACTTTACAGTGGAATATCAATCTGGATTTGACCATGCCAATGTTGATGGTCTTTCCAGGTTCCTTAGCAATGAGCATGTCCATAAACGTGGGTAGTCCTCCCTGATTACAGCTGGGGGACACATGTTAGACCTGACATTCTTGGCCTGGTATTTCGCCAAACCTTTTTCATTCACTCCGCCTGTTTTGCTGATTTCACTTTTGTTAGGTTTAGGACTCTGTGCACTTTACCACTGCCAACCAGAGCTGAAGTGCTTGTGCTTGTTCCCTCAGATAATAAAATTGTTCTACAACTAATACCACATTTAATGTATATATAACTCCCCAGTATAGGGTACTTTATATACCCAGGTCTTGTAAATTAAATGCTACTAGAGATCCTGCAGCACTCATTGTGCCTCTCACTGAGGTAGCCTTTTAAAACATGTCTCAGGCTTGTCACTGAAGTCTGTGGTGCAGTTTTAAACTGCCATTTCAACCTGGCAAAATAAACCTTTTGTTAGGCCCAAACCTTTCTTTTTTTATACCTATAAGTCACCCATAGTGCATGCCCTAAAGGCTCATAGGGCAGGGTGCATTGCATTTAAAAAGTAGGACATGTGTATTAAAAGTTTACATGTCCTGGCAGTGAAAATGTGTCATGTTTCACTATTAAGTGATAACTTTGGATTGGGAGCACATAGTGATATGATGGTTACTTTACACTAAAATGACTTGTAATTTAAAATCCTCTTTAATGATAAAGTTGGGTTTTAAGGCACAGTTCTAAAAAAATGCCATTGTCTTGTCCTAAAATATCTGCCTTCTGTCAGTGTCCTGGGTCGCATGACTGTGAATGGCTCTGTTGCTGGTATTGTGTATTGCTTCCAGATAGTGACACAAAGTGGGTTTAGATGTGGACAGGATGGGTGATCCTGGGAAGATGACTAGGAGGAGCTTACACAGCCCCATTTTCACTTCAAAGAGCTCTTCCTCACATACACAAAAGAAACTGATACCAAGCCTGCATGCTTTTTGTCACCCCAGACAGTTTGGAAGCCTGACAGGGAAAGACGAAGAACTTTCTAGAACCAGATAGGGGGGTAGGACTTGGAGTCCCCACATACAAAGCCTGGCACCAGGTATAAATATTGGGCCTCTAGAGCCACTCATTGGAACACTTCTGGATCTGTGGAAGTTATAGAAGAAGGACTGCCCTGCTGTCAGAAAACTGCCTTGCATCTTGAGTACTGCTTTGTTTTCTGACAAGGATGAATGGAGCTGCTTACATTCATCCCAGGCTAACGTGGGTGACTTCAAGGGTCAGTTAGCTGGCCTCCTGTTTGAGATTCAAGGACATGGCAAGCTCAAGAGGCCTCCATGCAACTGTCCAGCTGACCTGATGCAGCCTGCAAATGGATCTTCCTGAGCCCTGCTAGCCTCTGCCAGAGTGAATACCTGCATCCCAAAAGGTGCCCCAGGTCCTTGACCCTTGGCTGGCATCAGTTTGAGGTCCTCACAAGAAGAAAAGGTGAAATCCTGAAGTTTGGGCTTTTTGCCACCACGAACGGCCCCATTCATGTGGATAATCTGAAGCCCACGACAACTGCCTAGGAGAAGCTCTAGTGAGGCCTGTGCTTTTCACTACAGAGACTTCCAGCAGGGATTCGCAACTCGAGATCTGCACTTCACACTACAGCAACAACAGCCCACAGTGACCGCCAATGAGAAGCTCCACAATAGCTGTCCACAATGATCTTTGGGCTACAGTGACAATTGTCCACAATGCCTGGCCTGCTCTTCATGCTACAGCGATGACTATACACAACACTCTCCCTCCTCCTCATGGCCTCCAAAAAATGTGAATGGAACTATTTGTGCCACACTCAGAGGATAACTCTTCAGTGGGACTAACTTGGCCCCTGCTCTCACCCACGCCCTATCGTGCTCAACCTTAACTTGTGTTTCCCGTCTAGCACAACCAGATGACTGTGAGTGGCACCTTGTGCTTTTAGGCACTATTTTCACAAAAAACTTTAAAGCTCAATATCCCTGGTTCTACTCATTGTAGATTTGTTATTCAGTGGCCGATTTACAGAAGGTGCCCTGAGTATGCAACGGGTATATGTGCCCGCTTTGTGTGCATCCGGGCACTTTGATATTACAGAAGGCTCCGCAGATGCTTTTGCAGCCCCTTCTGTAATACAGATGGTGTTGGTGCACATGTAGCGGCAGCGCTATCCCAAGAGGGTGTTCCCTCATTTGCATGGGGGAGTGGCCCCATACAAATGAGGGAATCACTTTGCCTCTGCGCCCGTGACATATTATGGGCGCAAAAGCAAAGAAGCTGTCAGGAGGTGAAATGAAAGTGTACTACGAAAAGGTGGCACACTGTCAGTGTGCCCCCTGATGGCAGCCCTCTGGTAGGGGGAAGAGGAGTCCCATTTACCACCTAGACATATGCCATTAGGTAGGTGCAGTCACTGTCGGGTGCGCTGCAGTCGCGATATCTTGGCATTCCGGCAGAGAGGATCCTTTAATGGGTGGAGCATGCAGCCTTTAAAACTGCTTGCTGCACCATAAATGACTGCTCGTCGTTCCAGGATCTGGGACTTTATAATTACTCACCTGTTGTTTCGGCATCCTGATGCTCCAGCGGAGTTCCAGCAATCCTGATCCTCATGGTTTAGGCATGGTTTAGGCATCGGGATCAACTTTAGTCGTCGCGTCCATCGTGTTTCATTTCTCTTCAGGCATTTTACCGGAAGGCAGCTACCTGGAAGACAAAATATAAAAACAACATAAAAAGCTGAAAAGTCTTCATTTGGGTAACATGCTTCTGGAGCGTGACTTAAACTATATAAAATACTTATTTGACGGATTTGTGGGCTGTTGAATGGAAGGTTGTGTGTTCTTCCATTGCTGCAAAAGGTCTAGAAAAACAAACAAAAAGACAATATTTGATATTAATGACATATTTATGTGCAGAAAGACTGACATTTTCATACTACACAACTTGAGAAAACTCTTACATTTGTTTTGGAAATCAATTCTACAAGGGTTATTTGGATGAAGCTTTGCTTGTTTTGTTTAGGTATTTCTTATGTACTCCAGAAGGAGAAGAATTTATGTTATTCGATGTGAAAGTCTAGTGAATTAGTAAAGCAAGACATCATCACTCATTAGAGAACATTTAGATACAGCAAATGCATACCTGGAAAGAATCTGTACATCTAACACAGGAAGAAGGGACATTAGGTCATTTTAGAATGGCAATCTTCTTAGATAGTCAGCTCTCATTGTGATTATTGGATCCTAAAAAATTGTTGATTGTTTTATAGAAGGTGTGAAAGTCAAGACAACTCAGAAGTTGAATTGATAGACTGCCGCCCACCAATATCCTTCCCTTTGTCCCCATGGGTCAGGGCAGATGTGTTATATTCGACCTGCTTGACCTGCAGGAAAGTTGGGAATTTTCGGCGCATCCATTTCTCTCCTGTGAATAGAACCTGGTTAGAGCCTGACAGTCACTCACTGCACCCACCTGCAAGGGAATCTCTCTCCCCTCTGCTAAAAGTGCAAGTGGGTAGCCACCTGCATACTCGGTATTTCACTTGAATGAGCTACCCTGGGGCAGCACGAGTTTGCAACTGCCCTGAGGACAGCACATTCACTGTAATATGGCACGCTTTCCCTGTTTGCGCACAGCTCACATATTTAACGGTGCGCCATGGTGCAATCAGTAAAAGTGCACCATATATGTAATACGGCCTTTTATTTATTGAAATTCACTCTATTTGTTTGGTCTGGATATGATCCTTGTATTGTGTTTTCACTTTATTAGTTTGTGTGCTGCATAGTACTTTACATATTGCTTCTAAGTTAAGTCCCTCTGCTTTCTGCCAAGCTACCAGCGGATTAAGCACAGATGTAGTGACTTTTTGTGGTTCACTCTGGCAAGGATTGTGGTTACTGCCTTAGTGGGGCTTCCACTGCCCCCCAACCAATAACCCAATTCCTTACAGGAAGGGTATGCCTTTCCTGATCAGGATGGCCTGGGGGGTTGTACTCAGACCTTATTGAGCTTCAAACGGTCACCTGATGGCTGTGCCCACCTTCTTCCTGACTACTGAGGTCGCCTGCTCTGTTACTCTCAAATGCAACTGACACCTGGGCCTGCTTGCTTTCCCTTTGTTACCCTAGAATGTTCTATTGAACCTTCAGAGAGTACAGCACTATGCAATGATGTGGTCAGCCTGCTATTTTCTTTAAAAAAGGGATAAAAGAGAAGGTGAGAAATGAAGAAGGAGTCAGAGTAAAGAAGAAGGTATGGCTGCCCACCCTTTGCAGTGTCATTGGGCAGTCCTATGGTTCCCAACTGTGGAAGAAAAGCATACTTTGCTGCACCCTTAGTTCCTCAGCAGGCCCTAGTAAATAATGCAGAGTTCATGCGTAATTCTGTTTTGGAAGATAGTCAGACTTATGTTCTACTTGGTTGATTCAACTGTGTGTCTGTGCATTCTTGCCCACCTTTACGAAACATTAAAATATTAAATTATATCATTCTAATTGATCTCAGAATAGTTTTTATCTCTGAAAATTCCTCTCATAAATGTCTGCTATTGAATATTGGGAGGAATGCCATGTCTTCTTAAGATAATTCTCTGACCCAACCTAGAGTCAGCTAGGCTCAGAGATCTGCAAGAGAAGCTGTCATTAACTTTACTAGGCTGGTCATATAATAGATTCTAGATTATCCTTAGTTAAAATATAGAGCAGTCAAAATATTCAAAATAGTGCAGACAGCAAAATGATGGAAAGTTGAATTAGAAATGTGCGCCTCTGCAAGATTGTTTTCACTGCAATATGTGTGTTGCTTAGTAGAGCAGGCAGACTTAAAAAGATCAGAGAAATTCAAGAATGAACTATGTGGAGATGCCCAAGTCAAAGTTTTAGTTGATATATGCCTCACACACTTTCCTTTGATAAGGTAGTTACAAGTGGCAAGCATGTCAGAAAAAACCCACTCCCACAAATTTTGTTCTGGACATGCAATGGTGGTATATGATTCTTATGTGGCTTCAAAGAACCTTATGGGCTTATTTAGAGATTAATAGGTGGGCAATTGGATGGCCAGGCCAATCGAATGCTGTCCTCCTCTTTCCTGGTAGAAACCGCCCACCATGGAGATCCAGACCAGCTGATGGGAATCACTGTGTCTTCATTGGAGCTGTTCCCTCAATGGCTTTAATAAAGGAACTGAACATGTTCAACGTGCCAGTTCTGAAACGTTTTTTGTTTTCAAAAAGAAACTCTTAAAGCAGAAGTTTGTTATTGAAAGAAAGGAAATGTCACTGACATGCTGGGAGCTATTTTCCAAAGAATGGGAGTCATTTCTTTAGTTTCATGGTGGAGGGACACCATGAGTTTGGTGGATGGGACACCCACCACACGTTGCACATGCCCTTTAGTCTATAATGTCTAAATGAGCCTTTTAGTCTCTAAAGTGACAACGAATACATTGACAGCATGATCCACAGAGGGGCATTGGCAAAGTATTTGCTTGTGATTTCTCCTAGTAAACTTGCTGTTTAGGAACTTCTCATCTGAAGAGACATGGTGGTTCCCAACAATAAGAACTACCATACTGATCACATCAATAAAAAGCATCCACAAGAATCTGCCGATGGTTCCTCATGCAGAACCTGCTTTAGCGTTCCTGAGCAGAGAATTATATTTGTTAGCCTAAAGAATCTGTTCTAGTTTAACTGAGGGAATTACAGTTGGTGGCCCATTAACTATGCATCGCCTGCAGATTTGTGATGTGAGTTTTGTACACCAACTCATATTTATGAGGCCACACAAAGCCACTTTGATTGGCTTTAAATTGCCTCATATGTATTGAGTAAGGCAAGACAGCACAAATCGTTGCGTTGCCTTACTCTGCGTTATGGAGGCGTTGCATTTGCGTTGTGGTGGGTGTTCCCACACAGCATCCATGGATTTTGACGCATTCCTAGATTTACAAGACCATGTAAACCTGGGGATGTGCCAAAAGATTGAGCCTCCCCTTTTCTCCTTGTTTTTTCTTCTTTCTATGTGTGCTGTATTATGCAGCACTCGTAGAAAATATAAAAAGCCTCCCAGTATTGTTTTTGTACAGGACGCTGCCCCTTCCTGCACAAAAACAATCCTGCATGCAACGCAGGCATCTTTGCACCATGGTGCAAGGTTGCCTGCATTGGCGCACGGCTGCTGTGTTATCGCCAGGCGCAGGGGAGAGCACATTCATGTAAATATGGCATATCCCTGTGCATTTTTGGAAAGAAGCAGCTGGGCACAGTAAAATTGCTTGCGGCCCGCGCTGCGTCATTTCATTGTTAATAGCCCATGTTGTTCTATGCAATGTTTTGTAATTAATCCTGTGATTATTTCGCTTTCCTTAAAAGACGAATAGCATATGGCTCGTCTAGCAAGGACATCGATTTTTTTCATAGAGAAGAAGTTATATTTTCAATCAGAAAGGCAATCATAAAATCCTTTCTGTGAGCTCCATGGAGAGGAACTGACAACAGACTCAAAGGACCTTTGCAGCACTTCACTTAAACCAGAAAAGAACACCAAACTCAGAAAGGCACTGAAAGGAATATAACAAAAATTGCATGAATTCTGGCCGCTTTTCGAAGGGAGACTGTATGTGTATTTCAGTACCCAAGGGAATAGCAAACTAAATTGGATGAAACTATAAAAGGCACTACAAATTGAAGATATAGAATGTCTGAAAACCATAGAAATAACACGGCGTGAACGCATGTTTTTACATTTCATAAACTCACCCACACAAATGCCACACAAGCGTGATCACACACACGCTCACTATAAGATAATTATTTGAAGTCTCACAATGTTGAGAAAACTGTAAGTGCAAACGCCTGTGTGAACGACAGCCTGAATAGTGAACCACGGCTTTAATATTGACCCTCCACGTGCATTCTTCACTTCGAAACTGACATGGACTGACTGTCGTCCTTCAGTGTCCTCTTAAGGATTTTGTGGGCCCTGGGTAAGAATTGTTTTGAGGGTACTTGTTCGGTACAATTTTTTTTTGTACCCATTTTCTCCTAATTTAAATCCTAGGAAAACGTTTTCAGGAAGGTGCGGGCCTGAGCAATTCTCCACTTGGCCTGTTTATAGGGCAGAGGCCCGATACTGTTGCCTCTGTCACTTTCGCCACCTCCCCTGCTTAATTTCAGTAGATATAGGGGAGGCTTAGAGAGAGAGAAATAGAGGGAGGGAGGGGTAAGGTAGAGAGAAAGTGATCAGAGAGGGAGAAGAGAGAGAGAAGAGAGAAGGGGAGAGAGAGAATAGATGGTTGGAAAGAGAACGATTTTACGAGGAGATGTAGAGAGCGATGCTGGTATGATCATTTTTGCCAGGGGTGCTTTGGCTCCCCAATCCACCCCTGCTCACAAACCTTATTTCGGTAGGTGCTATTACATCTTCTTAGTACTGAATAGTCCTGTGATATCTGCAAACACATGTTGTCATTGACCATGCATGAATGTGGATTTGTGGCATTGGCAACGACTATGCATGTTTAAACAGGTGGACTGCGTTTGAGCTACCAAAATGTCAAAACACAAAAACAACACATTACAACTAAAAATAACACACCATGATAACACAACCTGCTGCACAAACTAACAACACATTAACAAAGCATGCCAATAAAACAACGCCACATCAAGACAACACAAACAGAATAAAGAAATAATTAACACAACACACCAATAAAACACATGAACATAATACAACACACAAACACAACACATTGATAGCACAAGATCACATGACAACAATTTAATACAAAAAACATGACAACACAACTACAACCACAGTAAAGCGCAACAGAAAATAACACAACAAAACAGTAGCATATCAACACATCTCAAATACATGTGAATAATATCACTCCCCCAAAGCACTATGGTTCAGGCCATAAGGAGAGAGTGCAACCTGGTCTCCTGGAACCTGGCGGCTTTTACTCTGTGTTAGACCTGGCACCACTGGCGTGAACTGGACTGACACCTGTCAGAAAGCTTTTGATGCCCTGAAGACTGCCATGTGCATGGCGCCCGTGCTTCAGGCGCCCAACTTCTCAAAAGAATTCATTGTGCAGACGCTTCAGAGCATGGTGTGGGGGCTGTACTTTCACAGATGAATGAGGAGGGCCTAGACCAACCTGTAGCCTTAATTAGTAGGAGGTTACTTCCACGGGAACAGAGGTGGAGTGCAATTGAGCGTGAGGCATTTGCTGTGGTCTGGGCACTGAAGAAGTTGAGACCATACTTGTTTGGGGCTCACTTCCAGGTTCAGACAGACCACGGGCCCCTCAGATGGTTGATGCAGATGAGGGGTGAGAATCCAAAGCTGTTGAGGTGGTCCATTTTCCTACAGGGGATGGACTTCACGGTGGAACACCGCACTGGTACAGAACACCCCAATGCTGATGGTCTGTCCAGATTTTTCCGCCTTAGTGAAGAGAACTCCCAAGAGGTTGGGTAGTTCTCCCCACATTTCAGCTGGAGGGGACACGTGTTAGACCTGGCACCATTGGCGTGGGTCTCCCTTCCATTTTTTTTGCTGTTGCCTCCTATGTTTTTGCTGTGTTTTTGCTGGTCTAGATGCTTTGGGCACTTTGCCACTGCTATTCAGTGCCAAAGTGCAAGTGCTCCCTATTGTAAATTGTTGTAATGGATTAGTGACTCCATGATTGGCCATTTGATTTACTTGTCAAACCTTAGTACAGTGCACCATGTGTGCCCAGGGCCTGTA
This sequence comes from Calotriton arnoldi, assembly GCA_963921515.1. Classification (NCBI taxonomy): domain Eukaryota; kingdom Metazoa; phylum Chordata; class Amphibia; order Caudata; family Salamandridae; genus Calotriton; species Calotriton arnoldi. The sequence goes on along the minus strand of CAWUFW010009324.1, from coordinate 683,800 downwards.
AATCAAATGCTGCTGGTGGGCTTGCAGCACTGGTTGTGCCACCCACAGAAGCAGCTTGTAAAATGTGGCTCAGGCCTGCCATTGCAGAGCTTGTGTGCAGTCTGGGACTGCCATGTCGACTTGGCAAGTGTACCCACTTGCCAGTCTCTAAACTTTCCCTTTTCTGCATGTTAGTCACCCCTAAGGTAGGCCCAATGTACGCCTATGGGCAGGGTGCATTGTATGTGAAAGGTAGGACATGCCCTGATGTGTGTGGCATGTCCTGATAGTGAATTACAGACAATTTCGTTTTCACTATTGCAAGGCTATCTGTTCCCATAGGCCAGAATGGGCAGTTTGATTATAACATCTTATAAACATAACTGACCCAAGGAACAAGATAGGAAAATAAAGTTTAGTAGGCCTGAACTCAGAATGTTAAAATACATCTTTTAGTGTGGGTGATTTTTACATTCTGTGTTTGAAAATACCACTTTTAGAAAGTAGGTATTTTCTTGCCTAACCATCCAGTATGCCTCTGCTAGGTTTGTGTATTCCATGTCTGGTTTGTGAGTGACAGGGGGCTGGAGAGGGCCTTGGCTCCAGCAGTCTGATGAGTCAGGGCTGGGCTGAATAGGGCCTACATAGAATAGAGAGTAGGGGGAGGAGATTTCCTTTCACTTGCCTGAGCCTTCATAGAATAGAGAGTAGGGGGAGGAGTTTTCCTTTCAGCTACCTGGGCCAGGTCTGCTTTTAACAATGCTGTCTCCACCTCCCACCAGGGAGGGCAGAACTGGTTTTGACTAGGTACAGGCACTCTCTGCCTTCAGAGAACAAAGGATTTAGTAGTATAAATATTGGGGCCCAGACCCCAGAACTTTAGATCACTTCTGGGAATCAAGACGAACCCTTTGACAAGGAGAGAAACCAAGGAAGCTGAAGGAGGAGACTGCCCCTGTGCTGTTTTGCTGTTTGGGGTTGGCCTGCAGTGGTTACTCAGTGCCAAGGAAAGGAGAAAAGGAACTTTGTGTGTACTTTTACTATCTTGAGGAAGATCTCCAAGGGCTTGAAGCTGAGCTTGCCTCCTGTTCTGCAGTCTCAGGGACACAAAGACTTCACCCCCAGCTCCCCCTAAATTCCCTTGCTGGGAATTCTACCTGTAGAGAGGTGCCTGCTGCTGTTTTGGGCCCTCTGGAGACTGTGTGTCGCTGGGAGCTGGAAGCGCGACGCAACGAGGAAGAAGCGTGTCACCACCGCAGCTGTTGCCATCGCATCGCCGAAGAAGCGTGTAGCCGCTGCAGCAGTTTGCCGTCGCATCACCGACGAAGCGCGTCGCATCACCGGAGAAGTATGCCGCCGCCGCAGAGGTTGCCATTGCATCACCGGAGAAGTGTGTCACAGGGCCTGTCGCGGCTCCAAAGTACACCGATTTTGCCGCACGGCCGCCGGGCGTGCATGCATTGCATCCAAGTTATCGCATCGCATCAAAGACGCCATTTTGTCGCATCGCACTGGCTCGTCGCATCGAGGTGCCATCTTGTCACATCGTAACCGGAACACAGTAAGAAACAGATGCATCACCTCCTCTCCGGTAAGGAACCGATGCATCACCTCCCCTGCAGTAAGGAACCGACGCATCACCTCCCCCGAAGCAAGGAACCGACGCATCACCTTCCCTGCGACCCTTTTGTTTGTAGCTATGCTACACATCCAAGGTACTTTGAGAGTAAAGTGTCGCATTTACCATCTACATTGAACTAAGCTATTTCTACCATCTGAAAGTCATATTTTTGAATACTGTAGTGTGGATTTTTGTCGTTTGGTCTTGTGTTAAGTCTAGATAAAGATTACTTATTTTTCTACACTGGTGTGGTGTCCATTTGTAGTGTTTTCACTGTATTACTGTATGTGTTCACAAATGCTTTACACACTGCCTCTGAGATAAGCCTGCCTGCTCGTGCGAAGCTACCAAGGGGATGAGCAGGGGTTATTTTAAGAGTGTAGCCCTCTTACCCTGACTAGAAGCAAGGGCCCCTACTTGGCCAAAGGTACCTACTTATGCCAACTAGAGACCCCCATTTCTAACACTCGGGCCCTAAGATACTTTAACACGCTCTTGGAGGATGATGAGGTGTCTAAAGTCTGCAAGTTTTGCTGGGAAGAGATTCAATGTAGTGAAAGAATGTGGGCAAAGGCCGTAGAACCAGAATAATTGCCCTTAGGAACCTCCATTCAGATAGTGGTACAATTACATCTTGGTTCCCCTTCCCAGGCAAGCACGCATTGAGAGAATCTGTTGCTTTGGTGTCTGAATCGAATGACCTATTGTATCTAAGTAAGAGACCATCTATCAGCTTCTCAATCTCTACTCTGGGCCAGGACACTGTTCTCCCTTATTTATTGCAGTTACCAGACCCAGGATTGAGAAATGAAATATTAAGGGTCAGGGTGGGATGTAACCCAATCTATTCATCCCACCCATACTGGACCAGAGTTCAGAATAATAGTGGTATCTGTCCCTGCCCCCTGAAAGTTAAATGCTCCCATCTGCATATACTTATGGATTGCGTCTTTTATCTTGCAAATCGAATTAAGTTTTTAAGACCTCTGTTTATTAAATATGATGTTCTCCATAGGGGGAAAGCTGTGGAGCTATTGTCAGAAATGCGCTATTTAGATGTGGCAGTTGGAATTGCTTGGTTTTTACGGTCTGTTAAACAGAATTTTAATGATGAACTGTAGTGGGTAGGGGGTGTTGGGTAGTTAGGAGGGGGCCCTTTTAATGATTTTAATTGTCAATTGAGTTTTTAGAATGTTTTATGGACAATTGTCTAAATAAACTTGTTCTACCTACCATGAGAATAAATACAGCAAAAACATACCAATTCAACAAAAATACACAACATCAAAATACAGCAACAAACATAGCAAGTCAACAAAACAACATGATAGATAAAAAAAAATAACACTGCTACAGTACAGAAATACTACTGTGTTTTGCTTTATTGTGTATTTTTTGTATTAATTCATAGAGCACAGTTTAGTGTACGTTTGTACTTTGACATTGCTGTTGAGCTGTCTTTTTGGTGTATTTTGATATGCCGTGTTAAGTTGTTTTCTCTTGATATTTTCTATTGTATTATTGCATTTTATTATCATGTTATTATTCTGCTCTGTTGCTGTGTACATAATTATAGACTCCAAAAAAGCTGTTATGTTTACAACAAGTCAGTATACTCCACTAAATGTATCACTGTCAAAGGTGGTAACAAACCACATCTACAGCTCTACTACCTTATATGAAAACTAGACATGTAAAACCAAGGCAGAATGCCACAGCGCTTCTTATCCTTAACCCTCCTAAACATCTTTCCAACAGTGAAGGCCTTCGGGCCCCTCACTGGGTCCCAGTTAGGAAGAGTGTGATTTTTAAAATGTTATGCACAGTTTTCTAAGCACTGCACCAAAAGGGACGGTGCCTCATTCGATCAGTGGTACGTACCCAGTAGGCCACTTAAATTGGTCCCTACGTTCTACTAAGTTAGATGGGGTGGATGGTCTTTTGCTTATGCTGCTGCAATACTGTGGAACCCCCTACCTACTTATATATCTGAAACAGCTACATGGCTGACTTTCCGTAAACACCTTAAAACTTGGCTCTTTTTCCTCGAGCTCTTTGGGGCAAGGAGAGTTTCCTACTCCAGGCTTGGGTATATGCTCCTTGACTGGCCTAGCGATTTGACACCCTTGTTTCAGAAATTCTTTTACATCTCATTTCACTTTTGGTGAACCAGCCCCCAACTAATCAGGATGCCAATAAGCTCAAATCCACTGCACAGACCATGCCTTGAATTAGGACTTCCCATGCCTACCTAATGCAATCCAGCCCTAACATGTTCTGACAAGGAAACCCTGTAACAGTGTTCTAACTGAAGTCGTGAGGTCGACGTAAAGAAAAAGGAGGTGTTTCGTGACTTTTTTGTGTCTTCAAGACATCAGGAGAAGGAGAATTATAGAGTGAATACATTTTGTTGAGACATCACCAATAACAGGAAATTTTGAGAGTCTATCAAACATGCAAAGTAGTAGGGATCCTTTCCGGTAATTGTCCTGTACCTAATCATAAATGATAACTAGGTACGATTTTTTTTTCACCAAGTATTTTATCCTTTGGATGTCTAGCACATTGTCTGTCCTGCTTCCCATAAGGACACATACCTTAATTTCTTCCATTTAGTGACTTATAGCGTCTTCAGATTTTTTAAATCATGGAGATGGATCCCTCTCTGTCCAGACCTCCCTGTCAGCATGACAAGAGTTTTGCATTCGCCTAGCTCTTCTGACAAGTTGGTAATTATCAGGCTTAATTAATACATTATCAGGACTCTTATCATCATACTTTTTTAGAAATTGGGTTACTGGTTGACTAAGGTGTGAGCCCTGGTCAAGCAACTACCATAATCCTTGTCAGGGCAATGCACAAGCAAACCCCAAATTAACCTGTGCTCATCCCCTGGTAGCTTGGCACAGCACAGTCAGGCCTAACTTAGAGGTAATGTCTAAAGTATTTGTACAGACCTTGTGCCCCCCTCTTAGAGCAACCCAAGCACTGCGGCTGGAAATAGGGCACCCTGGGCCTCTACCCAAAAAAAACTCCCTTCCTATGCTTAGAAGGGACTTGGGAACCTTTCTCCCCACACTATACTGGGACCTGTCTGGTTCACTGTGTACCTTCTCCTTTATTGGATGGACGGAACCCAAGCCACTCTCATTAGGATCTCTCCCTAATGCCTTCCCAGACACTCTGGTACACACCCAGAGGTCTGCCTTTTTTCAATCAACCAGGTGTTGGCGCAGCTCTGGAAACCAGTGACTGAGCATGTGCTCTCTGGGGATCAAATTGTGTTTAACTCACTGCCTTCACCCAACCATCCAGTGCCTTACACAAGTATCCAACAAAATCCCCCCAGGACTGGTGAGGCAGTTTCTGACTGTCCTTGAACTCCAACCTGTCCTGTTCTGGCGTGAATCCATATCTCTTGACAAGGGTCTCCTTAATGGTGGGATACCTCATTCTGTCCCCCTTCTCTAGGGCAAGTAGGGCGTAGCTCCCATCACTAGGTAAATGCCTCCAAAGGCCAGCTCCCAAATCCTCTGCAGGGATCCTGTGCATCTCTAGGCCGACTTCATATGCCACAAACCCACTGTCTATGTCATCACCCACCTCAAATGCAGGCACAAATTCTCTGGAAATGTGGACCCTTCTTTGAGCACTAGACACTGTATTTTCGTTGTCACAAATCCTGCTGGACTCAAACAGCTGTTTGAACTTCACGTCCAGCTCTTTAAGACTCAGTTCATGAGCCAACAAGATCTTTCTCTCCTCTAAGGCTCTCTCTGACTCAACCTTTCTCTGTTCTGTCTCCATGGCAAGTCGCCTTGGCTAAGGCCATCTCTGCCCTCCTATCCTCTGCCGGGGCTCTTTCAGCCTCAGCTTTTCTCTCCTCTTCAGCCAGTTGAACCAGCTGCAGCCTCAAGTCCCACTCAGCCTGTCTGTCCTTCAAATCTTCAGGAGACAGGTTGTGGGAGGAGACACTGCTTCCTGCATTGGATCCAGCAGGGGACCTCATCTCTGTGGGATCCCCCCTCTTCTCTGTAGCCATTGGCAAGTCATCTTCCTCCTCCTCCCCATATTTCTCAGGGTCATCTCCCCCTTGTGACCCTGATTCTGGGGCCAGGAGTAACGAGGGCTCTACATCCTCTAGTCCTGCAAAGTAGTCCTCCTTAGACTCTTCAAAGTAGTCCTCCTTAGACTCTTCCTCAGAGTCATCATCCTCCTGGTCGTCTGTTGAAACCCTTGACCAGCGTACTTCCTCATGAGCATACAGGGTTGCCTGAAGGTCCCACTTAGTGGACCTCTTCTTCACAGCCAACACCCTCTCCTTTCAGAACTCCTTCAGCTCCCTTACAGTGTAGTATGCTATGGAAGTCGAGATTCAGGAAATTCGGACAAGGTACCAGAGGTGCAACAACAAAAAGAGTCTCAAATGTATGAAGGAGCAGAAGGAATCAACATTTGAAAAAATAACCAAATGAGACAAAAAGGAGAATTTAAAAAACTCGCAATGGTTTTAGATATGGGATGGTAGTGTACACCAAATCAATGTATGACACTGCACAAAATCAATGTTAGAAATTGGGTTACTGGTTGACTGGGGGGGGTGAGCCATGGTCAAGTAGCAACCACAGTCCTAGGCAGGACAAGGCACACACAAACCTCAAATTAACCGGTGCTCACCCCCTGGTAAGTTGGAACAGAGCAGTCAGGCTTAACCTAGAGGCAATGTGTATTTGTGAAGTACTTCAAACAGTAAAACAGTGAAAAAACGCACAAAAAGATCCCACACCATATTAGAAAAACAGAGCAAAATGTGTTAAATAAAACAAGTCTAAAACTACAAAAATTCAACAAGTAGAACCAGAGTTATCATTTTCAAAGAATGAACTGCAATGTAGTGCCTAAAAGCATAAAGTGCCAACCGCTGCCATCTGGTCGCGTTGAACTGGGTCAAAGTCAAAAGTTCAGACCGAACGCAATGGAGCGCGAGTCGTCTACAGTCCCAGATTAGAACCTCTGAAGTTTGACCTACTTAGGTTTTATGCCAAGAGTCCCATTCACATTGTAGAGAGTTGTGAGGACAAAGAGAGCATCGCAAGCGGCTGTCGGTGTGGTGGGAAGAGTATGCCGGTTGTCGTGGACAGTCGGGCTGAAGCTTCATGTTGGCAGCTCCCCATGGGCTGTCATTGCTGCTGTGCGAAGAGACAAATTGGCGGTGGCTCATGCTGATTTTTCTGAAAGACTGGGGCTGTTCCGGTGCGAACTGGCCTGTTTGTGGTCACAAAGAGCCCAAAACCTTGCTTTCAAGTGCTCAAGTGCCATACCAAGGGTCTAGCAGCTGAGAGCCACAAATTGGGTCTCAGGAACTAGCTAAAGAAGGGTCCAGGAGCTGTTGGGGAGCGTTCTATGTCCCTGAAGCTCAGATCAGGAGGCCAGAAGACTACCCGTTTGAGTCACTCTGGGGTCTTGAGGTCCTTCCTGTATATACAGTTGTGCCTTTGAAGTGGAGAGAGGGTTCTAGAGGCAGACCTTTGATGTGCACAGATTCCCTGCCTTCCATGCTCTAGATCCAGACTACAAGGGCTTTGCATGCCTTTGTGTGGAGGCAGGAAACAGCCTATTCAGGTGTAAGTGCGACTGTGCCCAGTTCCTCCCTCCCAGCCTGCCAGTCATGGCCATCCAGTCGCACCGAAGCTACCATTATGTGCGGCTGTCTAGGAGGAATACACAAAGCCCAACTGCCAACTACACCCAGTCATGGGACCAAAGACAGGTTGCAGGCACCAAATGGCAAAGGCAAGAAAATGCTAACCTTCTAAAAGTGGCATTTTCAGGATTGTAATTTAAAATACGACATCACCATAAGTTAGGATTTTAAATTAGGATTCCAGAGACACAAAACATGAAACAGTCATCTATTCCCATTTGGAAATTACACATATACAATACAATAAGGCAGCTCCAATGTTATCCTTTGGGAGAGATAGGCCTTGCAGGAGTGAAAAACAAATGTAAGAGTTTTTTTACTACCAGGACATGGAAAACTTAAAATTACATTTCCTATTATTTAATATATTGAACCCTGCCCTCTGAGGTGTCCAGGGCCTACCATAGGGGTGACTGACATGTATTAGAAAGGAAGGTTTTGGCCTGGCAAAAGGTTCACTTTGCTAGTCGAAATGGCAGGTTAAACTGCACACACAGGCTCTGCAATGGCAGGCATGAGACATGTTTAAAGGGCTACTTATATGGGTATCACAATCAGTGCAGCAGTTCCATTAGTAGCATTTAATTTACAGGACCTCGATACATGTAGTATGACTTTACTAGGGACTTATAAGTAAATTAAATATGCCAATTGGGTATAAGCCAATGTTACCACATTTTAAGGAGAGAGCTCAAGGACTTTAGCACTGGTTAGCAGTGGCAAAGTGCACAGAGTTGTATTACCAACAAAAATGAATTCTGCAAAAAGTGGAGGGTAAAAGACAAACTTTAGGGGGTGAACCTGTAGAAAGGGCCAGGTCCAACACAACCACCCTCTAGCCTAAAGCCAGGTGAGACTAATCTATACCTTGATGTACTTCCCTGTTTAGGTGATAGAATATGGATACTGGTCCTCTACTGCAGCGGCACTTGTCAGTTCTACGCCCCTCTGAACTCAGTTGAATCCCTCTGTCTATACTCGTCTGAGCCACTGAACGGACCCATGCACAACACTTCTCCTCATGTGTGGACCTCATCTGTGCAGCACCTAACCTTGCTCACAGATGCATCCAATAGCCAGACATACCCACCATGGCCACAAAGTGATGTGGGCCACTCCACTCCTTGGATTTGACTTTTGTCCACACCACAATGAAAGTTCTGTCCATAAGACCAGCAACTAACAAAGGCCACTGACAACTTTCAATGTGTAGAGCCAAGACCCAGGCCATCCAGGGCTCTCTGATATCTGAAGTTTCTCAGAGTAGGTAGCAGTAGCCCCAGGTGTCTTGTACTCTACTTCCACTCTACCTCCTACCAGTTCAGAGGTGGTATCTTGAGACTGGTCACCCAGCCTACAGTCTGTAAACTAAAGCTGAACATGTGCAGGGCCAGCCAGTATTTCCAGGGGGACTACTACCCCCCTCAAGGGTGACACACTCTGTCTGTGCCATGCAAGAGTCTGCCTGGCACAAGTCTCTAGCCCTAATTCCTGTCACAATGCATTGAGCCGTCCTTTAAGAAGTGGCCTCACCAGGGTCAGTGTTGGGGTGTTTCCGCCTCCTACCCCTCCATCTGGGCCTCTGCACCCTCTGCTGTGGAGTGGTACCCCCAGAAACAAAACTGGGAGGGTGCCTTGGGCAGCAGCCTCTCCCAGCTCCCCTGACGCTGTGAATTACCCACCAGTTGATGGTCTCTGGGTGCAGACCAGGCCCCCAGCTTGTGCCCCCTCTTGGAGCAACCCAAGCAGTGAGGCTTGAAATAGGACACCTTGGGCCTCTGCACACCAAAACCTCCCTTCCTATGATTAGAAGGGACTTGGGAACCCTTTCCTCTGATAGAGCGAACCTGAGCCACCCTCCTTTGGATCTCTCCCCAAAGCCTTTCGAGGCACTCTGGTACTCACCCAGAGGTCTGCCTCCCTTGCAATCTCCCTGGGGTCAGGGAGCTTGCAATCAACCAGGTGTTGGTGTAGGTCCAGAAAACAGTGACTGAACTTGTGCTCTCTGGTGATCAAGTTGTGTTTACCTCACTATCCTTCCCCCAACCATCCAGTGCCTTATACAAGTATCCCACAGAATCCCCCCAGGACTGGTAGGATAGTTTCTGACTGTCCCTGAACCCCAACCTGTCCTCTTCTAGGGTGAATCCATATCTCTTGACAAGAGTCTCCTTAATGGTGGTATACCTCAGCCTGTCCCCATTCTCTAGGGCAAGTAGGGTGTATCTCCCTTCACTAGGTATATGACTCTAAAGGCCAGCTCCCCAATCCTCCTCTGGGATCCTGTGTATCTCTAGACTGACTTCATGTGCTTCAAAACCAATGTCATTGTCATCCACAACCTCAAAGTCAAGCACCAAGTCTCTGGGTATGTGGACCCTTCTTTCAGCACTGGAAACTATTTTCTTTCCCCAAATTCTTGGTGGACTTTAACAGCTGTTTGACCTTCATGTCCAGCTCTTTAAGACTTGGTTCATGAACCAACAAGAGCTTTCTCTCTTCTAAGGCTCTCTCTGACTCAACCTTTCTGTGTTCTATCTCCATGGCAAATTGTTCCTTGGCTGAGGCCCTCTCAGCCTCCCTCTCCTCCACCAGGGCTCTTTCAGCCTCAGCTTTTCTCTCCTCTTCAGCAAGCTGCAGCCTCAGGCCCCACTCAGCCTGTCTGTCATTCAAATCTTCAGGAGACAGGTTGTGGGAGGAGACACTGCTTTCTGCATTGGATCCAGCAGGGGACTCCATCTCTGTGGGCTAAACCCTCCCCTCTGGAGCAATTACCAAGTCATTTTCCTCCTCCTCCTTATCTTTCTCAGGGCCATCCCCCCCTTGAGGCCCTGATTCTGCGGCCAGGAGTAACCAAGGCTCCGGATTCTCTTGCCCTGCAAAGTAGTCCTCCTTAGACTTTTTCTCAGAGTCATCATCCTACTGGTCCTCTATTAAAACCCTTGACCAGCGTGCTTCCTCATGAGCATACAGGGCTGCCTGAAGGTCCACCTTAGTGGACTTCTTTACAGCCAGCCACCACTCCTTGCAGAACTTCTTCAGCTCCCTTACAATGTAGTATGCTAGGCAGTTGAGATTCAGGAAATTCAGCCAAGGTATTACAGGTGCAACAAAAAAAAGAACCCCAAGTGTGTGAAGGTGCAGAAGGAATAAAAATTTGAAAAAATGACCAAATGAGAGAAAAAGGAGAATTTAAAAAACCCACAATGGATTTAGATATGGGATGGTAGTGTACACCAAATCAATGTATGACACTGCACAAACACAAGTTCTACCCTCACTGCTGATCCCCAATGTTAGAAACTGAGTTACTGGTTGACTGGGGTGTGAGCTCTGGTCAAGCAGCAACCACAATCCTTGTCAGGGCAAGGCACACTCAAACCTTAAATTAACCTGTGCTCACCCCCTGTTAGCTTGGAACAGAGCAGCCAGGCTTAAGTTAGACGCAATGTGTAAAGTATTTGTGCAATACTTCAAACAGTAAAACAGTGAAAACACCACACAAAAAGACCCCACACCAGGTTAGAAAAATAGAGCAAACTGTGATAAATAAAACAAGACTAAAATTACAAACATCCAACAATTAGAACAGGAGTTATCATTTTTAAAGAATTAACAGCAATATAGCACCTAAAAGCATAAAGTGCCAACCATGGTTATCTGTTCGCTCTGGACTGGGCCTAAGTCAAAAGTTCATACTGACCACAATGGAGTGCAGGTCGGGTACAGTCCTAGATTAGGCCCGCTGAAGTTTTACCTTCTTAAGTTTTGTGCCAGTAAACATTGGAGAGGGTTGAGAGGAGCAAGGAGAGCATCGCTGGCGGCAGGTGGTGTGGTGTGAAGAGCATGCAGAGTGTTGTGGATGAGTGGGCTGAACCTTTGTGTTGGCAGTCCCCCATGGGCTGTCATTATTGCTGTTTGAAGAGACAGGTTGGCGGAGGCTTGTGCTGATTTTTCTGAATGACTGGTGCACAAGCCCGTTAGTGGTCACAAAGAGCGGAAAAGCTTGATTTAAAAAACTCCAGTCCACACCAAGGGTGCAGGACTTGAGAGGCGCTACATGGGTGTCAGGAACTTCCTGAAGAGGAGTCCAGGAACTGTTGGGAAGCCTTCTATGTCCCTGATGCTCAGGTCAGGAGGCCAGCAGACTAGCCCTCTGAGTCACTTTGTGGTCCTAGGTTTAAGATGAAGTTGCAGGTCCAGTTCTTCTTTCTCAGGCAAGAGTACAACAGGCAGCAGGTCAGTGCAACAGAGCAGCAGTTCAGCAGAGTGGCAGACCTTGTAGCACAACAGCACTCCTTCTTCCTGGCAGTGTATCCACAGATCAAGAAGTGTACTGAAGTGGTGGTGTTTAAGGTCCTTATTTATACCAAGTTGTGTCTTTGAAGTAGGGAGAAGCGTCTAGAAGCATGCCTTTAAAGTGTACAGATGCCCTGCCTTCCCTGCCCTGGCTCCAGACTAACTACAGGGGGTATACAGCCCTATGTGTGGAGGCAGGGCCCAACCTATTCAGGTGTAAGTGGGGCTGTGCCCAGCTCCTCTCTCCCATCCTGACAGTGATAGCCCATACAGTCACACCTGATTGAAAATACCTTATATAACAGTAAAATTACATTTGACCCCTAAAGGATCAAGGCTCCTAAAACTTCAGTGCCACCCTACCTATGCCAGACAGCACATCACAATATAAGGGGGTATCATATTTGATAAACTACACTTATAGACTTTATCAAGGGTCCACCATATTACAAGAGCAACAAATCACATGTCTAAAAACACTATCATTGTGTGCGTAAATGCAATGATCAGTAATACCCTTGGGTAAATGCAAGTATTTTTCTTTTTTTTAAATTTTTATTGAGTGGATTACAAAAGAGAAAAAGAGAAGCAGCTCAATTGCATAATACAGCTTATATCAATATAACGATCAATTCCTGCATACATAAGTAAAAACGAAAGTACGAAGACAATAAAGTGCTAATAGTGCATCAGGAGATACAAAAAAAAACAAGACTCAGCAACTTATGTCCAAACTAGTAATTGGTTCATAATTATAATGCTAAAGTGCTAGTGCAATTGGACTAAGGTGCTATTCTTGCCGGATCGAAAGATCCATCAGCAAAGTGCTGATACAATATCAATTCAGTGCTAAAATTGAAACACCAGAAATATCGATGACATAAGAAGCGTCACAACATATGGTCAATAAAACCATCTGTTCATGAATACATCAATAAAGTGCTAATGCTATAAAAATAAAATGCTAACTGTATAAAGTCAGGCAATATATCAATAGCAGCAAATTATTTATACTCTGAAAATAAAGTGCAAATAATCCAATACCACATAGCTAATAATCTGCTTTCATAACACAATGAGGGTATAAAAAAAACTATGAACATTTTAAAATGCATTATTGAAAAACCCTGACCAAATTGCTACAAATCTTCTAAGCAACCCTATCAGCTTGGCATATGCTTCCTCCCATATATATGTCTTAACCATCTTTTCTTGCCATTGCTGAATGAACGGAATCTAATTCGACTACCAATTTTGTAAAATTAGAGACCTGGCCACTGCAATAGCCATTGAACAGAAATATTGTTGGTATTTAGACAAATGTTGGACCTCTTTTGAATACCCGCAAAGAGCTAATTTAATAGTAGGAATAATGTGGACTAATAAAGCTAGACATTGATTAATCCTTGAAAAAACATCAGACCAAAATTGATATAGATCGGGACAGTAGAAACAAATATGGTTCCAGGACCCTATCTCTGGGTTCCCACATCTTAAACAAAACTCCGAAGAGGCAGGTAACATTTTATTCAATCTTTTAAGTGTATAATAAGATAGCCACCTTGACAAATAGGCCATTCTTTTATAGGTAGCAGCTCTAAGCGCTTTGTGGCCTATTTCACATAGAGACTGCCATTCCTTTTTGCTGACACTGCAGCCGGTTTCTTTCAGTAGTTTAGGAAAAAAGTTATCGAGCACTTTCTGCTGGCCCGACTGTATTAGGGAAGAATACCAATTGCCAACTCTACATAGGTCCTGACCATATAGTTGGTTTAATATATTTAACGATTCATTATTAGTCGCCACATAATTTGCTTTTAAGAAGCTCGAAATTTGGCTAAAACTAAATGCCAAAGCTGGAAACCTAGGGTACAGCTGCTGGGACAACATCTGATTGGTAATCAACTTAGATGCACTAAAAAAGTCACCCAAATATCCAAAACCCACCTCTTGCCATAAATGCAAGTATTGATGTCAATAAAGCATACCAACCCTCTTCAACAATCAGAGTCAGCATTATTATTTCAACAAAGCATTTTAAAATGAACATAACATGTTTGTGTGATTCTAATATACTTTCAAATCATATAAAATGTAGTAATAAAAATCACCCTTAGTGAGCACCACTTTCAGGCCGCATAAGAGGCAATCATAGAATCAACCCTTAGAGGGCACTGCACTCAATATATCTTCTTTAGATACCTTGAGGCCACAAATAATGCAGCAATTGAGGCAAATGCAAGAGAACGCTGCACTCCAGCTTTGGAAGCACTTTTTGTATTTACTGATCCCGCAAATATATGGGCAGTTTATCAAACATTAGTTCTGGGGACCTGCTGTAGCTCTTATAGCCCCCATTGCACTTTTCAGATTCATTGTCTGTTCTCCTGGAGCCACCACATGGCAAGAAAAGTGCACAAATAGACCTGCCCCACAGGGCATTATGGGGCATTCCAGCCAGAAGCAGTGAATATTTTGTTAGTCGCTCTCCCGCTATGCCATAGAGAGCTGCATAACTTTTTTCTTTCTTTTTCTTTTGTTATTGTGGGTACCCGGTCCCACCCAGGCTTCCCAACCTGCTGGCTTGATGGGGGCAGCTTGAGAATACCACCTCCGGCTGCCCCCGTTGGCTCCATGCCCAGCCAGCAGTCTACTCTGCCAGAGCAGTAGTCGGTAGCACTGTTTCCTCCTGCCCACTCCATGAGAGGAGGGAGTTAGGTATGCAGTGGCCACTGGCTCCCCTAGACATGGGCACCGGGAACAGGGTTGAGGCCACCACTATTGTGGGGGTGTAATGGCTTCCCCTTGTTTTTGTGTCACCCATGAGGAGATTGGGGCCCCGGGGAAAATTAGAGATGAGGAGAGGGGGCATCATGCATGCCCACTCACTGATGGAAGGTAACAAATTAATGCTGTGCCAACCCTTGGGCCCTGACCCACCCGAGGGTAATCTAAGGGCAGTGCAGATGAGCCCCACAGTCTGCGTGCCCTAAAAAGGCTCAAAGGTCACCAATCTTAAAAACATCATAACTCGGTCCCAGTTGGGCCGATTTGGACAATCTTGGGCTCATGTTACTCTCGGTGGCAAGCTCTAGACAACTAAAGCAGTTTTAGAAGACCTTCTAACCTCCAGGGTTGTGTTCTAAGCAGGGAGCTGGCACCACTGGCTCCCTGCGTCAGTCCCCCCCCTGGTCTTTGTACCTGGGTGCACATGTGCTGACCTTTCCCCAACCAGTCCCCAGAGGGTGTAAAGGGGCCAGCCTCACTGGCACTTAGAGAGACCAATTGGTCCTGGGGTCAACTGGGGGTAGAGTCTTTATTCCTTTTGGGAATCAGAGGGTTTCTTCTTCCAGTTGTCAGTGGCTGCCCAAGTCCCAGGGTCCAGCAGTGAAGAGCACAAAAATACCAACAGCCCTCTCTTTTGTGCTATAGTTTTTAAAGTGAGTAGAAGGTTCTAGAAGCCAGGACCCCCGACCAATTCTGGGGTGCCACATCCCCTCTCCACCCATGTCACAACCCTTCTGTTCAGCACGCTAGGACAGTTTAAGATATCACAAATACACCAATGCCAAACCTGACTAAACCTTTGAAAGTCTAATTAATCCATACTTGCTATATTTAATAAAAGCGATCAATGTTTAATCTTTTTTTGCAGCATTATACAAACACTTTCATTTTTTGTTATTTTTGTCACCTAAAAGCCCAAATACAGAATTAAATCAAAAGTGTTCTACCCTCCCACCAACAACAATTCATACACAACAGTGGATACAAACATAAATAAATTAAGGGAAATACATACACATAAATAATACACAACACAAAAACAAATAATACAATACACCAATAAATCAGTTTGTCTTTTACAATGTCCAGAGCAAAAATTGAAGTAAAATGGGTTATAATTACACCTATAAACAATGCAATAAATTTGACGCTCTTTTTTTTGTGGACAGCGCACCTCTGCCAACATGTGACTAATATAACCAGGTTAGTGTCATTTGCAAAAACAATTGTTGATTCCCTGGATTTTGAAGTCAGACTGTATTTTAAACCAATGATTATGACAGTAGGTATACAAAAAAGTGGTCAACGCGTTTCGACCCCTCTACAACATCCTTTATGGGGTTCTCCTCAGGACACAGAACTGATATCCACACTAGAAAAATAAACACAAAATTACATATAATTATCTACAACATACAAAGGTGGATCTAAAAGCACTCAAAAAACCCACCAAAATTACCTCAGATGGCTTGGGGCATGGGTACTAATGCGCTGATAGCAATCGTTTACCTGAAAAACATGCATCCATATATCATGGTTACAACCAATGCCCCACAACTAAAATGATGCCAAATTCACAACATCTACTAATGACCAATACTTACTACAATAAGGACAGACACCCCTACTTCAGAACGCGATCTCCAAATACCTTCAGACTCGTCGTTTAGGAGAGTAAATGAATCTGCAACAAAAGATCTCAACATTACTAAAATCGGGACCGCTCAGGCAGAAGACTATTCACAATGAACTTTACACATCTTTTTCGTTCCTTGATTCAAGTGTATAAACATCTGTCCTCGCATGCATTTCCACACGATGTTTTAAAGAAAATACCTGTTCCAAGCTCATGAGCTTAATTGTACTACCGTTGAGATGCCATTTCTCTATGCGTGCTTATTCGTATTGAAACAAGCACAAATACCAAACGATGCAACACCTCGACTTCAGGCGTTCCTCATGTTATCTACTAGTCCATTAAACATCGCCTTAAATTGCAAGTCTTACTTTTAAGAATTCCTCAAAGCTTTTTGCAACATTGTCGGTGTTCGCTCGCTGTTCAGGAGCTGTCAGCGACCCGAAGCGGAATAGAACTTTTGCATATAAATGCAATTGTAATTGGATCATCCGCTCGCTCGTGAGGGGATTCTGGGAAATGTAGTCTTAAGGAAATTCAGCCCATACCACAACTATAGGGAGGACTCAAAACCCTTTCTAATTGTATCATATTGCACTGACTCAAAATCCATGTGAGTCAGTGAGGACAGTTTAAGATGGCATGATCCAGGAGTCTCTGGTCATATCTGCCCCTGGGGACTCAGCTACCCTCCTCACTGACTTTACTGCCGGGGCCTTTCTCATCAAAAGTTCAAAGAGGAGACCTTTCCTGTGCTGGCTGCAGTTGTCTGTTTTTCCTCTTTTGTTCAGTGGGCCTGGGCTCTACTCTGCCCTTGTGCAGTGTGGCAAGTCAAGTAATTAACAAATGCAGATTTTTACCCCCACCTTTTCCAGCTCAGGAGCTGAGAGAAGCACTGTTAACTACTCCTTTTGTGTGGCGCGGCCTTGGTTCCTGCTGCTGGAGAGACATGTAATTAACATGCTCAACAGGGTGACCAAATGCCTCTGCTCTAATCCTGAGTTGAGCCAGAAAAATATAATGATCCTGGATAACCCATACGTTGTACAGACATCCTCTTGGAACTCTCAGATTTGATATTCTCACAAATGCTCCACCCTATTTCGATATGTCACTGAACTTGAGCAAAAGGGAAGCAAAGCTGCTCTCTAAGGCAGCTTTCTCCCTATGCGTATAATAAAGTGTTGCTGCAGACAAAACAGTAATTCACACTGACCTTCCATATGAGTGTACACTAACATTATAGGAGATAACACAGGTCAACATCTAATCCTACAGAGTCCCCTCTGTGCCAGGCTATCTGTGCCGTGTTATTGGGCTGCACAAGACAGCAGTCTCACTTGCGCAGGCCTCACACATGTGCACACTCGTGTGCACCTGTGTTCACATGTAACAAGCCAAGTGCTCCTTACACTAGCTGCATCACAGCTGCCTTATCTTAAGCTTAAGAGGTGGACACTGGCGGTAAATACAAGCAGTCCATTTGCCATGTGATTGCAGTGGGCGAGACACGTAGTAAGACTCACCCATAGTAAAGAGTCTAAAACTGGGTAATCTAAAAATCAAACATTCTGGGCATACTGAATGGGCATAACCCAATTGCAACACCCTGACAGGAACATAAGCTTCCTCCAAGGGCAGAAGGCCTGTGCCATCGGGAATCCCCATAGAATAGTGCATGCTGAACCAGTTTGCAACAAAGGAAGCAGGATGTGCTGAAAAAGTAGATAGGCTTGCCCATGAAAACATTTTCCTCATTGGTTAGGGAGTGTCCAAGATTCACCCCCAGCACTGGCTACTTAACGTACAAAAGTAGATCTCATTAGCCCCTCAAAACATTCTGGATGTGTGGAAGAATAGAGGAAAGATAGCACTTGCAGTCTGAGACCTGTGAGTAGATCTGAAGGGCTAGTCCCACTCCCACTCCCAGTTGTACTCAAGTTTGACTACAGGAACACAACAAGCTGCATGAGGCCTTTTTCCTGAAGTACCCACCTGACCAGTTGCAAACTGGACCTTGACTTGGCCCAGCTTATGGCCTCTGCTTGAGTCAGTTGGAATGACCCCTAAGTGCTGTCTCTGAGTTTCTGTGATCCTTGGCTGTGCCAGGCCGAACTTCTTAAACTAGGTATGAAAAGTTGCGACTTAAAATGGGAATTCCACACATCTGCAGGATTGAGACCAGCTACCGAGGTCAATCCACCCAAGACTGCGAAGGAAAAGCAAGTTGATTCCGCTTGAAGCTTTTTGCTGCTAGAAAACCTGTTCAGGACACTCTCATGGGAAGCTCATTCAACTTTGCTGTGATCTTTCTGGATGTAACAAGCTGTCTTGCCACACTGGAGGGTTCTGAGATCCAAAAAGAGACATTGTGGGCCTGATTGCGAGTTTGATGGCCAGGTTTCCTCTGTCACAAATGTGACAGATATCCCATCTGCCAATTTACAATTCCATTATATCCTATGGAACTTGTAATTTGGCGGAAGGGATATCAGTAAAGTTTGTGACAGAGTATCCCATCCGCTAAACTCGTAATCAGGCCCTAAGTCTGAATAAAGAAATCTTGACCAGACTAAGGCACAAAAAGTATCTCACTGATAAGAGGAATTCTCTATGTGCAAAATTTTAACTTTTATCACTCTGAGTTTTCCTGCCAAAAGCAATAGCTTTAGCAGGACCTGGTCCAATGGCTATTTCCCTTTGAGAGGGCTTCCTTGGACACAGCCTGGAACCTTGCACAGCTGGAGGATTTTGACTTCCATTTAAGAGACTAAGGGCCTGATTTGGAGTTCGTCAGGTAGGTTACTCCATCACAAATATGATGGATATCCTGTCTGCCATATTACAAATGCATTATATCCAATGGCACTTGTAATACGGCAGATGGGATATATGTCACGTTTGTCATGATGTAACTCATCCAACAAACTCTAAATCAGGCCGTAAGTCAGAAAGTAAAATCTTTGACCAGAATTAACCTGCCTAGTGTATTCGACCCGAACTCAATCGAAATCAGACTGAAATCATGCCACGGGGCCCGGTCACATGGTAACAGCCGTACTTTCTATTGGTGTTCAAAAAATGTGCTTTGCGTTTTTACTCTTACATCTTTAAAAATGTATATCTCTAGTTCCCATTATTGGATTTTTGCTGTTTTGGTATAATTTTCTGTATCAAATACTCCTCTCTTTGTATGCATTAGAGTGGGATTTGTGTTGTGTTGTGTCTGTGACTTTTCTGTTTTGGTACTTATACCTGCTTTACACATTTTCTTTAAGTTAACTCTGTCTACTCTGTACCATAGCTACTAGGGACTGAGCTCAGGTTTAAATAATTGAACCCTTTGCCTGAACAGATTTGTGACTTTATGACTTGTGGTTGACTACCATACACATCAAATAATAATTCACTTTCTTACATACTCCAAAACTAGTGCACTTGACAGCTCTTGAGTGTTTTGTTAATAGCATGGCAGATGTACAATTGGAGTTTATCCATTATGCAATATGCCTCCGCATAGGTATCCTACCGATGTTAAAAATTAACGTTCTTAATGTTCTACACTATGAGGATTACCTGCAGGGCAGGTATTTGATGATTAATTTAAGGTTGTGCTCTTTCGAAACTGTTACATGACAGCAAAGGATGTCATTCATGAAAATGTCAGAAATCCCCAAAGAAATAGATTTCTGAGATTCACATAATTCGTAAACCCTAACGACATACACCATGGATTTCTGTGTTTTGCAATTTAACAGACATATGCTTCTTTACCCTAACCCTACATATCTTAGTTGTCCTCATTATAGAAAATTCAGAGTTGTAACTTTAATAAGGATCTTTTAAAAATTGCATGCCAATTATTTTCATGTCAATGTTTCCTTATTACTGTGTACCACGGAAAACTGGGATATTGAATATACTTCTGCACATTTACTAAATTACCTGAACAAAGGAGTAGCCAGAAAATGTAAATACCCCCATTGTGAACCATACCTTTAATCACTCTGAGCATGTCAAGTTAACAAATCTGCCCTCCTTAGGAAAGTTCTCTTCACGCTTTCATACTCCGTTCATCTATCTACCCATCCTTCCACCTAATAATTATTTCATCTCTCCGTCCCTTCACATTTCCATCCATCTGTCTGCCCATCCATCATTTCATATTTACATCCATCCTTTCAACCTTGCACTCAGGAATATATCTGTGTACTCATCTATCCATCATTTTACCCATGCACTCATCAACAGATCCATGTCTCCATCTAAGCATACTTTCAACTATCTATCCTTTCACTCTTCTTAATCTGTTTATTCTTTTTTCTACCTACCCTATTTTATCTCTCATCCATACTTTCTCTCTTTTACCATTCTCTCTCATGCTCACTTTTTCTTTATGACCCTGTGTAAAATAGGCTATTAGTAATAAGTTCAAAATATTGTACAGTCTAGCAAACAAGTTAAATAAATACTACCTGGGCTCAACCCCTGATAGCTATGGCAAATAGCAGTCAGGCTTCATAAAAGGAAAGGTGTATAAAGTTTTTAGCAGTAACCAAAGCAATTAAAAAAAGTCACAACACAATAAAAATCCCATTACCAATTTCTAAAATTAAAGAAAAATAATTCAGTAGGAAAAAAGACACAAAAATGGCCCAATAAGAGGAACCAGAGTTAATATGAATTTTGAAAATTTTGGGACAAAAGCACCAAAAAACAATAAAGCACCAATAAGAAGTTACGATTCAGGTCAACCAAGTCTAGGGCATGATTTCAGGTCAACTACAAAGAAGGGGAAGTTAAATGCCCGAGTGGTCATCCTGATGAAATTGTTTACCTTCTTATTAAGGGCTGATTTAGAGTTTGGAGGATTGTACACCTTCACATACACATCGGAGTACCCTGTCCACCAAACGTTTGGTCCACTCGCCTCATTTAAAGATGGGCAGACCGTCAGATTTCCATCAGAGGAATCTCCATTGTCTTGGCTGATGAAAAGCTTACTCCAATGCCCTGTCAGAGTAGGGGCCATGTGAGTAAAGTTTTACAGTTTAGAGCAGATCGCAATAGGATTTTTTCTGTCCATCATCACAAAAAACCTGGCACTAGGGAAGAGAAAATAAGTAATAATGATCCCCAAACTATGGAAAAAAAACTTCCAGGGTGTGGGGGTCATTAGAATTTGGTATTCCAGAAACAACCTCCTGCATTGTCATTTTAATTCTAAAAAAAAAAATCCAAAAAGTTACAAATTTAGTGAATGGCAATTGAAACTGACAGGGGCTGTCGATCAAACATGTTGTGCCTTGAGGGGAACCATTGGATTGGCAGTCATTTCTAAATTTGACAGAGTACTGTCATAATGGCAGACTTAATGCTCTCTGCCAATCTACCAGACATTACTCTGCCCGTCAAACACAAATTCAAGTTGTTAGTTTTGATGGGAAAATCTCAGAGTGGGAAAATTAAAATTTTGTTCCCACTCGCCAGTAAGATACTTTTTTTCACCTTGGCATCAGTTAGATACTTTTCGTGCCTCCTTCTGGTCAAGATTTCTACCGTTGGACATCATTTTTTCATGAAGCTCAAAATCCTCCAGCTGGGCAAGCCTGAAGGGGTATCTTACAAAGTCCTCTCAAAATTGGACATCTTCTTGCATCGAGATTCTGCTGATGCTCTGGAGCTCTTGGAAGTACACAAAAATGACTAAGTCCAAATTAGCAGACTTTCTGGAGCAATTCCTTTTGGTCTCTTCTAAGGCTCCCAGGGGGAGAGCACTTACAGGCCAGGACTCACTGCAGTAGAGGTCATCAGCAGAGTCCTGTCCGATCCTGTTACTGCTTAGCTGGACACTCCAGGAAAAAAGGCTGCTTTTTGTGTCTATTTAGCCAAACAGGATTTCAGATAACTGACCCTTAGAGTCCACTTCTTTGTCTAGCGTAAAAGTGGGAGCAGGTCCTAACCTTCAGGTCTCCACACAAGTCACAGACAGCAAGTCCAGTACTCTTCTGCTGCTCTTTAGGGCCAGATATGTTCTGATGAGCTGTGGGTGTGGTGCCCCTTTTGTCGGATTCGCTAGCCAGTGGATGAGAATGACAACTGGACACTACCTAACCAAAGAGAAAAAAGTTCCCAGGGTTAACCTGTCCCACTTTTGTAGCATATCCTGTTTGCCTTACTGCAAATTATCTCACATTGTACCATTCTAAGGAGAATACAAGATGGCAAAGGCCACCTGCCCTTGGAGGAGGCATATGTGCTAGTTAAGGGTGTGTTTAGGAAAATGAGTACTTCCTCCTCCAAGACTTTTCCAAACTGGTTCTACGCTCAGCCTCCCCCTCCCACTTGGATGGAGCTGGATGACTACCATGTGCCTGGGGATCAGCGTGTCCCCCCACCCAGGGTCTCTTCTTTCACTAAACTATGAATGGGCAGACCTTACCACTGCCCCTTTTAAATTAATTAAGTTACTGGAACCTACCCTGTAGCCCTTGCTGACTGATATGGATCATAAGCCCCATACCCAGCTTGTCACCAGTCCCAAGCCATTGCTGTGCTTTGGGATCAGTTTTTACACCTCATTAAAGGCAAGCACTTGTTGGGCAGCTGATGACAGGCTAATGCAAATTAGCTTCCAGGAGCTACAGGTAGGGAAAAGAAAACTCTCTAAAAATTACTTTTTCCAAATATATTCATTAAATATCTAACTTTACCAAAAGATTGGACTTTTAATAAATATGGAAAATAGATTTTGAAAGACCATCTTGGATGTTTCTGGTTACAAGTTACAAGTTAAAGTTGATAATCTGAACTCTGACTTTTTCCAAGTTCCAGCTATATCTCTGCTAATGAAAATCTTGAGGCCTTGTCACTGGAGCAGCATGCTAATTTTTATTTCGCACACATTTCACATTTAAATATCAGGCGTTCTATCTTGCGGGCAAGAAGGTATACCTAGGGCTAACATATCATTATGTGTAAGCAGGGTTTAATCCTGTTAGCAAGGATTATTTTGCCTGTGTTGACAGCAGGGCGGAGCTCGCAAAGTTTTACTCCATGGAATTCTGTGGAGTTACCAAAAAGCTCTGTGAGATTCCGTGGAGTTCTGCGGCGGGCGGGGTAAGCAGTCACATTGCAAAATGTATGCACCTCGCAAACCAGTCAGTGTGCTTTTTGTACATCCTAGTTTGCAAACTACCCTTTGTACATCAGACCCTTTGTGCATTATTTTAAGTTGCAGGTGCGCAGTTTGTAGAAACAGTCCGCAAAAAGAATACAAATAATTCTCCATCTCGGTGTTGACTTTCACTGCACCCCACAACAGATATGACCCACAAAAGACCTACTTCTGTAATAAAGTCCAAGTTCACATAATGCATGACCACTACGAAATGCATAATACATGCAAGGTCATGAATCGAGAGCCCTGTATTAATACTGTAAATGTCTGCTTTTGGAAACACACAGGCCTGTCACAAGAAGATCGCTCTTCTACAAGCCCCACCTCCACTTTTCAGCATCCGTTGCTGGCTGCAACTGCTACTAATTATTTAACAAGTGTGCTCTGTAGTGTTTACTAATGAAGAGGTGTCTTACATTGCTAATACCAGTAGATGGTGCCAAGACCTATGGATTGGCAGCCCGGCCCCGGAATAACTTAAGACACCACAGACTGTATTGAGTCACACACCCGTGTACACTGTGTGAGCTCATCAGGCATTGCTGGTCATGGGAAAAATTAAGGTTGTAGCAGAAAATAGTTAATTCTAGTTTCTTTTCAGAATATTACCTATAAGCCTCTACAGTGAAGCTTTTGAAGGGAATTTATTCATGTTTTTATGACCAAGAGTCAAGAAGCTGCTTTTTTTCCTTTCTTAACGTTCATTAACTAATGTTTTTAAATCGGTCGTATAGAAATTTTGTACGGAGAGAGGGCAGGAGAGGGTGTGGATAAGCTATGTATTTGTTGCAACACTTTCTGGCCTGGACCATCACCATACAATGCACAGCCTCAACTCCGTTAGTAGAATAAAAGTCATTGTATCTTTATTGTCTCAGGGTGAAAAAATCAAGGTTGACAGGACTCAATATATTACAGTTGGTGGCAACGAAAGTATAATTTCTTGTGAAACAATTGTTACCTCTAATGTGCACCAGATACATAAGTTTATGCATTCACACACATTGGCGCCATTTACTCTACCTGTATAAAGTTTAAAAACATGTTTATTATGTCTTACCAAGTATGTTATAGGCTAGCGGTGGACTCTTTTCCACCATTTTGCATCATTCGACTATTGAAAAAATGATATGTTCACAGCGAGCCAGTGTAGAATGTAATAATTTGTGTTTTCACTAATAACATTAAGTCTAATTTTATCATTCTCCAAATATGAAATTCGGAGTTCGTGTCCTATTGAAATCCTTGACCTGTTCAACACTTGTCACTGCATTAACCCAGCAAGCGATTTTAGTAGTTCAACATATACAAGCTCACCTTTCTGGTCTTTACATTAACATAAATGTGGATAGAAAATGGATTTGTTGTGTATATTTCTACTTGCGGAGCTCCTAATGCCTACTTTGTATTAGAGAGATAGTTCAGTGAGCTGATGACACTGTACACAGACCAGTGTACAATCTACAGGTTTTTATGTACAAATCCCTCTTAATTGTGTCACCCTTCCAAAGTCGATAAAATGAGTATACTCGGGTATTACACCCATTATTAAAAGCGCAAAGAAGCAGATCATTCTGTTATATATCATGTGTAAATCCTCGGCCGATCACAAGATCACAGGCACAGTGGATCACAGCTGGAGAGTGGCTGTAAGGGGTGGTATTTTTCTGGCAAAAGGAATGCGCTGCATTGTCTCTTGCCTACGGAAACCACAACAGACCCAAGAGACAGATTAGAGTCAGTGAGCAGGACAGGCAAACAAAATGCAGACAGGTCTGACAATGACAATGTAGGCCAGATTAATGACAGCTAGACCAGAGGAAAGAGGAATAAAGAAAAGGAGGCCTTCAGAGGGGTGGCAATAAAAAGGAATTGAGTACAGAGTAATTCATAAGCAGACCTTGTAAAAACATCCACGGATGCAGTTAGATTTCTACTGTCCCATGTCTCCTGCATTCAAATGCTGGTCATACCTCCTTTATTATCTCCACAGTCGACCATTTTCCAATGGCAACGAATGATACGTGGATGCGAGGCACCTCAACACGTACTTTTAGTGATGATTTACTGGCAGCTAGCTAGCATACTTATGGAAATGAGCCATTTGTTGCGGTCAGAGCCAAATCTCAGTTTGCGGCAGTTTGTGCATAATCCGTTCCCAATGCCTTCCTGATTTGTGCTGAATGAAAGAGACTAGTTTGAGGACCACTTACAGTGACACACAGAGCTGAGAGCTGCACTTCAAGTGTGATTGTTTACATGTGACATCATTGGGAGGCAAGCAACGTTATACATTCCACTACAGGCAATTAAAAAAGGGACCATTGATCAGCTGCGTGTGAGAGTACGCTGGTAACTCCGCTCCGCCGGAGCAAATTATATATATATTCACTGAAAAAAGCAAAGGTTTCAGGGACTTTATATTTAGGAATTAGCATTTAAAAAACCTTAGAAATTCACGGAAAAAAACAATGGTTACAGGAACGTTATAGTTCGGCTGCCATTTCACTTGTATAAAACCAGAGAATTTCAGCCGTTATAGTTAGCTGAGCTAACTATAACTCGCCCCCCGCAATGCACTGCTTATGATATCACATATTACATCACTCATGACATGGTCAGTGACATGACTGATGACATCTCAAATGACATCACTGATGACATCATCCAGTGAATGTGAGTGTTTCTAAAAAGTTTAAGAATGTTATATATATATATATATATGTATGCCAAGGTGTATTGAAGAATGAGTGGGTGTATGAGTGCCTGTATTTAGTGAGCGTGTGACTGTATAAGTGAGTGATTATATGTGTCAGTGAATGTATGGTGAGTGAATAATCTGTGTGAATGTCTGTATCAGTTTGTCAGTTGGTGTATAAGTGGCAGCATGGGTTGGTGAGTAGGTACATGAGTGTCCATATGGGTTATTGATTGGTTGTCTGAGTACCTGTATGGGTAAATGACTCTCTGTGTGGGTGGGTGAGGGTGTGTGTGACTCCCTGCATGGATGAGTGAGTGAGTGATTCACTGGCTGTATGGTTCATGATTGCATCTGAGAAGGGCTGTATGGTTGAGTGAGTTTGCGTATAGCTGTGTCAATGAGTGAATGGATGTCTCAGTGGTATATGGGTGATTAACTACGTATGTGAAAGGCAGTATGTGTGAGTGTTGGAGTATATAAGGGACTGTATGTGTGAGTGAGTTATTGTGAGAGTGGCTGTATGGGTGAGTGTGGGCTTGTGCCAGTGACTGTAGAGGTGAGTATGTATGTGTTAGTATCTGTATAAATAAGTGAGTTGGTGTGTGTATAACTGTATAGGTGAGTAAGTGGTAGCGTGATTTACTCTATGCATTAGTGAGTAGGTGTGTAAGTAGCTCTATGAGTGTCTGACAGTGTGTGAGTGGATGTATGGGTGTATAAGTGGATATGTCAGTGGCTGTATTAGTGAGTGAGTGGGTGCATGAGTGGCTGCATAGTGGAGTGAGTAGATGTGTGTGTAGACCTATAAATGAGTGAGTGGGAATATAATTACTGGTATGGGTGTGTCAATGGTTTTGAGAAGGGTAGTGTGAAAGTTGGAGTGGGTGTATGAAAGGTTATATGGGGGTATGAGTGGGTGCGTCAGAGAATCTATTGATGATGCCATCAGTGATGTCATTTGAGATGTCATCAGTGATGTCATCAGTGATGTCACTGACCATGTCATGAGTGAAGAAATATGTGACATCATAAGCAATGCATTCCAGGGGCGCTAGTTATAGTTAGCTCAGCTAACTATAAAGGCTGAATTTCTCTGGTTTAGTACAAGTGAAATGGCAGTCTAACTATAACATTGCTGTAACCATTGTTTTTTTCCGTGAATTTCTAAGGTTTTTTAAATGCTAATTCCTAACTATAATGTCCCTGAAACCTTTGCTTTTTCAGGGAATTTCAAAGGTTTTTTAAAAGCTAATTCCCAACTATAACATCCCTGTAACCTTTGTTTTTTTCAGTGAATTTCTAAGGTTTTTCAACTAGCAGTCACAACTGCAGAGTGGTGGTGAAAGGGGGCTGCACCTCCGACCGGCTCTCAGGAATTTCACTGCGTAGAGCTTACGGGAAGTACCAGGAGGGCTATTTGACCCCCAAGGTCCCTCTGGAGCCAAGGGGAGTTTATCCCCCAACTAGTAGTGCGCCAGTAGGCAGGTTCGCAGAGTGGTGGAGAAAGGGGGCATGGCCTCCTACCAGGTCCCAGCAAATCCACCGTGTGGGACTTACTGGAGGTAACAGGAGGCGGTAGTTGGCCCCCAAAGACATCATTGGTGGCCAACTACTCCTCCTATTACCTCCAGTAAGTCCCACACAGCAGGATTGCTGAGCTCTGATAGCAGGTCATGGCCCCTTTCTCCACCACTCTGCAAACACGCCTCCTGGTGCACTACTATTTGGGAGATGAAGTTCCCTTGGCTCTTGAGGGTCCCTGGGGGCCAACTAGCCCTCCTGTTACCTCCAGTAAGCATCACACAGCTGGATTGCTGAGAGGTGTTCATAGACCACACCCCCTTTCTCCACCGCTCTGCAAACGCACCTCCTGGCACACTGCTGCTTGGGGGATGAATTCCACTTTAGTCCTGAGGCACTAAGGATGCAATGGGACCTCATCACCCCAACAGCACTGCACCAAGAGGCGCGTTTGCAGAGTGGTGTAAAAAGAGGCAAGGCCTTCGACAACCTCTCAGAAATCCCACTGTGTGGGGCTCACTGGAGGTACCAGGTGGGCCTGTTGGCCCCTAAGGACCCTCAGAAGCAAAGGGAACTTCATCCCCCAACTAAGAGCACACCAGGAGGTGCATTTTCAGACAAGTGGAGAAAGGGGGCGGGGCATCCGTTAAGTTGCCAGCTTCTTTTTTTTTAATGTAGGAAAGGGGGTTATGTTGCCCCCTTCCCTTGGATCTTTTGGGCCCCATGGACCCCATACCCCGGGGTCTGACCCATTTTTTTATTTTTATTTAAATAAAAAGGGAGTGGGTGAGCAGCCCCCCTCCCAATCGGCCACGGGGACCCCATCCCACGCGGCCAGCCAATTTTTTAATGATTTTTTTTGGAGGGAAGGGGATCAAGCAGTCCCCTCCCCAGGCCATTTTCAGCCCTGAGGACACCACCCCCCGGGGCCAGGCCTTATCCTTTTAAAAAAAAAATGGAAAGGGGGGCCTCCCAGGCCCCACTACTTGGGCCGATATTACTCCAGGGACCCCATCCCCGGGGCATGGCCAGGTCATTGGGGACCTCAGGGGGAACCTCAAGGCCCCCGTGGTCCCTGCCGGCTCCCCGCCTCCTGTGGGAGCTAGCATTGCTTTTGGGCAGAGGGAGCAGCAAACATCCAACTCCCTCTGGCCAAAAACAATTCTGCTCCACTTCATGGAAGCGAGAGCATTTTTCATACTCTTGCTTCCATGAAGTGAAGCAGAGTTTGCTATGGCATGGTGGGAGCAGTGCTCCCGCCATGCCATAACAAAGTTCAATGTCTTGGGGTGGGCACCCCGGGACATTGCTGGTACCAGCCCTGGGGGGGGTGGTAGTTCCCGGGCCATGGAGGACTCCTGGAGTGGGGCCATGTGGCCCCCTCTCATCTACATTGTAGCCCCGGGGAGGAAGCGATCCACGGGGCCGGGGATCCCAGGGGAACCCCACCTTTACTTAATTTGTGCCCCAAGGAGGTGACGGTCCCCGGGGCTGCAGGGGGGCTGGGCCCCCCACGCATTCTATTTTTCCTATAGCCCTGGGGAGGTGGCAGTTCCCAGGGCTTCGGGGGGCTGCGTGCCCCCCCACATTTCCAAAACCTGGCCCACCCGAGGGCTTAAAGAAAATGAAGTGCTTCATTTAAAAAAAAAAAAAAAAAATCAGCCAAAATTGCGTATCCAACACAAATCTAGCCGAAATGTTTTTAAAAAAAGATCTGCGCTTGACAGTGGTCAGGGAAACAGATAAATGCTCTGCTTCCAGCAAGCAAGAGCATTTTCACAGCTCTCACTTTCTGAACGTGGAGTGTTTGCTGTGGCTAGGGGGGAACAGATAAAGCTCCCACCAGGCCACAGCAAACAACTATTTCCCGTGGGTGGGCACCCCAGACATAGCAGGAGTTGGCCCTGGTGGGTGGTGGTCCTCAGGGCCATTATTCGCTCCAAGGGGGGTCACACAGCCCCCCTCCTTTGAAGTAGATGGGCCAGCCCCTCCCAGTTTTAATGTTAATTTGCCCCTGGGGAGGTGGTAGTCCCCGGTCCCCGGGGGAGTCTGCGCTGCCCCATTACCTTTAGTTTAGCACCGGGGAGTTGGTGGTCCCCAGGACCGGGTGTGTGTGCAGCCCCCTATTTTCTTTTTTCTATGTGGCCCTGGGGAGGTTCTGGTCCCCAGGGCCCGGGGCGGTCCAAGCACCCCTCTTCATTAACACATAATCCCCAGGGAGGTAGTGGTCCCCAGGTCCTTTATAAACCCCAGGAGGGGGGTTTATGCACCCCCTCCATTAATTCCCATATGCCCCGGGACCTAGCCCACCCATGGGCCTATTAGTAAAGAAGTGCAGGAGCCACAGTTTCAGCGTACCTCCCACCAACATTTTTTTAAAAACTTTTTTTGTCCTGGCGGGTTACTTCTGGGACTCCCTCCCCCCCAAGAGGCCTAAGGGTTCAGGGTATTCCTACCCTGCGCACTTCTCTTTTTTAAAACATTTTTTGGGGGATTCAGCTCAAGCCAATTCCCAAGATAGCTGCCATCACTTCCTGGTTGAAGTGTTGGCAGCCAATCAAATATCAGGATGGAGACTGTCAGAACTGCTGAGTATCTGCGCCACTAAATATACAAATGTGGATTTCAGTTAATATCTCTAAAACTACAGGACGGACTTAACCAAGCTACCCAAAGGCACTATTCTGGATGAAGATCTAGCTTCCTGTCAAATTTGGTGTAAATCCGTTCAGTGGGTCAGGCTGTAGACCTCTTCAAAGATCCTATGGGAATTAGCCTGGGGAAAACCCATTTGAGTCCCCACTTCAGGGAGCCCCTGGAAACTTTCCATATAGCAGCTGAAGTGAGCGTCCACATTTTTTTGTAAAACATTTTTTTGTGAAGATTTGTCAACCGAGCAAAAAATTTAGGCAAATGAAAAACAGCTTTTTAATAGAAATTAGATCCTAACTATAACTACCCACTGTCGACCACCAGTAGGTAATATATCAACAAAAATGTGTAACAATGTGACATCAGTGATGCCATTTGAGATGCCTTCAATGATGTCATCAGTGATGTCACTGACCATGTCATGAGTGCTGTAATATGTGAGGTCACAAGCAGTGCATCACGGGTGCATAAGTTATAGTTAGCTCAGGTAACTATAACTGCTGAATTTCACTGGTTTTGTACGAGTGAAGTCTGAGCTTATCTATAATTTCCCTGTAACCTTTTGTTTTTTTATTGAATTTTGATGATTTTTAATTCTATTTACTAACTATAACATCCCTGTAACCTTTGGTTTTCTAAATGAATTTCTAAGGTTTTTCAAATTCCATTTCCTAACTATAAAGTCCCTGTAAACTCTGTTTTTTTTAAGTGAATTCTATGTTTTTTTAACTAGTAGACCCATTTGCAGAGTGGTGGAGAAAGGGAGCGGGGCCTCCAACCAGCTCTCAGGAATCCCACTGTATGGGACTAACTGGAGGTAATAAGAGGGGTTTTTGGCCCCCAAGGACACTCAGCATCCAAGGGGGCTTCAACTCCCAACCAGTAGTGCACTAGGAGGTGCGCTTGCAGAGTGGTGAATAAAGGGGAAGAGGGCTCCAAAGATCTCTCAGCAATACCACTGTGTGGGATTTACTGGAGGTAACATAAGGGGTTCCTGGCCCTCAAGGACCCTCAGCATCCAAGGGAACATCATCCCGCAACCAGCAGTGTGCAGAGAGGCACGTTTGCAGAGTGGTGGAGAAAGGGGGTGGGCCTCTGATCACCTCTCCACAATCCTCCTGTGTGGGACTTACTAGAGATAATAGGAGGGATCTTTGGCCCCTAAGGAACCTCTGCAGACAAGGAGACATCATCCCCAAACCAGTTGTGTGCCAGGAGACGCATTTGTGTTCTGGAGAAATGATGCTTGCCAAGAGCTTTTTTAAAACTTTATTTATTTATTAGGGGAGGGGGGATGGCCACCCTTCCCTGGGCTGATTTGGGCCCCAGGGATCCAATCCCTTGAGGTCAAGCCTTTTTTGAATGGGGAGGAGGGCCATGCGGCCCCCTTCACAGGTCAATTTCAGCCCTGAGGACCCCATCCCCCAGGGCCCGTCTCAAAAAATAAATAAAATAAGGGGCTTGGTCTCTCTTCTGAGTACCCTGGTCCCACCTAGGCCACCAAGTTACTTTTGTTGGGGACCGCTGGGAGCCTGAAGGCCCCCACAGTCCCTGATAGCTCCCTGTCTGGCTTTTTTTATGCTTTCGCTAGTTAGAAGTGGAGCACTTGCTATGTCTTTATGGGAGCGATTAAGCTCCTGCCAAGCCATAGCAAACAGCTGTGTCCCAGGGGTCGGCACCCTGGGACATAACAGGAACCGGCCCTGGGGTATGACGGTCCCCAGGACCATCTATGGCTTTCCTAAATTTTGACCTGGGGAGGTGGTGGTCCCCGTGCTTCAGGGGTTCGGTGCGACCCCCTGCAATAATTAAAAATAAAGCCCCAGGAGGAAGTAGCGGTCGGTGGTAGGAGTGCAGGCCGGGCGGTGACGTGGGGCGGGGGAGGGGCAGGGTGGGGGGTAGTAAACCATGGATTACGGGCGAATACAGGTAAGTAAACCTTTAAATAAATAAAACGAATTTTGTTGTGAGCGCTGCATCGCCAAATGTGATGCAGTGCGCACAACGAAATTCGTAGGCAGGGACTGAGTTCTCCTACCATCTTAGTACCCATGAGCCTGGGATGGACTAGTTATAGTGTCTCACTTGCCATCCTACTCACTCACAGAGGAACAAGTGATTAGACACCCCGGAACACAACACACCCGACCCTCCCAGGAATCGCGGTGACAGGACACACTCTTTCACTCTCACACTCTCACACTCGTACTTGTCCACAATAAGATCTGGCAGAGACACAAGAAGTCTTTAAAATACTTATATCTGAAAGAGACTATTAGTTATAGATTCCTTACCTTAGAATTACCCCCAGGCGTCAGACTGGATCCGGAGAATATTTTCTTCAGCAGTACCCCTGCGCTTCGGTAGGTGGCGTCGGTCCACTGGCTTCTCGGGCGATGTCCAATCAACTCTTTTGGATATGCCCTTTGATGCCCGTTGCTTGTTCGCGAAAAGGCGGGCAATGCGCTCGAGCGCTTCAAGGACTCTAGGGCTAGGGCCAGATCCTTGGTCCTCGCTACCACCTCTTGCCCCGAGCAGACTGCTTTTTGCCCCTTTCAAGGCTACGGAAGGGGTGCCCCACCACGTTCTGCCCAGAGCCACAGGCCTCCGTAGGCTGCCCAGCCTCTGCGGGGCCAGGACGTGGGACCCACCGATGTGGGTCTGGGGGCCAGCGGGCGGGCCAGTCCACCAGTGCCCCCTCTGAAGCAGCCTCCAAACCTTCCTAAGCCGACCTTCCAGGGCCACCAGCTGCCAGTGAGCGGCAGGATCCGCCATCACCTCCCCCACTGGCACAACATCACGTCGGACAGGTGGGTTTTGCAGATAGTCCGAAGGGGCTACTCCCTCCCCTTCAACACTACCCCTCCTTCCATGCCACCAACACTCCATCACATGTCGGAGGATCACTTGGCCCTTCTCTGTCAGGAAGTTGCCGCTCTCTTGGCCAAGGGAGCCATCGAGCGAGTCCCTGTGCCAGAAGTAGGTTGTGGCTGCTACTCCCACTACTTTCTGGTGCCCAAGAAGGACAAAGGCCTGTGTCCTATCTTGGACCTCAGGGACGTGAACTGCTTCCTCCGGAAGGAGAAGTTCAAAATGTTGACATTGTATCAGGTCCTATCTGCCCTCGACTCTGGAGACTGGATGGTAGCGGTGTACTTGCAGGATTCTTATTTTCACATCCCCGTCCTGCCGGCCCACAGGCGTTACCTACGGTTCACGGTAGGTCATGAGCCTTTTCAGTTTAGCATGCTCCCCTTTGGCCTTACCAGCCCACCTCGTGTGTTCACAAAAGTGATGGTGGTGGTCGCAGCTCATCTGGGCAGATCGGGGTTCCAGTCTTCCCCTATCTCGACGACTGGTTGTTGAAGATGAGCTCGCCCCATTCGCTGGGGTTCACAGTCAACGTGCCGAAGTCGCACTTGAACCCTTCTCAGAAGCTCCTTTTCATCGGAGCGGTTCTGGACACAGCGCAGTTTCGGACCTATCCTCCCAAACAGCGAGTCCGGGATATTCGGGCTATGATACCGATGTTCCAGCCTCTATCCCGGATTCTGGTGAGAATGACCTTGAGTCTGCTCGGCCTCATGGCCTCCTGCATCCTGCTGATGGATCATGCCAGGTGGCATATGCGGGCTCTGCAGTGGGACCTGAAGTTCCAGTGGCCGCAGCATAAGGGGAATCTGTCTGATGTCGTCCAGATCTCGGTGGGGACTGCACACCAGTTGCAGTGGTGGCTCGCGAACCAGGATTGGGTCAACAGCAGATCCCTCTCCCTTCCCCAACCAGATTTCTCCGTAGTGACAGAGACATCACTCATGGTATGAGGCGGCTACATGGGAGAGGCAGAGATCAGAGGCCTCTGGTCTCCAGCAGAGTCTGGGCTCCACATCAACCTTCTGGAGCTTTGGGTGATTCGTCTAGCACTGAAGGCATTCCTTCCTTCTATCAAAGGAAGAGTAGTGCAGGTGTTCACAGACAACACTTCCATCATGTGGTATTGCAACAAACAGGGCGGAGTGGGGTCATGGACCCTCTGTCAGGAGGCCCTTCGTCTCTGGAAGTGGCTGAAACATCAGGGCATGTCCTTGGTGGTTCAACACCTGGCAGGTTCCCTGAACGCCAGGGTGGACGAGCTCAGCCGCTGGTGCTTGATGGATCAAGAATGGCGTCTTCACTCAGAGGTGGTGCAAGGTCTCTTTCAGCAGTGGGGAGAGCCTTGGTTAGATCTATTCGCCACCGAAGAGAATGCGCAATGTCAGCAGTTCTGCGCGTTAGAATTTCCAAGGCGGCACTCGCTAGGTGACGCTTTTCGTCGCGAGTGGAGTTGCGGTCTTCTATACGCCTTTACGCCTATACCACTTCTGTCCAGAGTGCTGAAGAAGATCAAGTGCGACCGGGCCCCAGTAATTCTTGGGACTCCGGACTGGGCATGAAGAGTCTGGTATCCCGAGCTCTTGAACATGGCCATCGATCCTCTGATCAGACTGACTCTTTGGGAGGATCTTCTGTCGCAGCAGCAGGGGACGGTCCTCCACCCAAACCTGTCCAGCCTCCACCTCCTTGCGTGGAGATTGAGCGGTGACAGTTGACAGCCTTCAACCTTCCTCCTGAAGTCTGTAATTATATCTTGGCAGCCAGTCGTCCCTCTACTGAAACAGTATACGCCTGTAGATGGAACAAATTTGTGGCATGGTGTGCAGCAAA
The DNA here is from genome assembly GCA_963921515.1 of Calotriton arnoldi. Lineage (NCBI taxonomy): Eukaryota > Metazoa > Chordata > Amphibia > Caudata > Salamandridae > Calotriton > Calotriton arnoldi. The sequence goes on along the minus strand of CAWUFW010009324.1, from coordinate 649,016 downwards.
GGCTGTGGATCCCCTTTTTGCCCCCCTTTCTGAGGTTCTCCTCTTCCTGCTTTCTTTGGCCCAGCAGGGCTCTGCTTTGGGCTATCTTTCAGCCATTTTGGCCTTTCTTAGCCTTCCTGATCAACCTTCTCTTTTCAAGTCCCCTATTGTAAATCGCTTCCTTAAGGGCATTACTCACCTGTTTCCTCCTATTCCTTTCGTAATGCCCCAGTGGGACTTGAACCTTGTTCTGACTTACCTTATGTGAGCTCAGTTCGAGCTGCTACATAATTGTCCACTGAGACTCTTGACCCTAAATACTTCTTTTTTGGTTGCCATCACCTCTGTTCGCAGGGTGAGTGAGCTTCATTCTCTTTCTTCTGAACATCATTCCTTGCCGTTCATCCGGACAAGGTTGTCCTTCGAACTAGACCTTCTTTTCTTCCCAAAGTGGTTACCTCTTTCCACTTAGGACAGACCATCACTTTGCCCATCTTCTTCCTGCCCCCGCATCCTTCTAAAGAGGAGGAGAGGCTCCACCGTCTGGATCCCAAACGTGCAGATCATTTTATCTGGATCGCACAAAACATTTCCGGGTGGATGATTAGGTCTTTGTTGGCTTGTGGGGGCCAAGAAAGGTCGGGCCATGCAAAAACGACCCATCTCTCGATGGGTTGTTCTTTGCATTAAAATGTGTTAGTCATTGGCGAAAAAGGAACCTCCAGTAGGGTAGCGCGCTCATTCCTCCAGGGCGATGGCAGCCACTACTGCTTTGGGATGTGGAGTACCCCTTCATGACATCTGCCAGGCAGCCACGTGGGCTTCATTGCACACATTCACTAAACATTACTGCCTGGACAGCCAAGTCCGGAGAGACGGCTTCTTTGGCTACTCCGTTCTTCAGGACCTTCTGGTGTGAACTTGGTTCGCAGACCCACCTCTGGGGTTGGTATTGCTGGGGTATCTATTCTAAGGTAAGGAATCTGTAACTAACAGTCTCTTTCAGATGAACAGGTTACTTACCTTCGGTAATGATATATCTGTAAGAGACATGTATTAGTTATGGATTCCTTACCGCCCCACCCATCCTCCCTGTTCGGTGAACTGACTTCTAGAGTAAGTGACTCCCTTTCAGGGCCCTAGTTTTGTGCACCAGTGGTCAGTGTCTTGCATGGCTCTGCGCTTCTGGCGTGGAATGTCGTGTAAAGAACTGACGTCAGCGCACAGGGGCAGTGTCTAAGTAGATACCGCAACATCATTCCAGCGATCACGACGCCAAGGACGAACGCGGAGTTGACCGACACCACCTACCAACATGCAGGGGTACTGCTGAAGAACATTTTTTATGGATCCAGTCTGACGTCTGGGGGTAATTCTAAAGCAAGGAATCCATAACTAATATATGTCTCTTACAGATATATCATTACCAAAGGTAAGTAACTTGTTCTTTAACTATCGTGCTCTAGTATGCAGCAGATCTAGAAAATTAACCCTGGTAGCACTGATCTCATAGGTAAATTTGATATTCACCTCATTAACATTCAGAGATGCTATGTAGTTTCTAACTGACTCCTCTAGATATACAAGTCTTCATTAGCGAGGGCAAGCTGTGCTCCTCACTATATAGAAAGCCTACAGCAGGGAATGCAGTCCTTCATGCGAATAGTAGCCATCCACCAAAACTAGTAAAAAAAATACCATATGGGGAATTGCTCCGTATAAAGAGAAACACAACAAGAGAAATAGATTACCAGCAGTCTGCACAGGAATGTATTAGGAGATTCATAGTGAGGGGTATGGCAATGGAGTGTTACAGAGTGTGAAACAAAGAGCAGACAGAAGGAGCAGAAAGGAACTACTGCAGGAGGATCCACATAAGAGAGTGGAGAACATACCTAACTCCTTTAGAATGATCACCAATTTCTCGAAACAAGCCTACACAGTTAGGAATATCTTATAGAAATATTGGGGAATCCTGAAATCTGACCCCACTATACGAAAGGACACTTCCAACTTTCCACTAATGACTTTCAGGAAGTCGAGATAGCTTAGTGCAAAGTCACTTATCTCCAGGACAGGTGGAAACAAGTTTGCCACCAGTAAAGGGATTTTACCTGCGTCCGAAATGTGAAGTGTGTGCAAATAGTGGAAAAGTCCTAACCTACGATATTCCGGGTGTACGGGAACCCAAGAGGGTCAGTAAATTTATGAATTGTAATACCACACATACTGTGTAATGCCTGATCTGTCCGTGCCATCTGAGGTACGTGGGAAGTACCATACATCCCACAAAAATGCGCATACTGGAACATATGCGCGCAATAGCGAATAAAGACAATTCTTACCCAGTGGCGAGGCACTTTGAAGCACACCATAACAGCAATAGAAATGTATTGAAATTTTTCTGTCTGGACCATGTACCATGAGAAACACACGGTGGAGATCGAGAACTAAAACTCCGATGACTCGAGTACAGATTCATCATTGACATGCAGACAAAAATCCGGAACAGGTTAAATAGCAGTGAATAATTAGGAATTCACCTGTAACATGTATTTAGTACAAACAAATAAAAGAAAGTGAGTAACTTGTCTAGAGGTTAAAGAGAATGCACCAAGCCTCAGGGGGCAACTAGGTTCAGGCAGTGCATGCTCATTTAGGGCGGTAAATTTGGTAATGGAGTGGGGACCCGTACAGGGCGTGAGTGTACAGATTGGGTGGGTAACTTCAATGTGAATATAAAATGAATTTGCTCACAAGTTTAATTGGAGTGTACCCGTCCGAGAATTGATAAATGATGTATTACAATGATTTATTATTAACAAGCTCAGCACATTATTACAAACTCATGCAGTACATTGGATGCTGAAGACTAGTAATGTTGAAGACTAGTAATGTCAAGTAATGGCGCCCGAATTTACTGGCGATCTATGGTGACATATGAGTCAGTTTTCTGTTGTAATGGAAACTGAAATATAAACAGAAAGCGAGAACAGCGTTTCCCTGACATTGAAGAAGGCACTTTGCCGAAAGGCGTCTGCACGTACCTCCGTTCCAATAAACTATTGGATATCGTACCCCAGCTGGTCTTTTTCTTGAAGGAGCTGTGATATATATATATAGGATGAATTAAGATTTATGAAGAATGACTATCCTAAAATCCCTGTAATGTATTTTATCCCTAAAATACATAAAGATAGTATAGAGCCACCAGGGCGGCCAATAATATCTGCAATTGATAGCCTTACAGAAAATGTTTCAGTGTATATTGACTCTTTCCTACAAGAACAAGTGAAATCTTTACCATCTTACATTAAGGATACAACAGACTTCTTAAAACAAATTTATGGATGTGAGTGGCAGCCAGATTACTTGTTGATAACGATGGATGTAAGTAATCTCTATACATCCATACACCACAGAGATGGGATGAGAGCACTTGAGCATTTTCTAGGGAAGAGACCCATCGAATTCCACAACCACAATAAGATGATAATGGACCTGACAAAGTTTTGTTTGAATAATAACTAATTTTTATTTCAATCACAGGTATATCATCAAATGAGAGGCGTAGCGATGGGTGCAAATTTTTCACCAAGCTACGCCTGTCTCCATATGGGGTGGTGGGAGGAGATGGTGGTGAAAACAGAATATGCTGAGATTTGGTCTAATAATGTCATCAAATGGATAAGATTTATAGACAATTTGTTTTTAATTTGGTGTGGGGATATCCAGAGTGCTGAGGATTTCATAACTAAACTGAACAACAATGATCTAAATATTCAACTCACTCATATAATTAGTGCAGATACAGTCTGCTTTTTAGACGTAGAGATCTATGTCAGCAATAACCAAATGGAGACTCGTCTATTTCACAAACCAACATCAGGCAACACTATCTTACACTCATCCAGCTCCCGCCCTGTCATTGCAAACTCTGCTTCGCTTCATGTTAGCGAGAGCAGAAAACCTGCTCTTGCTTCCATGAAGCGAAGCATATTGCTTTTGGACAAGGGGAGCTGCATGTCAGCAGCTCCCCTTGTTCAAAAGCAATGCCGGCTCCTGCAGGAGGCGGGGAGCCTGCTGGGACTGCGGGGGCATTGGGGCTCCTCCGCAGTCCCCAACAAGAGGCCGGCCCCAGGGTATAGGGTCCCCGGGTCCAGAAGTGGCACAGGATGGGGGCCACTCGGCACCCTCCCTTTTGATTTATTTATTTTTAGAAAATAAAATAAGGCCGGGCCCAGGGGGATGGGGTCCCTGGGGCCATAATTGGCCTCAGGAGAGGTCCACGTGGCCCGCCTCCCCCCAAATAAAACAGGCTTGCCAGGCCCCAGGAGATGGGGTCCCCGGGGCCAGAAGTGGCGCAGGGAAGGGGGGCCATGTAGCCCCCTCCCGAAACATTAATTTAAAGAAGAAAAAAAATAGAGGCAATGCCCCGGGGGATGGGGTCCCCGGGGCCAATAATGGCCAAGGGAAGGGGGGCCACACGGCCCCCCTCACGTACTTAAAAAATACACAAAAAAAGAACAAGGCCAGGTCCCGGGGAATGGTGTTTCCGGGGCTAGAAGTGGCCCAGGGAAGGGGGACCACGCGGCCCCCCTCCCATAACATAAATACAATAAAAAATAAAAAAGAGGCAATGCCCTGGGGGATGGGGTCCCCGGGGCCAGTAATGGCTTCAGGAGGGGGGCCGCACGGTCCCCCTCCTTTAAAGGTAGTTTTTTTTGTTTTTTTATTAAAGTGGCCATGCCCCGGGGGGTGGGGTCCCCAGGGCCCAAAAAATACTAAAAGAAGGGGGGCCACACAGCCCGCCATCCAAAATATGGCCCCTCCCTTCACCACTCTGCAAACACGCCTCCTGGCGGGTTCTGGGTTGGGGGATTAAGTCCCCTTCAATCCTAAGGGTCTTTAGGGGCCAACTACACCACCAGGTACCTCCAGTAATCCCCACACAGTGGGATTGCTGAGAGGTGGTCCGAGGCCATGCCCCTTTTTACACCACTCTGCAAACGCGCCTCTTGGCACACTGCTGGTAGGGCGATGAGGTCCTCTTGAGTCCTGAGGACCTCAGGACTAAAGTGGACTTCATCCCCGGAGCAGCAGTACAGCAGGAGGCGCGTTTGCAGAGTGGTGTTAAAAGGGGGTGTGGCCTCGGACCACTCTCAGCAATCCAGCTGTGTGGGGCTTACTAGAGATAACAGGAGGGCTAGTTGGCCCCCAGGGACCCTAAGGAGGCAAGGGGACTTCATCTCCCAACCAAGAGCATGCCAAGAGGCGCGTTTGCAGAGTGGTGGAGAAAGGGTGCATGGCCTGTGTCCAACTCTCAGCAATCCCTCTGTGTGGGGCTTACTGGAGATAACAGTAGGCTAGTTGGCCCCTAAGGATCCCCACAAGCGAAGGGGACTTCATCCCCCAACCAAGAGTGTGCCAGGAGGCGCGTTTCAAGAGTGGTGGGCAAAAGGGGTGTGGACTGCTATGTGAACTTAGCAATCCTGTTGTTTGGGACTTACCGGAGATAATAGGAGGGGTAGTTGGCCCCGAAAGATGTCCTTGGGGGCCGACTACCGCTCCTGTTACCTCCAGTAAGTCACACACAGTGGGATTGCTAAGAGGTCTTGGAGGCCATGCCCCCCTTTCTCCACCACTCTGCAAACGCGCCTCCTGGTACACTACGGGTTGGGGGATGAAGTCCACTTTACTCCTCAGGGACTTTGGGGGCCAAGAAGCCCTCCTGGTACCTCCTGTAAGTCCTAAGCAGCAGAATTCCTGAGTGCTGGTTGGAGGCCCAGCACCCTTTCTCCACCACTCTGCAAATGCGACTACTAGTTAAAAAAGCATTTGTAATGTAATAGGTTTTGCATTTGCGAGAGTTAGAGCTATTGGCATTGTAAATGTAAACGTTTTTTAGCAATGTTTTTGGAGTGGAGTGGATGTACGTTGTGTGAAGTGGAATTATGTGGATGTTGTGCAGTGAAATTATGTGGATAGAAAGTATGTGGTATTTAGTGTATAGGAAGTATGTAGAGTGGGATTATGTGTTATGGAGAGTAATAATGTGGTATGGTAGTCTCTGTTGTGGAGTGGTAACCTCAGGTTTAGTCTTCCTCGTTTCCATAGAAGCTAAATTATGAACTCAATGAGCCAAAAAAAGAGGGAATCACTGAGGAGCACTTCTGGACGTAGTCAGAAGTATGAGCAGAGCCACTGGAAATATGCGACTGTTTGGCTGCACCGACTTTCGCACAATTATACATTTTCTGCATTAGCCACATAATCCATCATCTGCTGCCTAATCTGCAGAATTGAACAAAAAAAGCCTTGTTTCTACCTCAAACGGCTCAAACGTTACCAAAAATGCAGCGACAAGTGTTACAGCGTGGTGGAAGGTCCTTTGTAAACATAGAATGGTCACCTGTTACTTATTGCTATATGTGGGTGTTAAATTGGTACTAATGGTGTAAAATCCACTCTTGCTTCTTTCTGCGCCTCTCTTGCCTCTTTCTGCATTTCTGTTGCTTCTTTCTGCACCTTTCTTTCTTTTTCTGCACTTCTCTTGCCTCTTTCTGCACATCTCTTCTACTTTCTGCACCTCTTTTGCCTCTTTCTGCACCTCTGTTGCCTCTTTCTGCACCTCACTTGCTTCTTTGTGCACCCCTCTTGCCTCTTTCTGTACCTCTCTTGCCTCTTTCTGCACCGCTCTTCCCTCTTTCTGTACCCCTCCTACCTCTTTCTACACCTCTGTTCCTTCTTTCTGCACTTCTTTGTTTCTTTCTGCACCTCTCCTGCTTCTTTCTGCACCCCTCTTGCCTCTTTCTCCACACTTCTTCCCCTTTCTGCATGTCTGTTGCTTATTTCTGCACTTCTGTTGCCTCTTTCTCCACCTCTCTTCCCTCTTTCTGCATCTCTGTTGCTTCTTTCTGCACTTAGCTTGCGTCTTTCTGTACCTGTCTTGCTTCTATCTGCACCCCTTGTACCTCTTTCTGCACCCCTCTTCTTTTTTCTGCACTACTCTTGCCTCTTTCTGCACCTCTGTTCCTTCTTTCTGCACTTCTTTTGTTACTTTCTGCACCTCTCTTGCTTCAATCTGCACCTCTCTTGCTTCTTTCTGCATCCTCGTGCTTCTATCACACCCCTCTTCCCGCACCCCTCTTGCCTCTTTCTGCACCTGTGTTTCTTCTTTCTGCACCTCTCACTTCTTTCTGCACCCCTTTTGCCTCTTTCTGCACCCCTCTTCCCTCTTTCTGCACCCCTCTTGCCTCTTTCTGCACCTCTGTTCCTTCTTTCTGCACTTTTTTTGTTTCTTTCCACAGCTCTCTTGCTTCTTTCTGCACCCCCTTGCCTCTTTCTCCACCCCTCTTCCCTCTTTCTTCACCCCTGTTGCCTCTTTCTACACCTCTGTTCCTTCTTTCTGCACTTCTTTTGTTTCTTTTTTGCATATCTCTTGCTTCTTTCTGCACCATTCGTTCCTCTTTCTGCACCCCTCCTCCCTCTTTTTGCACCCCTCTTGCCTCTTTCTGCACCTCTGTTGCTTCTTTCTGCACTACTCTTGCTTCTTCCTGCACCTCTCTTGCTTCTTTCTGCACCACTTCAGCTTATTTCTGCAACCCTCTTTCTGCACCCCTCTTCCCTCTTTCTGCACCTCTGTTCCTTCTTTCTGGTCTTCTGTTGTTTCTTTCTGCACCTCTCTTACTTCTTTCTTCACCCCTCTTGCCACTTTCTCCATCCCTGTTACCCCTTTTTGCCCCTCTATTGCTTCTTTCTGCACTTCTCCTGCCTCTTTCTCCACCCCTCATCCCTCTTTTGCTTCTTTCTGCACTTCTCCTGCTTCTTTCTGTACCTCTGTCCTTTCTCTCTGCAACCCTTGTGCCTCTTTCTGCACCCCTCTTCCCTCTTTCTGCTCCCCTCTTGTATCTGTCTGCACCTCTGCTGCTTCTTTCAGCATTTCTTTTGTTTCTTTCCTTCTTGCCTATTTCTGCACCTCTGTTCCTTCTTTTTGCGCTTCTTTTTTTTCCATTCGGCACCTCTCGCTTCTTTCTGCACCCCTTTTGCCTCTTTCTGCACCCCTCTTGCCTCTCTCTGCACCTCTGTTCTTTCTTTCTTGCACTTCTTTTGTTTATTTCTGCAGCTCTCTTGCTTTTTATGCACCCCTTGCCTCTTTATCCACCCCTCTCCCCTCTTAAATCACCCGTGTTGCCTCTTTCTGCACCTCTCTTCTTTCTTTCTGCACATCTTTTGTTTCTTTCTGCACATCTCTTGCTTCTTTCTCCACCCCTCGTGCCTCTTTCTGCACCCTTATTCCCTCTTTTTGCACCCCTCTTACCTCTTTCTGCACCTCTGTTGCTTCTTTCTGCACTACTCTTGCTTCTTTCTGCACCTCTCTTGCTTCTTTATGCACCACTCGTGCTTCTTTCTGCACCCCTCTTCCCTCTTTCTAAACCCCTCTTGCCTCTTTCTGCACCCCTGTTCCTTCTTTCTACTCTTCTTTTGCTTCTTTATGAACCTCTCTTGCTTCTTTCTGCACTCCTCTCACAACTTTCTCCACCCCTGTTCCCCCTTTTTGCATCTCTGTTGTTTCTTTCTACACTTCTCTTGCCTCTTTTTCCACCCCTCATACACTTCTCTTGCCTCTTTTTCCACCCCTAATCCCTCATTCTGCACCTCTGTTGCTTCTTTCTGCACTTCTCTTGCTTCTTTCTGCACCTCAGTCCCTTCTTTCTGCAACCCTTGTGCTGCTTTCTGCACCCCTCTTGCCTCTTTCTGCACCTCTGTTCCTTCTTTCTGCACTTCTTTTATTTCTTTTTGCAACTCTCTTGCTTCTTTCTGTATCCCTCTTGCCTCTTTCTCCTCCCCACTTCCCCCTTTCTGCATCTCTGTTGCTTCTTTATGTACTTCTCTTGCTTCTCTCTGCACCTCTCTTGCTTCTTTATGCACTCCTCATGCCTCTTTCTGTACCCCTCTTCCCTCTTTCTGCACTCCTCTTGCCTCTTTCTGAACCCCTCTTGCCTCTTTCTGCACCTCTGTTCCTTCTTTCTGCACTTCTTTTGTTTCTTTCTGCAACTCTCTTGCTTCTTTCTGTATCCCTCTTGCCTCTTTCTCCTCCCCACTTCCCCCTTTCTGCATCTCTGTTCCTTCTTTCTGCTCTTCTTTCGTTTCTTTCTGCACCTCTCTTGTTTCTTTCTGTATCCCTCTTGCCTCTTTCTCCACCCCACTTCCCCCTTTCTGCATCTCTGTTGCTTCTTTATGCACTTCTCTTGCTTCTTTCTGCACCTCTCTTGGTTCTTTCAGCACTCCTCGTGCTTCTATCTGCACCACTTCAGCTTATTTCTGCAACCCTCTTTCTGCACCCCTCTTCCCTCTTTCTGTACCTCTGTTCCTTCTTTCTGGTCTTCTGTTGTTTCTTTCTGCACCTCTCTTACTTCTTTCTGCACCCCTCTTGCCACTTTCTCCATCCCTGTTACCCCTTTTTGCATCTCTATTGCTTCTTTCTGCACTTCTCCTGCCTCTTTCTCTACCCCTCATCCCTCTTTTTGCACCTCTTTTGCTTCTTTCTGCACTTCTCCTGCTTTTTTCTGTAACTCTGTCCTTTCTCTCTGCAACCCTTGTGCCTCTTTCTGCACCCCTCTTCCCTCTTTCTGCTCCCCTCTTGTCTCTTTCTGCACCTCTGCTGCTTCTTTCAGCACTTCTTTTGTTTCTTTCAGCACCTCTCTTGCTTCTTTCTGCACCCCTTGTGCCTCTTTCTGCACACTTCTTCCCTCTTTTGCACTCCTCTTGCCTCTATCTGCATCTCTGTTTCTTCTTTCTGAACTTCTTTTGTTTCTTTCTGCACCTCTCTTGCTTCTTTCTGCACCCCTCTTGCTTCTTTCTGCGACCCTCATGCTTCTTTCACCCCCCTTTTCCCTCTTTCTGCACCCCTCTTGCCTCTTTTTGCACCTCTGTTCCTTCTTTCTGCACTTCTTTTGATTCTTTCTGTATCCCTCTTGCCTCTTTCTCCATCCCACTTCCCCCTTTCTGCATCTCTGCTGCTTCTTTATGCACTTCTCTTGCTTCTTTCTGCACCTCTCTTGGTTCTTTCTGCACCCCTTGTGCCTCTTTCTTCACCCCTCTTCCCTCTTTCTGCACTGCTCTTGCCTCTTTGTGCACCTCTGTTGCTTCTTTCTGTACTTCTTTTGTTTCTTTCTGTACCCCTCTTGCCTATTTCTGCACCTCTGTTCCTTCTTTTTGCACTTCTTTTTTTTTTCCCTTCAGCACCTCTCGCTTCTTTCTGCACCTCTATTGATTCTTTCTGTATCCCTCTTGCCTCTTTCTCCATCCCACTTCCCCCTTTCTGCATCTCTGTGCTTCTTTATGCACTTCTCTTGCTTCTTTCTGTACCTCTCTTGGTTCTTTCTGCACCCCTTGTGCCTCTTTCTGCACCCCTCTTCCCTCTTTCCGTACTGCTCTTGCCTCTTTGTGCACCTCTGTTGCTTCTTTCTGCACTTCTTTTGTTTCTTTCTGTACCCTTCTTGCCTATTTCTGCACCTCTGTTCCTTCTTTTTGCACTTCTTTTTTTTTCATTCAGCACCTCTCGCTTCTTTCTGCACCCCTTTTGCCTCTTTCTGAACCCCTCTTGTCTCTTTCTGCACCTCTGTTCTTTCTTTCTTGCACTTCTTTTGTTTCTTTCTGCAGCTCTCTTGCTTTTTTCTGCACCCCCTTGCCTCTTTATCCACCCCTCTCCCCTCTTTCTTCACCCATGTTGCCTCTTTCTGCACCTCTCTTCCTTCTTTCTGCACATCTTTTGTTTCTTTCTGCACATCTCTTGCTTCTTTCTCCACCCCTCGTGCCTCTTTCTGCACCCCTATTCCCTCTTTTTCACCCCTCTTACCTCTTTCTTCACCTCTGTTGCTTCTTTCTGCACCTCTCTTGCTTCTTTATGCACCACTCATGCTTCTTTCTGCACCCCTCTTCCCTCTTTCTAAACCCCTCTTGCCTCTTTCGGCACCCCTGTTCCTTCTTTCTGCTCTTCTTTTGTTTCTTTCTGAACATCTCTTGCTTCTTTCTGCACTCCTCTCGCCACTTTCTCCACCCCTGTTCCCCCTTTTTGTATCTCTGTTGCTTCTTTCTACACTGCTCTTGTCTCTTTTTCCACCCCTCATCCCTCTTTCTGCACCTCTGTTGCTTCTTTCTGCACTTCTCTTGCTTCTTTCTGCACCTCAGTCCCTTCTTTCTGCAACCCTTGTGCTGCTTTCTGCACCCCTCTTGCCTCTTTCTGCACCTCTGTTCCTTCTTTCTGCACTTCTTTTGTTTCTTTCTGTAACTCTCTTGCTTCTTTCTGTATCCGTCTTGCCTCATTCTCCTCCCCACTTCCCCCTTTCTGCATCTCTGTTGCTTCTTTATGTACTTCTCTTGCTTCTTTCTGCACCTCTCTTGCTTCTTTCTGCACTCCTCATGCCTCTTTCTGTACCCCTCTTCCCTCTTTCTGCACTCCTCTTGCCTCTTTCTGAACCCATCTTGCCTCTTTCTACACCTCTGTTCCTTCTTTCTGCACTTCTTTTGTTTCTTTCTACAACTCTCTTGCTTCTTTCTGTATCCCTCTTGCATCTTTCTCCTCCCCACTTCCCCCTTTCTGCATCTCTGTTCCTTCTTTCTGCTCTTCTTTTGTTTCTTTCTGCACCTCTCTTGTTTCTTTCTGTATCCCTCTTGCCTCTTTCTCCACCCCACTTCCCCCTTTCTGCATCTCTGTTGCTTCTTTATGCACTTCTCTTGCTTCTTTCTGCACCTCTCTTGGTTCTTTCAGCACTCCTCGTGCCTCTTTCTGCACCCCTCTTCCCTCTTTCTGCACTCCTCTTGCCTCTTTCTGCACCTCTGTTCCTCCTTTCTGCGCTTCTTTTGTTTCTTTCATTACCTCTCTCTTATTTCTGCACCCCTTTTGCCTCTTTCTGCACCCCTCCTGCCTCTTTCTGCCCCTCTGTTCCTTTTTTCTGCCCTTCTTTTGTTTCTTTCTGCATCTCTGTTGCTTTTTTATGCACTTCTCTTGCTTTTTTCTGCACCTCTCTTGGTTTTTTCTGCACCCCTTGTGCCTCTTTCTGCACCCCTCTTCCCTCTTTCTGCACTGCTCTTGCCTCTTTGTGCACCTCTGTTGCTTCTTTCTGCACTTCTTTTGTTTCTTTCTGTACCCTTCTTGCCTATTTCTGCACCTCTGTTCCTTCTTTTTGCACTTCTTTTTTTTCCATTCGGCACCTCTCGCTTCTTTCTGCACCCCTTTTGCCTCTTTCTGCACCCCTCTTGCCTCTCTCTGCACCTCTGTTCTTTCTTTCTTGCACTTCTTTTGTTTATTTCTGCAGCTCTCTTGCTTTTTTATGCACCCCCTTGCCTCTTTATCCACCCCTCTCCCCTCTTAAATCACCTGTGTTGCCTCTTTCTGCACCTCTCTTCCTTCTTTCTGCACATCTTTTGTTTCTTTATGCACATCTCTTGCTTCTTTCTCCACCCCTCGTGCCTCTTTCTGCACCCCTATTCCCTCTTTTTGCACCCCTCTTACCTCTTTCTGCACCTCTGTTGCTTCTTTCTGCACTACTCTTGCTTCTTTCTGCACCTCTCTTGCTTCTTTATGCACCACTCGTGCTTCTTTCTGCACCCCTCTTCCCTCTTTCTAAACCCCTCTTGCCTCTTTCTGCACCCCTGTTCCTTCTTTCTACTCTTCTTTTGCTTCTTTATGAACCTCTCTTGCTTCTTTCTGCACTCCTCTCACAACTTTCTCCACCCCTGTTCCCCCTTTTTGCATCTCTGTTGTTTCTTTCTACACTTCTCTTGCCTCTTTTTCCACCCCTCATACCTCTTTCTGCACCTCTGTTGCTTCTTTCTGCACTTCTCTTGCTTCTTTCTGCACCTCAGTCCCTTCTTTCTGCAACCCTTGTGCTGCTTTCTGCACCCCTCTTGCCTCTTTCTGCACCTCTGTTCCTTCTTTCTGCACTTCTTTTATTTCTTTCTGCAACTCTCTTGCTTCTTTCTGTATCCCTCTTGCCTCTTTCTCCACCCCACTTCCCCCTTTCTGCATCTCTGTTGCTTCTTTATGCACTTCTCTTGCTTCTTTCTGCACCTCTCTTGGTTCTTTCAGCACTCCTCGTGCCTCTTTCTGCACCCCTCTTCCCTCTTTCTGCACTCCTCTTGCCTCTTTCTGCACCTCTGTTCCTCCTTTCTGCGCTTCTTTTGTTTCTTTCATTACCTCTCTCTTATTTCTGCACCCCTTTTGCCTCTTTCTGCACCCCTCCTGCCTCTTTCTGCCCCTCTGTTCCTTTTTTCTGCCCTTCTTTTGTTTCTTTCTGCATCTCTGTTGCTTTTTTATGCACTTCTCTTGCTTTTTCTGCACCTCTCTTGGTTTTTCTGCACCCCTTGTGCCTCTTTCTGCACCCCTCTTCCCTCTTTCTGCACTGCTCTTGCCTCTTTGTGCACCTCTGTTGCTTCTTTCTGCACTTCTTTTGTTTCTTTCTGTACCCTTCTTGCCTATTTCTGCACCTCTGTTCCTTCTTTTGCACTTCTTTTTTTCCATTCGGCACCTCTCGCTTCTTTCTGCACCCCTTTTGCCTCTTTCTGCACCCCTCTTGCCTCTCTCTGCACCTCTGTTCTTTCTTTCTTGCACTTCTTTTGTTTATTTCTGCAGCTCTCTTGCTTTTTTATGCACCCCCTTACCTCTTTATCCACCCCTCTCCCCTCTTAAATCACCTGTGTTGCCTCTTTCTGCACCTCTCTTCCTTCTTTCTGCACATCTTTTGTTCCTTTATGCACATCTCTTGCTTCTTTCTCCACCCCTCGTGCCTCTTTCTGCACCCCTATTCCCTCTTTTTGCACCCCTCTTACCTCTTTCTGCACCTCTGTTGCTTCTTTCTGCACTTCTCTTGCTTCTTTCTGCACCTCAGTCCCTTCTTTCTGCAACCCTTGTGCTGCTTTCTGCACCCCTCTTGCCTCTTTCTGCACCTCTGTTCCTTCTTTCTGCACTTCTTTTATTTCTTTCTGCAACTCTCTTGCTTCTTTCTGTATCCCTCTTGCCTCTTTCTCCTCCCCACTTCCCCCTTTCTGCATCTCTGTTCCTTCTTTCTGCTCTTCTTTTGTTTCTTTCTGCACCTCTTGTTTCTTTCTGTATCCCTCTTGCCTCTTTCTCCACCCCACTTCCCCCTTTCTGCACCTCTGTTGCTTCTTTCTGCAATTCTCTTCCTTCTTTCTGCACCTCAGTCCCTTCTTTCTGAAACCCTTGTGCTGCATTCTGCACCCCTCTTGCTTCTTTATGCACCACTCGTGCTTCTTTCTGCTCCCCTCTTCCCTCTTTCTAAACCCCTCTTGCCTCTTTCTGCACCCCTGTTCCTTCTTTCTACTCTTCTTTTGCTTCTTTATGAACCTCTCTTGCTTCTTTCTGCACTCCTCTCACAACTTTCTCCACCCCTGTTCCCCCTTTTTGCATCTCTGTTGTTTCTTTCTACACTTCTCTTGCCTCTTTTTCCACCCCTCATACCTCTTTCTGCACCTCTGTTGCTTCTTTCTGCACTTCTCTTGCTTCTTTCTGCACCTCAGTCCCTTCTTTCTGCAACCCTTGTGCTGCTTTCTGCACCCCTCTTGCCTCTTTCTGCACCTCTGTTCCTTCTTTCTGCACTTCTTTTATTTCTTTTTGCAACTCTCCTGCTTCTTTCTGTATCCCTCTTGCCTCTTTCTCCTCACTTCTTCCCCCTTTCTGCATCTCTGTTGCTTCTTTATGTACTTCTCTTGCTTCTTTCTGCACCTCTCTTGCTTCTTTATGCACTCCTCATGCCTCTTTCTGTACCCCTCTTCCCTCTTTCTGCACTCCTCTTGCCTCTTTCTGAACCCCTCTTGCCTCTTTCTGCACCTCTGTTCCTTCTTTCTGCACTTCTTTTGTTTCTTTCTGCAACTCTCTTGCTTCTTTCTGTATCCCTCTTGCCTCTTTCTCCTCCCCACTTCCTCCTTTCTGCATCTCTGTTCCTTCTTTCTGCTCTTCTTTCGTTTCTTTCTGCACCTCTCTTGTTTCTTTCTGTATCCCTCTTGCCTCTTTCTCCACCCCACTTCCCCCTTTCTGCATCTCTGTTGCTTCTTATGCACTTCTCTTGCTTCTTTCTGCACCTCTCTTGGTTTTTTCAGCACTCCTCGTGCCTCTTTCTGTACCCCTCTTCCCTCTTTCTGCACTCCTCTTGCCTCTTTCTGCACCTCTGTTCCTCCTTTCTGTACTTCTTTTGTTTCTTTCAGCACCTCTCTCTTCTTTCTGCACCCTTTTGCCTCTTTCTGCACCCCTCTTGCCTCTTTCTGCACCTCTGTTCCTTCTTTCTGCAATTCTTTTGTTTCTTTCTGCAGCTCTGTTGCTTCTTTCTGCACCCCTTTCCTCTTTCTCCACCCCTCTTGCCTCTTTCTGCACCTCTGTTCCTTCTTTCTGCACTTCTTTTGTTTCTTTCTGCAACTCTCTTGCTTCTTTCTGTGTTCCTCTTGCCTCTCTCTCCTCCCTACTTCCCCCTTTCTGCATCTTTGTTGCTTCTTTATGCACTTCTATTGCTTCTTTCTGCACCTCTCTTGCTTCTTTCTGCACCCCTCTTACCGCTTTCTGCACTCCTCTTGCATCTTTCTGCACCTCTGTTGCTTCTTTCTGCACTTCTTTTGTTACATTCTGCAACTCTCTTGCTTCTTTCTGCACCCCTCTTGCCTCTTTCTACACCCCTCCTCCCCCTTTCTGCATCTCTGTTGCTTCTTTCTGTACTTCTCTTGCCTCTTTCTGCACCTCTGTCCCTTCTTCCTGCACTTCTTTTGTTTCTTTCTGCAACTCTCTTGCTTCTTTCTGTGTTCTTCTTGCCTCTCTCTCCTCCCTACTTCCCCCTTTCTGCACCTCTGTTCCTTCTTTCTGCACTTCTTTTGTTTCTTTCTGCAACTCTCTTGCTTCTTTCTGTGTTCCTCTTGCCTCTCTCTCCTCCCTACTTCCCTACTTCCCCCTTTCTGCATCTCTGTTGCTTCTTTATGCACTTCTCTTGCTTCTTTCTGCACCTCTCTTGCTTCTTTCTGCACCCCTCTTCCCGCTTTCTGCACTCCTCTTGCATCTTTCTGCACCTCTGTTGCTTCTTTCTGCACTTCTTTTGTTACATTCTGCAACTCTCTTGCTTCTTTCTGCACCCCTCTTGCCTCTTTCTACACCCCTCCTCCCCTTTCTGCATCTCTGTTGCTTCTTTCTGCACTTCTCTTGCCTCTTTCTACACCTCTGTCCCTTCTTTCTGCACCCCTTGTGCCTCTTTCTGCACCCCTCTTCCCTCTTTCTGCACTCCTCTTGCCTCGTTCTGCACCTCTGTTCCTTCTTTCTGCACTTCTTTTGTTTCTTTCTATACCTCTCTTACTTCTTTCTGCACACCTCTTGCTTCTTTCTGCACACCTCGTGCTTCTTTCTGCACCTCTCTTGGTTCTTTCAGCACTCCTCGTGCCTCTTTCTGTACCCCTCTTCCCTCTTTCTGCACTCCTCTTGCCTCTTTCTGCACCTCTGTTCCTCCTTTCTGCACTTCTTTTGTTTCTTTCAGCATCTCTCTCTTCTTTCTGCACCCCTTTGCCTCTTTTTGCACCCCTCTTGCCTCTTTCTGCACCTCTGTTCCTTCTTTCTGCACTTCTTTTGTTTCTTTCTGCAGCTCTGTTGCTTCTTTCTGCACCCCTTTCCTCTTTCTCCACCCCTCTTGCCTCTTTCTGCACCTCTGTTCCTTCTTTCTGCACTTCTTTTGTTTCTTTCTGCAACTCTCTTGCTTCTTTCTGTGTTCCTCTTGCCTCTCGCTCCTCCCTACTTCCCCCTTTCTGCATCTCTGTTGCTTCTTTATGCACTTCTCTTGCTTCTTTCTGCACCTCTCTTGCTTCTTTCTGCACACCTCTTCCCTCTTTCTGCACTCCTCTTGCATCTTTCTGCTCCTCTGTTGCTTCTTTCTGCACTTCTTTTGTTACATTCTGCCACTCTCTTGCTTCTTTCTGCACCCCTCTTGCCTCTTTCTACACCCCTTCTCCCCCTTTCTGCATCTCTGTTGCTTCTTTCTGTACTTCTCTTGCCTCTTTCTGCACCTCTGTCCCTTCTTTCTGCACTTCTTTTGTTTCTTTCTGCAACTCTCTTGCTTTTTTCTGTGTTCTTCTTGCCTCTCTCTCCTCCCTACTTCCCCCTTTCTGCATCTCTGTTGCTTCTTTATGCACTTCTCTTGCTTCTTTCTGCACCTCTCTTTCTTCTTTCTGCACCCCTCTTCCCTCTTTCTGCACTCCTCTTGCATCTTTCTGCACCTCTGTTGCTTCTTTCTGCACTTCTTTTGTTACATTCTGCAACTCTCTTGCTTCTTTCTGCACCCCTCTTGCCTCTTTCTACACCCCTCCTCCCCCTTTCTGCATCTCTGTTGCTTCTTTCTGCACTTCTCTTGCCTCTTTCTACACCTCTGTCCCTTCTTTCTGCACCCCTTGTGCCTCTTTCTGCACCCCTCTTCCCTCTTTATGCACTCCTCTTGCCTCGTTCTGCACCTCTGTTCCTTCTTTCTGCACTTCTTTTGTTTCTTTCTATACCTCTCTTGCTTCTTTCTTGCCACCTCTTGCTTCTTTCTGCACACCTCGTGCCTCTTTCACACATCTCTTCCCTCTTTATGCACCCCTCATGCCTCTTTCTGCACCTCTGTTCCTTCTTTCTGCACTTCTTTTGTTTCTTTCTGCACCTCTTTTGTTTCTTTCTGTATCCCTCTTGCCTCTTTCTCCACCCCACTTCCACCTTTCTGCATCTCTGTTACTTCTCTATGCACTTCTCTTGCTTCTTTCTGCACTTCTTTTGTTTCTTTCTGCACCACTCTTGTCTCTTTCTGCACCTCTGTTCCTTCTTTCTGCACTTCTTTTGTTTCTTTCAGCACCTCTCTCTACTTTCTGCTCCCATTTTGCCTCTTTCTGCACCCCTCTTGCCTCTTTCTGCACCTCTGTTCCTTCTTTCAGCACTTCTCTTGAAACTTTCTGCACCTTTGTCTCTTCTTTCTGCAACCCTTGTGCCTCTTTCTGCACCCCTCTTCCCTCTTTCTGCATCTCTGTTGCTTCTTCATGCGCTTCTCTTCCTTCTTTCTGCACCTCTTTTGCTTCTTTCTGCACCCCTCATGCCTCTTTCGGCACCCCTCTTCCATCTTTCTGCACTCCTCTTGCCTCTTTCTGCACCCCTGTTGCCTCTTTCTGCACCTCTGTTCCTTCTTTCTGCCTTTGTTTTGTTTCTTTCTGCACATTTGTTGCTTCTTTCTGCACCCCTCGTGCCTCATTCTGCACCCCTTTTCCCTCTTTTTCCACCCCTGTTGCCTCTTTCTGCACCTATGTTGCTTCTTTCTGCACTCCTCCTGCTTCTTTCTGCACCTCTCTTGCTTCTTTCTGCCCCACTTGTGCTTCTTTCTGCACCCCTCATACCTCTTTTTTCACCCCTCTTGCATCTTTCTGCACCTCTGTTCCTTCCTTCTGCACTTCTTTTGTTTCTTTATGCAACTCTCTTGCTTCTTTCTGTATCCCTCTTACCTCTTTCTCCTCCGCACTTCCCCTTTTCTGCATCTCTGTTGCTTCTTTATGCACTTCTCTTGCTTCTTTCTGCACCTCTCTTGGTTCTTTCTGCACCTCTGTTCCTTCTTTCTGCACCCCTTTGCCTCTTTCTGCACTCCTCTTCCCTCTTTCTGCACTCCTCTTGCCTCTTTGTGCACCTCTGTTGCTTCTTTCTGCACTTCTTTTGTTTCTCTCTGCACCCCTCTTGCCTCTTTCTGCACCTCTGTTCCTTCTTTCTGCACTTCTCTTGCCTCTTCTGCACCTCTGTCCCTTATTTCTGCAACCCTTGTGCCCCTTTTTGCACCCCTCTTCCCTCTTTCTGCATCTCTGTTGCTTCTTTATGCACTTCTCTTCCTTCTTTCTGCACCTCTCTTGCTTATTTTGCACCCCTCGTGCCTCTTTCTGCACCCCTCTTCCCTCTCTCTGCACTCCTCTTGCCTCTTTCTGCCCCCTTGTTGCCTCTTTCTTCACCTCTGTTCCTTCTTTCTTCACATTTCTTGCTTCTTTCTGTACCCCTCGTGCCTCTTTATGCACCCCTCTTCCCTCTTTTTGTACCCCTCTTGCCTCTTTCTGCACCTCTGTTGCTTTTTTCTGCACTCTTCTTGCTTCTTTCTGCACCTCTGTTCCTTCTTTCTGCACTGCTTTTGTTTCTTTTTGCACCTCTCTTGCTTCTTTCTGCACCTCTCTTGCCTCTTTCTGCACCTCTCTTGCCTCTTTCTGCAACTCTCTTGCCTCTTTCTGCACCACTGTTGTTTTTTCTGCACTTCTCTTGCCTCTTTCTGCACCACTTGTGCTTCTTTCTGCACCCCTCATACCTCTTTTTTCACCCCTCTTGCATTTTTCTGCACCTCTGTTCCTTCTTTCTGCACTGTTTTTGTTTCTTTTGCACCTCTCTTGCTTCTTTCTGCACCCCCTTGCCACTTTCTCCAACCCTGTTCCCCTTTTGCATCTCTGTTGCTTCTTTCTGTACTTCTCTTGCCTCTTTCTCCACCCCTCATCCCTCTTTCTGCACCTCTGTTGCTTCTTTCTTCACTTCTCTTGCTTCTTTCTCCACCTTTGTCCCTTCTTTCTGCACCCCTCGGGCCTCTTTCTGCACCCCTCTTCCCTCTTTCTGCACCTTTCTTGCCTATCTCTGCACCTCTGTTCCTTCTTTCTGCACTTCTTTTGTTTCTTTCTGCACCTCTCTTGCCTCTTTCTCCACCCTCCTTCCCTCTTTCTGCACCTCTGTTGCTTGTTTCTGCACTTCTCTTGTCTCTTTCTCCACCCCTGTTCCCTCTTTCTGCACTTCTGTTGCTTCTTTCTGCACTTCTCTTGCCTCTTTCTCAACCCTCCTTCCCTCTTTCTGCACCTCTGTTGCTTCTTTCTGCACTTTTCTTGCTACTTTCTGCACCCTCGTGCCTCTTTCTGCACCCCTTGTGCCTCTTTCTGCACCCCTCTTCCTTCTATCTGCACCTCTCTTGCTTCTATCTGCACCCCTCGTACCTCTTTCTGCACCCCGTGTGCCTCGTTCTGCACCCCTCTTCCCTTTTTCTGCACCTCTCTTGCCTCTTTCTGCACCTCTCTTGCCTCTTTCTGCACCTCTCTTGCCTCTTTCTGCACCACTGTTATTTTTTTCTGCTCTTCTATTGCCTCTTTCCTACTCTTCTCTTGCCTCTTTCTGCACCTCTATTGCTTCTTTCTGCACCCCTCGTGCCTCTTTCTGTACCCCTTGTGCCTCTTTCTGCACCCCTTGTGCCTCTTTCTGCACCGCTCTTCCCTCTTTCTGCACCTCTCTTGCCTCTTTCTGCACCTCTCTTGCCTCTTTCTGCACCACTGTTATTTTTTTCTGCTCTTCTATTGCCTCTTTCCTACTCTTCTCTTGCCTCTTTCTGCACCTCTATTGCTTCTTTCTGCACCCCTCGTGCCTCTTTCTGTACCCCTTGTGCCTCTTTCTTTACCCCTTGTGCCTCTTTCTGCACCCCTCTTCCCTCTTTCTGCACCTCTCTTGCTTCTTTCTTCACTTCTCTTGCTTCTTTCTGCACCTTTGTCCCTTCTTTCTGCACCCCTCGGGCCTCTTTCTGCACCCCTCTTCCCTCTTTCTGCACCTTTCTTGCCTATCTTTGCACCTCTGTTCCTTCTTTCTGCACTTCTTTTGTTTCTTTCTGCACCTCTCTTGCCTCTTTCTCCACCCTCCTTCCCTCTTTCTGCACCTCTGTTGCTTGTTTCTGCACTTCTCTTGTCTCTTTCTCCACCCCTGTTCCCTCTTTCTGCACTTCTGTTGCTTCTTTCTGCACTTCTCTTGCCTCTTTCTCAACCCTCCTTCCCTCTTTCTGCACCTCTGTTGCTTCTTTCTGCACTTTTCTTGCTACTTTCTGCACCCCTCGTGCCTCTTTCTGCACCCCTTGTGCCTCTTTCTGCACCCCTCTTCCTTCTATCTGCACCTCTCTTGCTTCTATCTGCACCCCTCGTACCTCTTTCTGCACCCCGTGTGCCTCGTTCTGCACCCCTCTTCCCTTTTTCTGCACCTCTCTTGCCTCTTTCTGCACCTCTCTTGCCTCTTTCTGCACCTCTCTTGCCTCTTTCTGCACCACTGTTATTTTTTTCTGCTCTTCTATTGCCTCTTTCCTACTCTTCTCTTGCCTCTTTCTGCACCTCTATTGCTTTTTCTGCACCCTCGTGCCTCTTTCTGTACCCCTTGTGCCTCTTTCTTTACCCCTTGTGCCTCTTTCTGCACCCCTCTTCCCTCTTTCTGCACCTCTCTTGCCTCTTTCTGAACTTCTTTGCCTCTTTCTGCACCACTGTTGTTTTTTCTGCACTTCTCTTGCCTCTTTCTGTCCCCCTTCCCTCTATCTGCACATCTCTTCCCTCTTTCTTTACTTCTCTTCTCTCTTTCTGTACTTCTCTTCTCTCTTTATGCACCCCTCTTGCCTCTTTCTGCACCTCTCCTGCCTCTTTCTGCAAATATCTTGCCTCTTTCTGCACTTCTCCTTTTTTCTGCGCCTTTCTTGTTTCTTTCTGCAACTCTCTTGTCTGTTTTATCACTTCTCTTGCTTCTTTCTGCACCTCTGTTGCTTCTTTCAGCACTTCCCCTTGCCTCTTTCTGCAATTCTTTTGCCTCTTTCTGCAACTCTCTTGTTTCTTTTATCAATTCTCTTGCTTCTTTCTGCACCTCTGTTGCCTCTTTCTACACCCCTCCTCCCCTTTCTGCATCTCTGTTGCTTCTTTCTGCACTTCTCTTGCCTCTTTCTACACCTCTGTCCCTTCTTTCTGCACCCCTTGTGCCTCTTTCTGCACCCTTCTTCCCTCTTTCTGCACTCCTCTTGCCTCGTTCTGCACCTCTGTTCCTTCTTTCTGCACTTCTTTTGTTTCTTTCTATACCTCTCTTACTTCTTTCTGCACACCTCTTGCTTCTTTCTGCACACCTCGTGCTTCTTTCTGCACCTCTCTTGGTTCTTTCAGCACTCCTCGTGCCTCTTTCTGTACCCCTCTTCCCTCTTTCTGCACTCCTCTTGCCTCTTTCTGCACCTCTGTTCCTCCTTTCTGCACTTCTTTTGTTTCTTTCAGCATCTCTCTCTTCTTTCTGCACCCCTTTGCCTCTTTTGCACCCCTCTTGCCTCTTTCTGCACCTCTGTTCCTTCTTTCTGCACTTCTTTTGTTTCTTTCTGCAGCTCTGTTGCTTCTTTCTGCACCCCTTTCCTCTTTCTCCACCCCTCTTGCCTCTTTCTGCACCTCTGTTCCTTCTTTCTGCACTTCTTTTGTTTCTTTCTGCAACTCTCTTGCTTCTTTCTGTGTTCCTCTTGCCTCTCGCTCCTCCCTACTTCCCCCTTTCTGCATCTCTGTTGCTTCTTTATGCACTTCTCTTGCTTCTTTCTGCACCTCTCTTGCTTCTTTCTGCACACCTCTTCCCTCTTTCTGCACTCCTCTTGCATCTTTCTGCTCCTCTGTTGCTTCTTTCTGCACTTCTTTTGTTACATTCTGCAACTCTCTTGCTTCTTTCTGCACCCCTCTTGCCTCTTTCTACACCCTTCTCCCCCTTTCTGCATCTCTGTTGCTTCTTTCTGTACTTCTCTTGCCTCTTTCTGCACCTCTGTCCCTTCTTTCTGCACTTCTTTTGTTTCTTTCTGCAACTCTCTTGCTTTTTCTGTGTTCTTCTTGCCTCTCTCTCCTCCCTACTTCCCCCTTTCTGCATCTCTGTTGCTTCTTTATGCACTTCTCTTGCTTCTTTCTGCACCTCTCTTTCTTCTTTCTGCACCCCTCTTCCCTCTTTCTGCACTCCTCTTGCATCTTTCTGCACCTCTGTTGCTTCTTTCTGCACTTCTTTTGTTACATTCTGCAACTCTCTTGCTTCTTTCTGCACCCCTCTTGCCTCTTTCTACACCCCTCCTCCCCCTTTCTGCATCTCTGTTGCTTCTTTCTGCACTTCTCTTGCCTCTTTCTACACCTCTGTCCCTTCTTTCTGCACCCCTTGTGCCTCTTTCTGCACCCCTCTTCCCTCTTTATGCACTCCTCTTGCCTCGTTCTGCACCTCTGTTCCTTCTTTCTGCACTTCTTTTGTTTCTTTCTATACCTCTCTTGCTTCTTTCTTGCCACCTCTTGCTTCTTTCTGCACACCTCGTGCCTCTTTCACACATCTCTTCCCTCTTTATGCACCCCTCATGCCTCTTTCTGCACCTCTGTTCCTTCTTTCTGCACTTCTTTTGTTTCTTTCTGCACCTCTTTTGTTTCTTTCTGTATCCCTCTTGCCTCTTTCTCCACCCCACTTCCACCTTTCTGCATCTCTGTTACTTCTCTATGCACTTCTCTTGCTTCTTTCTGCACTTCTTTTGTTTCTTTCTGCACCACTCTTGTCTCTTTCTGCACCTCTGTTCCTTCTTTCTGCACTTCTTTTGTTTCTTTCAGCACCTCTCTCTACTTTCTGCTCCCATTTTGCCTCTTTCTGCACCCCTCTTGCCTCTTTCTGCACCTCTGTTCCTTCTTTCAGCACTTCTCTTGAAACTTTCTGCACCTTTGTCTCTTCTTTCTGCAACCCTTGTGCCTCTTTCTGCACCCCTCTTCCCTCTTTCTGCATCTCTGTTGCTTCTTCATGCGCTTCTCTTCCTTCTTTCTGCACCTCTTTTGCTTCTTTCTGCACCCCTCATGCCTCTTTCGGCACCCCTCTTCCATCTTTCTGCACTCCTCTTGCCTCTTTCTGCACCCCTGTTGCCTCTTTCTGCACCTCTGTTCCTTCTTTCTGCCTTTGTTTTGTTTCTTTCTGCACATTTCTTGCTTCTTTCTGCACCCCTCGTGCCTCATTCTGCACCCCTTTTCCCTCTTTTTCCACCCCTGTTGCCTCTTTCTGCACCTATGTTGCTTCTTTCTGCACTCCTCCTGCTTCTTTCTGCACCTCTCTTGCTTCTTTCTGCCCCACTTGTGCTTCTTTCTGCACCCCTCATACCTCTTTTTTCACCCCTCTTGCATCTTTCTGCACCTCTGTTCCTTCCTTCTGCACTTCTTTTGTTTCTTTATGCAACTCTCTTGCTTCTTTCTGTATCCCTCTTACCTCTTTCTCCTCCGCACTTCCCCTTTTCTGCATCTCTGTTGCTTCTTTATGCACTTCTCTTGCTTCTTTCTGCACCTCTCTTGGTTCTTTCTGCACCTCTGTTCCTTCTTTCTGCACCCCTTTTGCCTCTTTCTGCACTCCTCTTCCCTCTTTCTGCACTCCTCTTGCCTCTTTGTGCACCTCTGTTGCTTCTTTCTGCACTTCTTTTGTTTCTCTCTGCACCCCTCTTGCCTCTTTCTGCACCTCTGTTCCTTCTTTCTGCACTTCTCTTGCCTCTTCTGCACCTCTGTCCCTTATTTCTGCAACCCTTGTGCCCCTTTTTGCACCCCTCTTCCCTCTTTCTGCATCTCTGTTGCTTCTTTATGCATTTCTCTTCCTTCTTTCTGCACCTCTCTTGCTTATTCTGCACCCCTCGTGCCTCTTTCTGCACCCCTCTTCCCTCTCTCTGCACTCCTCTTGCCTCTTTCTGCCCCCTTGTTGCCTCTTTCTTCACCTCTGTTCCTTCTTTCTTCACATTTCTTGCTTCTTTCTGTACCCCTCGTGACTCTTTATGCACCCCTCTTCCCTCTTTTTGCACCCCTCTTGCCTCTTTCTGCACCTCTGTTGCTTTTTTCTGCACTCTTCTTGCTTCTTTCTGCACCACTTGTGCTTCTTTCTGCACCCCTCATACCTCTTTTTTCACCCCTCTTGCATCTTTCTGCACCTCTGTTCCTTCTTTCTGCACTGCTTTTGTTTCTTTTTGCACCTCTCTTGCTTCTTTCTGCACCTCTCTTGCCTCTTTCTGCACCTCTCTTGCCTCTTTCTGCAACTCTCTTGCCTCTTTCTGCACCACTGTTGTTTTTTCTGCACTTCTCTTGCCTCTTTCTGCACCACTTGTGCTTCTTTCTGCACCCCTCATACCTCTTTTTTCACCCCTCTTGCATTTTTCTGCACCTCTGTTCCTTCTTTCTGCACTGCTTTTGTTTCTTTTTGCACCTCTCTTGCTTCTTTCTGCACCCCCTTGCCACTTTCTCCAACCCTGTTCCCCCTTTTGCATCTCTGTTGCTTCTTTCTGTACTTCTCTTGCCTCTTTCTCCACCCCTCATCCCTCTTTCTGCACCTCTGTTGCTTCTTTCTTCACTTCTCTTGCTTCTTTCTGCACCTTTGTCCCTTCTTTCTGCACCCTCGGGCCTCTTTCTGCACCCCTCTTCCCTCTTTCTGCACCTTTCTTGCCTATCTCTGCACCTCTGTTCCTTCTTTCTGCACTTCTTTTGTTTCTTTCTGCACCTCTCTTGCCTCTTTCTCCACCCTCCTTCCCTCTTTCTGCACCTCTGTTGCTTGTTTCTGCACTTCTCTTGTCTCTTTCTCCACCCCTGTTCCCTCTTTCTGCACTTCTGTTGCTTCTTTCTGCACTTCTCTTGCCTCTTTCTCAACCCTCCTTCCCTCTTTCTGCACCTCTGTTGCTTCTTTCTGCACTTTTCTTGCTACTTTCTGCACCCCTCGTGCCTCTTTCTGCACCCCTTGTGCCTCTTTCTGCACCCCTCTTCCTTCTATCTGCACCTCTCTTGCTTCTATCTGCACCCCTCGTACCTCTTTCTGCATCCCGTGTGCCTCGTTCTGCACCCCTCTTCCCTTTTTCTGCACCTCTCTTGCCTCTTTCTGCACCTCTCTTCCCTCTTTCTGCACCTCTCTTGCCTCTTTCTGCACCACTGTTATTTTTTTCTGCTCTTCTATTGCCTCTTTCCTACTCTTCTCTTGCCTCTTTCTGCACCTCTATTGCTTTTTTCTGCACCCCTCGTGCCTCTTTCTGTACCCCTTGTGCCTCTTTCTTTACCCCTTGTGCCTCTTTCTGCACCCCTCTTCCCTCTTTCTGCACCTCTCTTGCCTCTTTCTGAACTTCTTTTGCCTCTTTCTGCACCACTGTTGTTTTTTTCTGCACTTCTCTTGCCTCTTTCTGTCCCCCTTCCCTCTATCTGCACATCTCTTCCCTCTTTCTTTACTTCTCTTCTCTCTTTCTGTACTTCTCTTCTCTCTTTATGCACCCCTCTTGCCTCTTTCTGCACCTCTCCTGCCTCTTTCTGCAAATATCTTGCCTCTTTCTGCACTTCTCCTTTTTTCTGCGCCTTTCTTGTTTCTTTCTGCAACTCTCTTGTCTGTTTTATCACTTCTCTTGCTTCTTTCTGCACCTCTGTTGCTTCTTTCAGCACTTCCCCTTGCCTCTTTCTGCAATTCTTTTGCCTCTTTCTGCAACTCTCTTGTTTCTTTTATCAATTCTCTTGCTTCTTTCTGCACCTCTGTTGCTTTTTTCTGCACCCCTCTTGCCTCTTTCTGCACCCCTCTTCCCTCTTTCTGCACCTCTTTTGCCTGTTTTTGCACCTCTGTTGCTTCTTTCTGCACTTCTCTTGCCTCTTTCTGCACCCCTCTTGCCTCTTTCTGCACTTCTGTTGATTCTTTCTGCACTCCTTTTGCCTCTTTCTGCACACTTCTTCCCTCTTTCTGTACCTCTCTTGCCTCTCTATGCACCCCTGTTCCCTTTTTCTGCACCTCTCTTGCCTGTTTCTGCAACTCTTTTGCCTCTTTCTGCAGTTCTCTTGCCTCCTTCTTTACCTCTTTTGGTTCTTTCTGCACTTCTCTAGCTTCTTTCTGCACCTCTCTTGCAAATTTCTGCACCCCACGTGCCTCTGTGTGCACCTTGTTTTCCTCTTTCTGCTCCTCTCTTGCCTCTTTCTGTACCCCTCTTGCCTCTTTCTGCACCTCATTTGCTTTCTTGTGCACTTCTCTTGCCTCTTTCTGCACCCCTCTTCCCTCTTTCTGCACCTCTGTTGGTTCTTTCTGCACTTTACTTGCTTCTGTCTGCTACTCTCTTGCACATTTCTGCACCCCTCTTCATCTTTCTGCACCTTTGTTGGTTCTTTCTGCACCTCTCTTGCCTCTGTCTGCACCCCTATTCCCTCTTTCTGCAACTCTCTTGCATGTTTATGTAACTCTCTTGCCTCTGTCTGCACCTTTCTTGCCTATTTATGCACCTCTGTTGCTTCCTTCTGCACTTCTCTTGCCTCTTTCTGCACCCCTCTTGCCTCTTTCTGCACCTCTGTTGCTTTTTTCTGCACTCCTCTTGCTTCTTTCTGCACCTCTCTTGCTTCTTTCTGCACCACTTGTGCTTCTTTCTGTACCCCTCATATCTCTTTTTGACCCCCTTGCATCTTTCTGCACCTCTGTTCCTTCTTTCTGCACTGCTTTTGTTTCTTTTTGCACCTCTCTTGCTTCTTTCTGCACCCCCTTGCCACTTTCTCCAACCCTGTTCCTCCTTTTGCATCTCTGTTGCTTCTTTCTGTACTTCTCTTGCCTCTTTCTCAACCCCTCATCCCTCTTTCTGCACCTCTCTTGCTTCTTTCTGCACTTCTCTTGCTTCTTTCTGCTCCTCTGTCCCTTCTTTCTGCACCCCTTGTGCCTCTTTCTGCACCCCTCTTCCGTCTTTCTGCACCTTTCTTGCCTATCTCTGCACCTCTGTTCCTTCTTTCTGCACTTCTTTTGTTTCTTTCTGCACCTCTCTTGCCTCTTTCTCTGCCCTCCTTCCCTCTTTCTGCACCTCTGTTGCTTGTTTCTGCACTTCTCTTGTCTCTTTCTCCACCCCTGTTCCCTCTTTCTGCACTTCTGTTGCTTCTTTCTGCACTTCTCTTGCCTCTTTCTCCATGCTCCTTCCCTCTTTCTGCACCTCTGTTGCTTCTTTCTGCACTTTTCTTGCTACTTTCTGCACCCCTTGTGCCTCTTTCTGCACCCCTTGTGCCTCTATCTGCACCCCTCTTCCCTCTTTCTGCACCTCTCTTGCTTCTATCTGCACCCCTCGTACCTCTTTCTGCACCCCTTGTGCCTCTTTCAGCACCCCTCTTCCCTTTTTCTGCACCACTGTTGTTTTTTCTGCACTTCTCTTGCCTCTTTCTGCACCTCTATTGCTTCTTTCTGCACCCCTTGTGCCTCTTTCTGTACCCCTTGTGCCTCTTGCTGTACCCCTTGTGCCTCTTTCTGCACCCCTCTTCCTTCTTTATGCCCCTCTCTTGCCTCTTTCTGAACTTCTCTTGCCTCTTTCTGCACCACTGTTGGTATTTTTCTGCACTTCTCTTGCCTCTTTCTGTCTCCCTTCCCTCTTTCTGCACATCTCTTCCCTCTTTCTTTACTTCTCTTCTCTCTTTCTGCACTTCTCTTCTCTCTTTCTGCACCCCTCTTGCCTCTTTCTGCACCTCTCCTGCCTCTTTCTGCAAATGTCTTGCCTCTTTCTGCACTTCTCTTCCTTTTTTCTGCGCCTTTCTTGTTTATTTCTGCAACTCTCTTGTCTGTTTAATCACTTCTCTTGCTTTCTGCACCTCTGTTGCTTCTTTCAGCACTTCTCTTGCCTCTTTCTGCACTTCTTTTGCCTCTTTCTGCAACTCTCTTGTTTCTTTTATCACTTCTCTTGCTTCTTTCTGCACCTCTGTTGCTTTTTTCTGCACCCCTCTTGCCTCTTTCTGTACCCCTTTTCCCTCTTTCTGCACCTCTTTTACCTGTTGTTGCATCTCTGTTGCTTCTTTCTGCACTTCTCTTGCCTCTTTCTGCACCCCTCTTGCCTCTTTCTGCACTTCTGTTGATTCTTTCTGCACTCCTCTTGCCTCTTTCTGCATACTTCTTCCCTCTTTCTGCACCTCTCTTGCCTCTCTATGCACCCCTGTTCCCTTTTTCTGCACCTCTCTTGCCTGTTTCTGCAACTCTTTTGCCTCTTTCTGCAGTTCTCTTGCCTCCTTCTGTGCCTCTTTTGGTTCTTTCTGCGCTACTCTAGCTTCTTTGTGCACCTCTCTTGCAAATTTCTGCACCCCAGGTGCCTCTGTGTGCACCTCGCTTTCCTCTTTCTGCTCCTCTCTTGCCTCTTTCTGCACCCCTCTTGCCTCTTTCTGTACCTCATTTGCTTTCTTCTGCACTTCTCTTGCCTCTTTCTGCACCCCTCTTGCCTCTTTCTGCACCTCTGTTGGTTCTTTCTGCACTTTTCTTGCTTCTGTCTGCTACTCTCTTGTACATTTCTGCACCCCTCTTGCATCTTTCTGCACCTTTGTTGGTTCTTTCTGCACCTCTCTTGCATGTTTATGTAACTCTCTTGCCTCTGTCTGCACCTTTCTTGCCTATTTATGCACCTCTGTTGCTTCCTTCTGCACTTCTCTTGCCTCTTTCTGTACCCCTCTTGCCTCTTTCTGCACCTCTGTTGCTTCATTCTGCACTTCTCTTGCTTCTTTCTACACCTCTCTTGTTTCTTTCTGCACCCCTCTTGCCTCTTTCTGAACCCTTCTTCCTTCTTTGTGCACCTCTCTTGCATCTTTCTGCAACTCTCTTGCCTCTTTCTTCAGTTCTCTTGCTTCCTTCTGCACCTCTGTTGCTTCTTTCTGAACTTCTTGCCTCTTTCTGCACCCCTCTTGTCTGTTTCTGCACCTCTCTTGGTTCTTTCTGCACTGCTCTTGCTTCTTTCTGTACCTCTCTTGAAATTTTTGGCACCCCTCTTGCCTTTTTCCGTACTTGGTAAAAGCAGAGACACACGCATGCATACCTTCAGAATCGTGGTGAGACTTACACCAGCAGTATGGTTAGAATTGCTGTTTTACATTTGGTAGGCCTAACATTCTGAGCAGTCGATTATTAGTGAACCTTCAAGAGAAAAGTGAGGTTTAAGACATCTTCGGAGAAGGATCAGTGATTAGGGTACTTTGTATGAGTCAGTTGTAAGGTACAGTCAAAGTAGGCCTCTTTCTGCGCCTCTGTTGGTTCTTTCTGGACATCTCTTTCTTCTTTCTTCACCTTTCTTCCTCTTTCTGTACTTCTGTTGCCTCTTTCTGCATTTCTCTTGCTTCTTTCTGTACCTTTCTTCCTTTTTCTGCACCTCTCTTGTCTCTTTCTGCACTTCTCTTGCTTCTCTCTGCGCCTTTCTTCCTCTTTCTGCACATGTCCTACCTATGTAGGCATAGTTAGAAATTAGCATTTAAAAAACCTTAGAAATTCACTGAAAAAAACATAGGTTTCAGGGACGTTATAGTTAGAAATTATCATTTAAAAAACCATCGAAATTCACTGAAAAAAAATCATAGGTTTTAGCGATGTTATTGTTAGAAATTAGCATTTAAAAAACCATAGAAATTCGCTGAAAAAACCACAGGTTTCAGGGATGTTATAGTTAGTTGGACATTTCTCTCGTGAAAACCAGAGAAATTCGGCCGTTATAGTTAGTTGAGCTAACTATAACTCACGCCCCCGCAATGCACTGCTGATGACAGCACATATTACATCACTCATGACATGGTCAGTGACATCACTGATGATATCACTGATGACATCTCAAATTACATCACTAATGATATCACTGATTACATCATCCACGTGATAATCTGATGCACCTCCTCACAGCCTAATATAACCTTTGATACACCCACTCTAAAATACAGACTGCCATTCTCGAAACCAAAGACACACCAATACCAGTTACTACATACCCACTCACTGATTCCTAGGTCTACACACTCATCCACTCACTCATCCATACAGTCACTCATGCATGCAGTCACTCATCAATACAGCCACTATCATATGCACTCTTACACCCATACAGACACTCACACATCGCCACTCACCCATAGAGTTACTCACACAGCTAGTCAGTCATGCAAAGAATCAATCACACTCCCATTTACTCACCTACACAGTTATACACACACCACCTCACTTATTTATACAGATACTAACACATACTTACTCTCTTATACAATCACTGACACAAGTACACACTCATCCATACAGCCACTCTCACAATCACTCGCTCTCACATATAATCATTTATATACTCCAACACTCACATATACTGCCTTTCACGTATGTAGTTACTCACACATGTACCACTGAGACATCCACTCACTCACCAAGACAGCCATACGCACGCTCACCCACCCATACAGCCCCTCGCAGACACACTCTTGAATCCATACATACAGTGAATCACCCACTCACACATCCATGCAGGGAGTCACACACACTCCACCCACCCACACAGACACTCAGGCACCCATTCAGGTACTCAGACAACCGATCAAAAACCCATATAGATACTCATGTAGCTACTCACCAACCCAAGCAGCCACTTACACACCAACTGACAGACTAATACAGACATTCATACAGATTAGTCAGTCACCCATGTATTAGTAAGACACGTTTAATCACTCACTTATACAGTCAGTCATGCACCTAGTAAATCATCCATTCAGTCACTCATACACCCACTCATTCTTTAATACGCCTTGGCATATATATATATATAAAACATATTTAAACTTTTTAGAAACACTCAGTCACTGGATGATGTCATCAGTGATGTCATCAGTGATGTAATTTTAGATGTCATCGGTGATGTCATGAGTGATGTCACTGACCATGTCATGAGTGATGTAATATGTGATGTCATCAGCAGTGCATTGCGTGGACGCGAGTTATAGCTAGCTCAACTAACTATAACGTCCGAATTTCTCTGGTTTTGTACAAGTGAAATGCCCAACTAACTATAACATCCCTGAAACCTGTGATATTTTCAGTGAATATATATATATATGTACGTATATTTATATATATACACACCCATATATTACCTAGTTTTAGTTAGGACCAAAGTTTCCTTAGAAAAAGCATGTTTTGTTTTGCCAATAACTTTGTCGCCGCTTGACGAACCTTCACAACATTTTCAAAAGACTTCCCCTTTCTGGTTCAGCTGCTGTGTTTAAGATTTCAGGGTGATATGTCAAGCGGGAGCTCAGAAAAAAGGGAGGTCCCAAAACATGTTTTCCCCATGTTCAGTCTATGGGGATTTTTCATTTTTTTAACACAACTACAGCCTGAACGGCTGAACGACATTACACCAAATTTGGCAGAAAGCTAGATGTTGGTCCAGAAAGCATGCTTTTTGTGATTTGGTGTAAATCTGTTCAGTAGTTTCAGAGATATTTTAGTTTAAAAAATGTAGATATCTGGTAGCCCAAAAACCTACTGAAATGCTACTGAAATTTGATTGGCTGCCAACACTTCAACCAGGGGGGCCATTGGGACAAACATCATCGGAGCTGGGAGGGAGGCAAAGAGGCACTTGGGACACCCCTGAGGAACAGGCCTGAGCTGACACGGTCAATGCTAGGGGGATAGCACAAACGAACTGGTTCGTAGAATGTTCGTAGAATGACACATCGCCCCTGTGACACTCTGGGGGCCAAAGTAAGTGCACTGGGTCACGCCGATTTACAATAAATATTGATCCAACAAGCAGTTAACCACCTGTGGCCCCAGGTACGAGCCACCAGGAAGAAGTCAGAAAGGCCATGGAGCTGTCGAGAGGGCCAGACCATCCCCTGTAGAGAGACTCCCAATACCCTGGGGCAACTAGGCAGGCTGAGTGGGGTACGATAGCCTCACAGTCAGGCGGTGCACAGTACCTGAGTCGGAGTCCATCGATCAGCTACCACGATGCCTGGCACTAAAGGAAATAGAGACACCCACCAAACTAAACTGGACAAATACACGACCCCTAAGAATCTAGATGCGGATATCCCTATTGTCGCGGGCGTAGAAGCGCTGGAAGAGGCCACCACCACCAAAAGAGAACCTACTCTCCAAGACATAATGGAGGTGATAGGGGGGTGCGTGCGTCCCTTTGAACATAGAATGAACTCCATCACGGCAGAGATGATGCTAAACAGAGCTGACTTGCGTAACATGAGCGATAAAGTTAAAAATATAGAAACAACCACAGCCGAAATGCAGTCGGTCTCAGACACTTTGAAAAAACAAGTTGCTTCACTACAGGCCACCAGTCACGCACTAGAAATGAAGCTTGATGACTATGAAGGAAGATCACATTGTAACAACATCAAAATCCTGGGTGTCCCAGAACAGGTGGAAGGTGGGCCAGATGCAGACTGACCAAAAGTACCTTGGAGAATGAAGCAGCGGGGTTAAACAAGGGACAATATCCTTTACATGCCAATCTAAACCTTTGCAGTCACTGCGTCAGGCGTGGAGGGAGGGGGCCAATAAAGTAGTGTCATAGGCACTACCCCTCCTTTTCTCTCTCTTCTTGTAGACTAGTTGGGGATGGGGCAACAGGCGCTCTACATAGTTGGGGAATTGGGTAGTTTTAAGACCGAAATGCATGGAAACAGGGAGGGGGATTGTTGGGTTGTTGTCATTGCGGTATACAAGCTTGAAGGCATTAAGGGTACACTAAACACAAAGAATGAGAATCGATACTCATTTTGTAAATCAGCTGATACACTACTCGGATACAGTCACCTGAAACACGTAAGAGGGGATGAGGCCATTTTAGGGCTGACATTTAGGGCATCGAAGAACAAACTCACTAGAGTAAACACCAGGGATATAACAAGGAAGATACTAGACAGACCCAACACTTGGTGAAATGGGGACTACGAAAGATGAGGGACTAAGACTTTTGTCCTGGAATGTGAATGGGATCAATCAATCAATCAATCAGGCGTTTGTTAAGCGCGACTACTCACCCGTAAGGGTCTCAAGGCGCTGGAGGGGGGGGGCTGCAGGTTCCAGCCCATCAAGGAGGCGGTCTGTCGAAGAGCCAGGTCTTGAGGTTTCTCGCGAAGATGGAGAGCGATGTTGTCTGTCTGAGGTGGAGCGGAAGGGTTTTCCAGGCTCTGGCCGCGAGGAAGGAGAAGGAGCGGCTTCCCGATCTGGTCTTTCTGGTGCGGGGGACCACGGCGTAGGAGAGCTGGGCTGATCGTAGGGTCCTTTGGGGTGCGTGGAATTTGAGTTGGCTGTTCAGGTATGCTGGTCCGGTGTTGTGGAGGGACTTATGTGCGTGGATGAGAATCTTGAAGCTGATTCTAGCCTTGATGGGGAGCCAGTGGAGTGTGCGCAGGTGCTGGGAGATGTGGCAGTGTCTTGGCAGGTTGAGGACCGGTCTTGCGGCAGCGTTCTGGATGTTTTGTAGCTTGCGGGTGAGGTTTTTGTTTATTACGGCGTTGAGTGTGTTGCCGTAGTCGAGTCTGCTGGTGAAGAGGGCGTGAGTGACGGTCTTTCTGTGCTCGAGGGGGATCCATTTGAAGGTCTTACGTAGGAGGCGGAGGGTGTTGAAGCAGGAGGATGCGGCGGATTGATCTGGCGGTCCATTTTGAGCTCGGAGTCCAGGATGATTCCAAGGTTGCATGCTTGGTCCGTGGGGGTGGGTGGGCTTCCGAGGCGGGGGGCCACCAGGTGTCATTCCAGGCGTCGGGGTTTGGGCCCATGATGAGTACTTCTGTTTTGTCGGTGTTGAGTTGTAGGAGGCTGCTCTTCATCAATTTGGCGACGGCTTCCATGCCATCTTGAAAGTTGTGTCTGGCGGTGTTGGGTTTGTTGGATAAGGAGAGTATGAGTTGGGTGTTGTCTGCATATGACACAATGTTGAGTCCGTAGGTTCTGACGATGGGGGCGAGCGGAGCCATGTAGACGTTGAAGAGTGTGGGGCTGAGGGTGGACCCCTGGGGGACTCCGCAGGTGGTTGGTGTAGGGTCTGAGAGGAAAGGGGGGAGTCTGACCCGCTGCGTTCTGCCAGAGAGGAAGGAGTGGATCCAGTCAAGGACCTTGTCCCGGATTCCTGCGTCGTGGAGTCTGCGTATTAGGGTGCGGTGAGAGACTGTGTCGAACGCCGCTGAGAGGTCGAGGAGGATGAGGGCTACTGTTTCTCCTCTGCCCAGTAGGGAGCGGATGTCGTCTGTTGCGGCGAGGAGGGCGATTTCTGTGCTGTGGTTTTTTCTGAAGCCGCATTGAGAGGTGTCGAGGATGATGTGCACTTCAATGAAGGTGGCGAGTTGGCTGTTGATGGCTTTCTCAATGACTTTTGCTGGGAACGGGAGCAGGGAGATGGGTCTGTGGTTCTTGAGGTCGGTGGGGTCCGCTGAGGGCTTCTTCAGGAGGGAGTTGATCTCGGCGTGTTTCCAGTCGTCGGGGAATGAGGCGTTCGTCAGGGAGTGGTTGATGGTGTTGCAGAGCATGGGTGCGATGGTGTCGGCGGCTCTGTTGAAGATGTGGTGGGGGCAGGGGGTCGTGGGTGGCTAGTGAGGGTTCAGAGTGTTGGTTGTCTTCGTCGAAGTTGTCGTAGATGTTCTTGATTTTGTGGTGGAAGAAGGTGCTGAGCTTGTTGCAGAGGTCTTGTGAGGGAGGTATGTCAGTAAACTCGCTGGTGGGTTAGGCGAACTCCTTGATGATGCTGAAGAGTTCTTTGCTGTTGTGCGCGT
This sequence comes from Calotriton arnoldi, assembly GCA_963921515.1. Lineage (NCBI taxonomy): Eukaryota > Metazoa > Chordata > Amphibia > Caudata > Salamandridae > Calotriton > Calotriton arnoldi. The sequence continues at coordinate 613,715 of CAWUFW010009324.1, read as the reverse complement.
GTGTGGAGATTCTGTCTTCAATCGCTTTTTTTCTCATTTTTCTGATGAGTTGGTGGTGGGCGTTGGTGGCAGCTCTGAAGTCGTTGTGGGCCTCTGTGGATTTGGAGTTCCTCCAGGCCTTTTCGAGGCGGTGGCACGTGCGTCTGGACTCTCGAAGTTTGGTGGTAAACCATCTGGCTTTCTTGGCGTGAGTGTTGTTGTTTTTTTTGAGGGGGGCTATGGTGTTGGCGCTGTCGGAGATCCATCTGTGCAGGGTTTGGACTGCGGTGTTGGGGTCGTCGTCTTCCGTGATGGTTGGGGTGGAGCTGCTGAGTGAGGAGGTGAGCTGGTCGTCGCTGATTCTGGTCCAGTTTCTTCGTGGGAGCAGGTGCTGGTGCCTGTGGATGGTGGGTGTTCTGAAGGTGAAGTGGACGCATCGGTGGTCTGTCCATGGGAGTTCGGTGGTGTGGCTGAAAGTGATGGAGTTTCCTGTTGTGAAGAGGGGGTCAAGGGTGTGTCCTGCTGCGTGCGTGGGTTCGGTCACGATCTGGCAGAGTCCAATGTTGTGGAGGCTGTCCAGGAGGGATGTGGTGTTGGGGTCCAGTTGGTTGTCGAGGTGGAAGTTGAGGTCTCCCAGCAGGGTGTAGTTGGTGGATGCGATTTCCTGCGGGGAGAAGATGTCTGTGATGGAGTTGGTGAATGGACCGCGGGGTCCAGGGGGTCGGTAGATGAGGGTTCCCCGGAGGGTGGTGGTAGGGCTGGCCAGTATCTTGAAGTGAAGGATTTCCATCAGGTCTGTGGGCTCATCGGGGCGTGCTCAGGCGGACGCTGGATTTGTGGACGATGGCGATTCCCCCTCCCAGGTGGGTGGGGTGGACCTTCCTGGAGATCTTGTATCCTTGGGGAATGGCGATGGTGATGTCCGGTCCTGAGGTGGTGTTGGTCCAGGTTTCGGTGAAGAAAGCTACGTCCGGGTTGGTGCTGTCGAGGAGGTCCCAGATGTCAGTGGCGTGTTTGTGGAGTGATCGAACGTTGAGGAGGATGCATTGCAGGGTCTTCAGTTCGGGTGTGTTCTTGCGGGCGGGTTGTGCTGGGTCAGTGTTCCTGGCAGTGCTGTAGGTGTGCCGGCAGCGGTGACAGCTGAAGGGTCCGTGGGTGTCAGCTGGTGATGCTAGCTTGCAGTTGTTGTTGCGGCCTGGGTTGAGTGCGTGGAGTGCCGCTGGGTCGTAGCATTGGTGGTTCGGAGATCCAGAGTTCCTGGCACTGGTCGCAGTCGGGTCACGGACGGGCGCAGACGGGCTTGCCTTTGGTGCGCCTTTGGTGTGCCAGCGGCACGGCCGCCATTAAGTAGGGGTCGGGGAGGGCTGGACAGCTGGGAGGCAGGAGCGGGGAGGGGACATGGAACGGGCTGGTCGCGCTGGGGGAGGGGCCGTGGGGGCAGCAGCAGCGGGAAAAACGGGGGAAAGGAGGCCAAAAGAGCGAGGAAAAGTGAAATAAAGAGAAAAAGTGCAAAAAGAATAAAGGGTGAAACGGAGCAGAAAGCAGAGAAAAGTGAAGAAAAGCAAAAAGAATAAAGGGTGAAATGGAGCAGAAAGCAGAGAAAAGTGAAGAAAAGCAAAAAGAATAAAGGGTGAAACAGAGCAGAAAGCAGAGAAAAAGTGAAGAAAAGCCTGAAGGGTGAAGAAGCTAGAGGGTGACTTGGAGCAGAAGGAGAGGATGAAGGGGGCAGAAAGCAGACAACGGAGGGCCTCGAACACCAGCACTATGGGAGTGCAGGGGCTCACAGAGGGCCTCACTTAATGGTGGAGCTGCGAGGGTGGGAGAGCAGTTTCACTGACAGTGAGTCAGTGGTCTTGCACTTCTTATCGTCCCATCTCATTATTAAACGCCAAAGCGAAGATATTGGCTAAACTGTTGGCCACGCGGCAAGTACATACTATATCTAAATTAGTGCACCCAGACCAAACAGGCTTTATGCCCGGAAGGAATACCGCTTTGAACCTTTGCAGACTACATGGGGTGCTGGGACGGGTGAATACACTCAGGGAAGATGCAATTGTGGTGTCATTGGACTCCAAAATGGCTTTTGACACCATTGAGTGGCACTACCTGTTTGCAGTCTTGGAAAAGATGGGATTTGGACTAAACTTTATGGCCTGGGTGCGACTCCTCTATAGCGGTCCACTAGCACAGGTGGTAGTAAACAATAAGACTTGCTGTTATATTTGGTGGCACCCAGGGCATCGCTGAATAGTTATGAATATACTAACCAATTTCAGGAAGTACTCGGGGTACACCATTAATTGGACAAAATCTATTATCTATGTACTCAATGGAAAAAACCCCCCCACCTTAAGGCTGCAAGGCCAAAGTGACTACCAAGGGGTTCCGTTACTTGGGTATATATATCACTACTGACCCGGCCCAATTTTATAATAGAAATCTCCCACCCCTGTGCATCATCGCAGGTCCCTTCCACTCTCTCTGCTGGGCTGTGCTGTGCTATTTAAGATGATGGCACTCCCAAGATTCCTATATATATTGCAAAATACACCATACCCTGTCCCGGCACCCTATTTCAAAGCCATAGAGAATGAACAGAGAACATTCCTGTGGGATGGCGGACCCCCTTGAGTTGCCATACGAAAATTGGTGAGTGGGTGGTACGATGGAGGCATCGGACTGCCTGACATGTGGAAATATTACTGGGCATCTCACCTCAGGATGATTAACCTACGCTTGCACAAACCCCATGACAATCCAGCATTTAAGATGGATAAATAACTCCTGCCAGGTGGCAGATAAGAGAGGGCACTCTACACCACATCAAAATGGCTTCAGCTAACAGGCCCAACAAACCACACACTGCAAATCTGGCGTGCAGCAAACAAAAGCTTGAGCTGGAGCAACAAAATTACACTTGCCCCCCCATTATGGGATACGGGACAACTGGGAACCCTTAGGTACTCCAAGGGATTGATAAGTGGGACCTAATAGGCATTTCCCGGTTAGGAGACTTGTGGGACCGAGAGGGAGTGATCCCCTTCGATACACTTCTAAGAGAATACGACCTTGCAGACACTGATTGGTTTAGGGATATCCAAATCAAACACGCTCTCCAGATTGCCGTCCCTGAAGGTGGGGTACTCCCTGAATCCTCACCACTCGAAGATAGGATTCTTACTGAAAACAAGGATCGTGGGCCAATATCCCTGACTTACAAAAAGTTAATTAATAACTCCCCAGATCCCCTGACTCAACTTAGAAAGCACTGGACACAAGACATCGAGGAACTAGAGGATGAGCAATGGTAGGAGGCTATGTCTTCGCCCACAGAAGTGGCTATTCCTGCACGACTTAGACTGGTACAACTTAAGATACTGCACCGAATGTACTATTCAGGTTATATGCTTGCTAAGTTTAACCCTGAGGTAGATTTGACATGCAGGAGATGATACGGTTAGGAAGGCACCTTTTACCACATAATCTGGGAGTGTCAACATATCAAGAAATACTGGGGCCAGGTAACATGCTCTATTGGGGAAATATTAGAGAATAAAATAGAAACAGAACCAAAGCAATGCCTTCTAAATATATGGGGAGCGACAAATTTGAATAGCAAAGAGAGAACCAGGGCCACCTTGGAAATGATGATAGCCAAGCGGAACATCGCAAAATTGTGGGGGGGGGGCCCTGGAGGTGCCAACACTTCAAGCTTGGGAGCAGGACATGGATTGGTGTATGGTTACTGAAAAAACAATCTATGAAAGTAGGGTCTGCCCAAGAAGTGGACCCAGATCTGGGGCAATTGGAACTTCTCTATGGACAATATATGCACGCCTCCCCTGATCATACCCCAGGCATGTGTTGCCACCCACAATGAACAAGAGCTGTGAACAAGGTCTAAAACCAACGAATTGATCATAGTATGTCTGATGCCTTTTTCTACCCATAATGTCTAACATTAATGAATGTATTGCATACCTGTTGATGTGCCTGCCTTTTATATTAATAAAACAATTCTAAAAAAACAACTTTGAAATTCACTGAAATAACCAAAGGTTACAGGGATGTTATAGTTAGGAAATAGAATTAAAAAATCTTAGAAATTCACTGAAAAAACCAAAGGTTACAGGAACGCTATAGTTAGGCTCAGATTTCACTCATACAAAACCAGTGAAATTCAGCAGTTATAGTTACCTGAGCTAACTATAATTTATGCCTCCACAGTGCACTGCTTATCACCTCACATATTAGATCACTCATGACATGGTCAGTAATATTACTCATGACTTCCCAGATGACATCTCAAATGACGTTACTGATAACATCCTCCAGTGATTGTTAGTGTTTTCTAAAAGTTTATCAGTTTTAATCATATATACTAACAGGCACATGCATCAACCATTTTTGCGAGCGCAAACGGTGCAATTCGCAAAAATCGGCCGTTTGCGCCCGCAAAAGTGGCATTTGCGATGCATCAAGGTTCAAGGCACTCGCAATTTGAGAATTCGCAATTAATTGCGAGTTCTCAAATTGCGATAGCATTTAAGGAATCGCATTTTGCGATTCCTTAAATGCAATGCAAGAACCACTTTGAAGTAGCGATTTCGCTACTAGGGCGCAAATTACCATGAAGTTGAACTTGATGGTAATTTGCAAAAACTTTGAAAAATGCACTAAAGTGCATTTTTCAAATTTGTAGGTTACACACAAACATGTCCTTGGGACATGTGTGTGCGCAACATTTGTGCACAGATCAATTTCAGGGTGCAACAGGGTGTCCTTTTGACACCCTTGCACCTTGAATTGCATGCGCAATTTGCGAGTACCAATTGGTACTCACAAATTGCGCATGCAATTTCCATTAATTCCTATGGGCCTGTAGGCCCATAGGAATGAATGGGAAGCCATTCCTTATTTGTGACTCTCAATTTGCGAGTCGCAAATAAGGAATGTGTAGGAATCGCTAGTTTTATAGCGATTCCTACATGCATAGGCTTTTGCGAGTCCTTAATTGCGATTCCTTAATAATCGCAATTAAGGACTCACAAAATCCTACCTTGATGCATGTGCCTGTAAGGTTCTACAAAAGTACTGCTTACGCCCAGATATACAAATTTGTTTTCCTATAATATCTCAAAAACTAATGAACAGATTTACACCAAATTAGACAAAGCCTGATCTCTGGAACAGAATTTACCTTTCTGCCAAATTGTGTGTAATTGTGTCCAGCGGTTTGGAATGCAAGAGCATCTAAAGACTCTAGGTAATTAACATGGGAGACACACTGTTTTTTACCTCACCTTTTTCTATGCCCCTGAACCTTTCCATGCACAACTAGAAACACTGGCACACTTTTTTAGGGAAAAGTTTGTGTAGATTTGTCAACCAGCGCAAAAGATATAGGGAAGTCAAAAAAATTCTAAAAATTCCCATGCCAATCAAAACCAATATGCACCCTAACCCCTACAAAGTCCCTTGCCACCCTAAACTCTAACAAATCCCTTGCCACCCAAAGACCCATACCCACCCTAAACCTGAAAAATTCCCTTACCATCCAAAAGCCCATACCCACCCTAAACCCAAAAAAATCCTTTGCCACCCTAACCCCACACAAATCCCTTACCACCCAAAAAGCCATACCCACCCTAACCTTAAAAAATCCCTTGCCACTCAAAATCCCATACCCACCCTAAACCCAAAGAAAATCCCTTACCACTCAAAACCCCACACCCACGCTAAACACTAAAAAAATCCCTTGCCACCCGTAAAACCCATGACCACCTAAACCCTACAAAATCCCTCACCACTCAAAAACCTACACCCACCCTAAACCCTAAAATTTGCTTGCCACCCAAAAAACCATACCCACCTTAAACGCTAAAAATTCCCTTGCCACCCAAAAACCCATACCCACCCTAAACGCTAAAAAATCCCTTGCCACCCAAATACCCATAAAACGCTAAACACTAAAAAATTCATTACCAGCCAAAAACCCATACCCACCCTAAACCCTAAAGGTTCCCTTGCCACACAAAATCCATACCCACCCTAAACCCTAAAAAATCCCTTACTACCCAAAATCCCATACCCACCCTAAACCCTAAAATTTCCCTTGCCACCTAAAAACCCATATCCCCTAAACCCTAAAAATCTCTTACCACCCAAACATCCATACCCCTCCTAAAAATTCCCTTGCCACCTAAAATGATGTAATATGTGAGGTCATAAGCAGTGCATTGTGGGGGCTCAAGATATAGTTAGCCCAGCAAACTATAACTGCTGAATTTTACTGATTTTGTACCAGTGAAACGTAAGCCTAACTATAACGTCTTTGTAACCTTTGTTTTTTAGTGAATTTCTAAGGTTTTTTTAATTACATTTCCTAACTATCACGTCCCTGTAACCATTGGTATTTTCATTGACTTGCTAAGGTTTTTTAAATGCTAATTCCAAACTATAACGTTCCTGTAAACATTGTTTTTTCAGTGAATTTTAAAGGTATTTTAAATTGTATTTCCTAACTGTAACATGTAAACTTTGAGAGAGTGTGTGTGCGTCGCTGTATAGGTTGGTGACTGGCTGTATGAGTAGCTTTATGGGTCTGTGAGTGAGTGTGTAATATCTGCGTAATTTCATAAGTGTATGAGTAGTGCCTGGGTGATTGTATGATTGCATAGGTAGTACCTGTGTGATTCTATGAGTGTAATTGCCAAGGACACACTGCAAATACCGGGTGTTTTTGACACAGTGTAAAACAGATATATAGACATATTTTACATAAAGTTTCAGTATAGCTATTTAGTAAGACACTAATTTAACTTTGCCCTTTGCATTCATTTATCAAAATAACGACATCAAAAATGCATTTTCTTTCCTCTCAGCAATACTGGAGGTCGCAATGACATCAGTAGTCACGAATACACATTTGCAAAGTGTAAAACAGATATATAGACATATTTTATACAAAGTTTTAGTCTAGCTGTTTAGTAACATATTGGTTAAACTTTATTTTAACTACACATTTGTAAAAAAACAACAATTTCAAAAAATAACTTTCAACATCTGGACTCAGGAATAGAACATAACTAGCAAACACCCATCAAACTACCCATTGTAACCCAAAGTCATGGGGAATCAAAAACTGATGCAAAACTAGTGCAATGTACAATCTGTAACAAGATACTCTCTAGAGGGCGAACAAAAAATATTCATGTGGGACAAAGTCCATGTTATACAATCTTAAAACTTATCATAGAAAACCTCTACAACTGGCGATTGATTAGAGGGAAACTGGAGTGGTAGCAGCAACAATTACCGGCCAGAAAGTCCCTTCAATGCTGCAAAAAATCATGCACACTAATTTGTTTTCCCCTTTTATATGTTTTGCTAATTTGTCAGTGCACATTTTTCGAATTCCTCCTGTCCCAGTTGTCACTTTTGTTACCATAATAAAGAACAAAAACACCGGGAAATAAACAAATATCATTGGCTAGTAAATTTTTCAACTGAAAGAATAAGAAGAACACGCCTGTTTATCTCTCTTGAATATTCTTTAAGAGGAGTTCATAATGAGCAGATTTGTGTCACAAGACATTGTGAAGGGCTACAAATAAAAAACTATTCTTGAGAGAGTACGTCCATGCTCTACCATCTAAAAACATACAATAGCAATAGTGTAAAAGCAATAAGAAGGCAACGCAAGGCTGAAGGACCCTCAACTTTAATAGCAGCCGCAACAACACCTGGTCAGAGAGTCCCTTCAAAGGGCCAATCTCATCTTCAAGATTTGGCTCCACAGTTTTCCCGGGGGCGTCATAGTGCAAAGATTGTGCAGTTGTAGTGAGTGCTGGAAAGCAGTCCATAACAGCCCTTCGCAATGCTGAAAAGAATCATAAATGTTGATCTTTTTATTTTATTTTTGACCCTTCATAGTTTTTCTACAGTAGCAGGCATTTTATTATCTTACAAAGTGGGTATCTAATATCTATGTGTTGTTCATTTATTATCTTCCAATTTATTATAACACTACTTACATATAGCTTGCCATATGGACAAGTTACAGCGTTCCTCTACAAATAAATGCACAGCTAACTTTTGCCAGTTATCATTATTTACTTTTTCACTTCTGAAATGTCAACAGTCTGTGTGTGAATCTTCTAGTGAGTGCATCGACAACATATAAAACATACTCTAGTTTTTGAAACCACACTGTGTTAAATTTTTCAATCTCTTTTTTAAAACTATCAACTGTAATGTCGGTATCCTGTTCTGCAACTCCTCCTCTTAACAACTCTTCATTTTTCCTTGAATCCTGCTAAGGGCCAAAGAAACGAAACTGTACATCATCACAAACCTATTCTACGTCTGCCACAGTACCATTCAAAAGTGCTCTATTCATTTCTCCTAAACATAAAGCAGGAGTTTTCACAGAGTACAGCCTCCTAGCTAAAGTTTGCATTGTTGAGTGGTGCACAGCTAACATTCTGAAATGTTGGAAGGTGCTTTGGCACACTTTGTTTGATAAACAAGCTAGTGAGTGTCCCTGCAAATTTGTATGCTTTCCAATCTTGCAAGGATCTAATGCTTGTAAAGTACTTATTTTGTGTTTTAAACTTCACCTTCGAAAGTTATGTAGACATTTTCTTAATATATCAATGGACTGCTGTTGAATACAACAAACACTACTCCAATCCCATTCTATACAGGTGCCTGACTCCGCCTTCCTTGTACCTCTTCTCCAATAACTTGTTCTACATTTCTAGGTACCATCATCTCTTTCGCTATAAGACTGCCATTCTTTATTTCATAACATCGTCGTCTTTCATCAGTAGCATGAACTTATCTGTTATCCTGCAGATCGCTTGCTTCATTAAAGAAAGGCTCTGTACTAGAAGTATGTATCCATTCTCCACTAAAAACTGTACAAAAGTTGCTTCTATTCACTAATATTTTCTTCTGGTTTTGTCTCCTCCTGTACAACACCATTTTGTCAAGACTCCTCATTCTATTTAGAATCAAAATGAAAAGCTTCCTCTTCAAAGCAAGGCCTTATTAACTACTCTCTCAACTCATTCTTTCTGTTTCAATGCATCTCTCCTTCTTCTACACTCTACTACGAAACATGCTGACTCTGATTTACTTAAACTGCTTCTGTCTCCTGGTTAAGGTATGTCCATCTTTGTTACAATCTTTTCTGTTCTTGCAATGTACACTTTGTTCACTTTTATTGTTTCTCATAGTCATAATTTTATTTTCTTTATTTTGTAATCTTTGCAAATGTCCACATAACTTTTTAAGCCAGTAGCTCTTTTTTCTCTCACCACGTTTTCTGCATTTTGCCCCTTTTGTAACTAATTTTCACAGAGATACTATAGCTGCTTCTGTAGCTTTATCATCCGAGCTTTTGTAGGCATTCTAACTGCGTGTAAATATGTAGATATTGTTCTGTAAAAAAAAACAAGTATATTTAAATGTTTACCTTAGCCAACGTACCAACTACTTTACTACTGACTTACACATAATACAAAAATAGTTTTCATGTTATGTTGCAGTTTTAAATCTAACGCTGTACCTAGATATATTTTCTGTATGCACTTACTTCAATATACCAAACCCAAAGTAAACACAAAACTTTATTTATTAGTTACCTTTTAACATTTTAGCACCCTGTCAGACAACACAACTGTACCATATCTCACTTCCCACTTATCCCTGGTGAAAGAACAGTTTATCCCTTCCTAGTAAAGTTTAAAATGAACATCAAACCAAGGGGGCGTATTTACAAGCCCCATGCGCCGGCCGCTGCGTCACTTTTTTTGACACACCGGCGGCATAATGTAGGTCTCCATTTTTACAAGGCCACGTAAAGTCACTCTTCATGGCTTTTCATGGCCATGTAAATATGGGCCCTTTTCAAGCAGCACTTTGAATGAAGGGAGCGTGCCATGGGTGTTGCTGTAGGTATTTACATGCAACACTCATGGATTCTGCAGCATTCCCAGATTTACGATTCATAAACCTGGGAATGTGTCAGAATCCTACACCCCCCCAGGGGAGGTGTAGGGAGGCGCAACGAGGAGAAAAAATAATTTTACTTCTCCTCATTTTTTCCTTTTTCTATGCGGGCTGCATTCTGCAGCACATATAGAAAGAGGAAAATACCTCTTGTGATTGTTTTTGTACAGGAAGGTGTCACTTCCTGCACAAAGACTGCACACAGACAATCATCCCCGCAACATAGGCACCCTTGCACCATGGTGCAAGGGTGCCTCCGTTGGCGCATGGCAGCCAGTAGTGGACCAGCACCAGCACAGGGGAGAGCATAGGGATCCGTCATATTGTTGTAAATATGACGCATCCCTGTGCTTTGTAAGTAATGCAGCATGGTGCAGCCAAATGGCTTGTGGCTTCATGCTGCATTACATTTTTGCAAATTTAGCCCAATGTGTATAAGTACATACAGTGTCTCAACACTGTAAATCCGAAAACACAACATAAGAGCTATTTGTGTGCCTCTCTACCACTGTGTCACTGGTGTATTTAGAATCTCAGTACTGTTCTTCTTAAATGTATCAGATTAAAATTTTGGGAAACCGTGCATATAATAATCTGCACATTAATCTCTATCAAAGCATATAGCTCACTAATTCTTCCAAGTACATGCAAAAAATGTGTCACAGCTTGCATATATAATTCACCAGATGGTTCTAAAAGACTACATATTCCTAACTAAAACTTGTAAATACATGTGTTTGTGGTTGAATACATGAATACACCCTGGATGAGTTAATTGGTTCATAGGTAGTGCCTAGGTGATTCTCTGAGGATAGAGGTAGTGTCTGGATGATTCCCTGAGTAAATGCGAACTCCATGGGTTGTTCCGTATCTGCATAGTTACTGCCTGCGTGTTTGCATGAGTATATAGCTACTATCTGGGTGTTTGGATGAATGCATGAGTAGTGCCTGAATGATTAGATAAGTGCATGACTAATGGCTTAATAATTCAATACATGCATAGATAGTGGTTATATGATTAAATGAGAGAAACTCTTGTGCCTGGATAATTGCAGAAGGGCATAGATAGTATATAGGTGATTTATAGAGTGCACGGATAGTGCATACATGCAGTACAGCAGATTGGATGAGTGCATGTGTAGTGTTTCAGTGATTGGATGACTACATGGCTGCTGCCCATGTGTTTTTGGTTCAGTGAACAGATAGTGCCTTTAGGACCGATTCACAGAACTAATCTGAGATAAAATCTTAAACTTACTACTTTTGGTATTCACAGAAGGCATTTAGTAGTAGTAAAGTTAGGACTCCTAACTTTACTACTACTAAACTGAGACAAAATCCTAACTTTACGATTTACGGTATTCACAAAAGGCATTTAGTAGTAGTAAAGTTAGGAGTCCTAACTTTACTGCTACTAAATGCCTTCTGTAAATACCAAAAGTAGTAAATTTAGGATTTTATCTCAGTTTAGTAGTAGTAAAGTTAGGAGTCCTAACTTTACTACTAATAAATGCCTTCTGTGAATACCAAAAGTAGTAAGTTTAGGATTTTATCTCAGATTAGTTCTGTGAATCGGCCCCTAGGTGTTCAGATAACTTCATGGGTAGTGCCTGGATACTTGAATGAGTGCATCAGTAGTGCCTGGCTGATTAGATGAGTGCATGACTAGTGTCTACGTGATTACATGACTCCATTGTTAAAGCTTGAGAGATTGGATAAAAGTAAGTGTACTGCTGGGGTGATTGTATTAGTGCAAGAGTATTGCCTCAGTAATTAAATGAGTGCATAGCTAAAGGACTAGTGATAAGTTTACTATAATGGTACTCTCTACGTAATTATATGAGTGCATGAGTAGAACCTGAGTGTTCCATCAGAGCATGTGTGTACCTCAGTATTTCAATGACTGCATGGATTGTAAGTGGGTATTAAGATGGCTGCATAGGTTCTGCACAAATGTTATAATGATTGCATAGTTACAGCCTTGTAAATTGCATAAGTAAATGGTTAGTGTCTAGATGATTAGATGAATGTATAGGTAGTGCCTGCATAGTTCAATGTCTATATAATTTCTGTCTGCTGATTCCAAGAGTACATGTGTAGTGTCTAGGTAACTGAATAACTCCATGGATAGTGAATCACTGATTTTATGACTGCCTGACTAGTGGCTGGGTGATTGCATGAGTGCCTGAATACTGCCTGACTGGACTGTAAAAGTACCTTAATTGCTGTTAGATACATGACAGTTGAGACTTTATCTCTGACTCATTGGTTATCTTTTTCATTCATTATCAAACGACCTGTTATACTATATATATTCTTTTCTACTGAGCTATGTGTGAGTGAAGTCTAGATATCACACTTGATATATAATTCCATACATGGCTCTCTGGGAGCATACATTGCTTTGTTACTGAGTGTGCACATGCATCAGTAAGTTTTTAAAATGGAAAACAAAATGTTCAAGTTTTTCAAAGCACAAAACCTTTTGTGAATGTTATACCTATATCATTTCTCAAATTCTTTTTCTGCTTCTAAAACATATATTCAGAATTTCTCAATCAAAAGTTACACAAATGAAGGTATCAATCAATCAATCAATCGAACAGGGGGTTTATAAAGCGCGCTACTCACCCATGAGTTGTCCATGGCACTGGGGGGGGGGAGCTGCTCCGGGTCAGTCGAAGAGCCAGGTCTTGAGGTCCTTCCTGAATGAGTGCAGGGTCCGGGAGCGTCTGTTGTTCACGGGGAGCTCGTTCCAGGTCTTGGCTGCGATGTAGGAGAAGGCTATCCCGCCAGTTCTGTTTCTGCGGATGCGGGGGACCTCGGCCAGGGCGAGGTCGGCGGAGCGGAGGTTCCTTTTGAGTACGTGGAAGGATACTCTCTCGTTGAGGTATTTGGGTCCGATGTTGTTGAGGGATTTGTAGGCGTGGGTGAGGAGTTTGAAAGTGACCCTCTTCTCGACGGGGAGCCAGTGGAGGTCGCGTAGGTGTTGGGTGATGTGTTCGTGATGCAGTGTCCCGAGGACGAGTCTAGCTGCGGTGTTCAGGATGGTTTGGAGTTTTTGTAGAAGAGTTCTGTTGATTCCGGCATAGAGGGCGTTGCCATAGTCCAGTCTGCTGGTTATGAGCGCGTGGGTGACGGTCCTTCTGCAGTCGGGGGGATCCATTTGAAGGTCTTACGGAGGATGCGCAGGCAGTTGAAACTAGTGGAGGCGACGGCATTGATTTGGCGGTGCATGGAGAGGGAGGAGTCAAGGATGATGCAGAGGTTTCGTGCATGGTCTGTAGGGGTGGGTGGGTTTCCGAGGGCGGAGGGCCACCAGGTGTTGTTCCAGGCGGAGGTGGAGGGTCCAAGGATGAGGACCTCGGTCTTCTCTGAGTTGAGCTTCAGGCAGCTGCTTTTCTTCCAGGCGGCTACGTCTCTCATTCCTTCCTGGAAACAGAGTCTGGTGTCTTCGGGGTTCTTGGTGAGGGAGAGGATGAGCTGGGTGTCTTCGGCATAGGATACAATGCTGAGCCCATGCTGTCTGACGATGGCGGTGAGGGGGGCCATGTAGATGTTGAAGAGCATGGGGCTGAGCGATGATCCTTGGGGTACTCCGCAGTTGATATCGGTGGGTTGGGAGAGGAAGGGAGGGAGTCTGATCCTCTGTGTTCTGCCGGAGAGGAAGGATTGGATCCAGTCGAGGGCGGTTCCTTGTATCCCCACGTCGTGAA
>CAWUFW010009323.1:600000-795364 GCA_963921515.1 Calotriton arnoldi | reverse complement strand
GTGGACATTTTGACTACATGACGGATGTGTGGTTGTACTTGTACATTATCATCTCACAGTGTCATGCATTGCCAGATGTGATTGGCCAGTTTCTACGCACAAGAGGCACCAGTTGTGTCCTCTGTCCTGTGGTGTAGGGGTTGCACTCTGTCCCACATTGTCGTCAATGTTGATGTACTGTGATTGCTATGTGTGTGTGCTGCATTGTTGGCGATTCGCCCCTGCAGCTCTGCATTGGCGGACCCTTATCCCTTTGAGTCGGTGTGCATTTGACTTGTGTGCTTTTCGGGGGCTGGGATGTTTGCGACTTGCGTCATTTGTGCTACTGGAGATATTTGGTACTCTTGTGCATTGTTTGTCTGCAGATGTGTTCTTGACGTCATGGGTCGTAGGTGCACATGGATGTGTCAGAGTGTGACATGCTCCTTTACGGATGTGGTCCACACTCAGCCACCTCAGTGTCGTCTCGTGCACCATGTCATGTATTGTGACTTCAGCCATGCTATCTGTCATGCAGTGTCACTTGCATTGTCAGTGTGGCTCACTGAGCCGCTGCTTTTCTGGATTCAGCACATGTGCATGGGTAGGTTGTGGCACTGGTGATATGGAGGGGGGCCCATTTGTGCACATTGTGGACGGGGGCCTACTTGGTGTTTCTATGTGTGCTGCAGTGTGCCAAGGGTATCAGGGACATGTTCCACACTCATTGCGGGTGTGTAGTGTGCTGCACATGATTGTGCATGTGTGCCATTGTGCCCATCTGCCCCCGTCCCCTCCGTCCCTGGTGGTTACTCACCCTGTTGCTGTTGGGTCAGGTCATTTCGGGCTGTGTCCAGACCCCCAACTCCTTGCACCGTCTCCACACTGATGACTGTGGCCACCATTTCCTCCAGCTCATCCAGCTCCTCCTGTGGCACAGGACTCCCACCTCCAGTCGCCTTTGCTGCCTTCATGTTGGCAGCGAGTTTCTGTTTGGTTTGGCTGTGCACTTCATGTCAGCGTCTCTTGGCATCCTCCATTGACCTCCTCGACACTCCGACTGCATTCACTTTGGTGACGATGGACTGCCATATTTCCGTTTGTGTTGCCAATGACGCAGTGGAGGTAATGAACAGTTGTTGGTAGTGTTCTATCACCTCCGTGACGGTGATCCGGTCTTCCTGCGGACTGAACCCCGTCTTCCTCTTCCTCTTCTCCTTGCCCTCCCCCGATCAGGGGGTTCCATGTTGGCCCTCCGTGGGGCTTGTGGAGTTCGGCTTGTCCTCTGCACTCAGTCCGGGTGCATCCATGGTGCTACGCAGTTTGGATTGGTTTTGGGGTTTGTTTTTTGATTGCTTTTATAGTGCATTTTCACGCATGACGCGTGGGTATTGCAGGCCTGTCGCTGGTTTTCGCTGATTTTGGTATCGCGCTGTGCGGCATCGCAACTTTTTGGGCGGTCGTGTTTTGCATTTTTTGTTTTTCGCGTTGGTTTTTACGCTGTCATTTGGCGGGTTATCATGCTGCTATCGCATGGTGCTGAGGGGTTGGGAATTGGACGTTAAGATGGTGTTATTTTCTCACGATGGACTGCGATATGCAAGGTTGCATTAAGCTAAATTTGCGATGATTATCACACGTTCTTGTGAATATCCCCCTAAGTGTTTTGACCAGAATCACAGAATGTAGAGCTGAAGCAGAAACTCCAACCTGGTTCCCCAGTTGCAAAGTCTGCAGCTCTGGAAGTAATACCACATACTCTACCCTAAGTGCAACATTTAATCAAGTGGTCAACTGGATAAAAAAACTTAAAGATAACAAATAATTTAAAAGTGCTTTGTCGCTATTTGAAAACTCAGAAAATATGTCCTCATTTTAGTTTTTTAGAGCGCTAACCATAATTTCGATGCAAATAAGACCCTCTCATTTCTGTAATTTCTAAAGGAAAGCTCTAAGTATTACAGTTTTGATTACATCAAGATGACGTCAGGCATGCCACACTTTTGTATAAATATAGAATGTTAGCAATCTAGTTGTTCATTAGGATACTGGTGAGAGGCAGAGGCCAGGGGCACGGACTCAGAAAATTGAAGGTAGGTAGGAGGGTGCAGAGGCAACAATTTGACCACACTGGGCAGGCAGGAAGGGCAGTGGCAGCACAACAGACTATGGAGGGCAGTGGAAAGGGGGGCAGGGGCAACAAACCAACAATGCAGGACAGGCAAGAGAGGCTGTGGCAATATAATAGACCATTGTGGGCAGAAGGAAGAGGCAGTGGTAGTACAACCATACATGCCAACAGACCCGATTCAGCCAGGAAACACCCAATGTTTTTAAGCCCAAATGGGCTGTATTTGATCTGTCTCCTGTCTACAATCTCCTCTTTTTCAATGTAAGTCAATGGGGGAAATCAATACCCCAGTTTGTTTTTCAAAATCTCCCTCTTACCAAGTTCAAAATGTTAGCAAGTATGGTACATTGTATCATGGAAGGCAGGAGGAATTGGGCTAGGGACATGGACTCGGATAACAGAGGACAGGAGGTACATGGACAGGTGCACCAAACTAACCTTACAGGGCAGGCATCAGGGTTTGCAGCAGCACAATACACAACACAGGGCATGCGGGAGGGGAGTGCAGCACAACAATCCATGGAAAGCAATAGGGAGGGGACAGGACCATGTACATGGACAACAGAGAACAGAGGGGAAAGAGGCAATGGCAGCTAGCTGCCCATAATGGACAGACAGGAGAGAAAGCTGCAGCATAACGGACCATAAAGGGCAGGAGGTAGGGATCAGGGGCATTACAATGGAACAGACAAGCCAGGAGGGAGGGAATAGGGGTCTGCACATGGAAAACAGAGGGCAGGGGGCAAGGGGGCAGGGCAGGAGCAGCAAGCTGACAATGGAGGTCAGGCAGGATGGGCACTAGAAGCAAGACACACCATGGAGAGCAACAGTGAGACTATAATGGCATACACACAGACCATGGAGGGAAGGTAGGGGGGGTCAGGGGCAGCTAGCTGACCACACAGGGAAGGTGGGAGGGGCCGTGGCAGCACAGAAGACCATGCATGGCAAGCAGGAGGGTTAGTGGCAGCGCAATGGCCATAATGGGCGAGTAGGAAGGGGCAGGTGCATGCAGACAGGACCATGGAGGATAGAAGGGAGGGGTAGGAGCTGGGCACAGACAAGAGAGTTCAGGGGAAGGGGCCTCACAGCAGACCACACGGGGCAGGCAGGAGGAGCAGTTGCAGCACAACAGACCAGGGAGGGCAAAAGGGTGTGGCAGTAAAATGGACCATGGAGGACAGGAGGAAGGGGATAGGGGCATGGAACGTGGACAGGCAGGGTGGAGGTGGCAGGGACAGGTTACAGTCATCTGACAATGCTAGGCAGGTGGGAGGGGAGTGGCAGCTCAACAGAACACTCAGAGTAGATAGGAGGGGCAGGTCCATGGAACATGGTGGTCAAAAAGGATAGAGCAGGGGCATGCACACAGACACCAGAGGGCAGGGGGAAGGAGAGTAGGGGCAGCAAGCTAAGCACAGAGGCTAAGTAGGAGGTCAATGATGGGGCATAGAATTGGGCAATGGAGGGCAGGAGGAGTGGACTGGGACATCATGCTAAATGGATGGCAGTGGCAGCACATCAGACCATGCATGGCAAGAAGGAGAAGGCTAGTGCATGGATTCAGACAACAGAGGATAGGGAGGAGGTGGATGGGGCAGCAAGCTAACTATTCAGAGAAGGCGGGAAGGCCAGTGGCAGAACAACGGCCACACAGGGCTGTAATGAGGGAGCAGGGGCATGGACTTGGACAATGGATGGCAAGGAGGAGGGGAGGCAGGAGCAGCAAGCTTGGGTGGGGGAAGCACAATGCCAGGCCAGGCCCTGCTTCGAACTCCCCACCATCCATTGTGATAGGCATCTTACTTAACGTTAAAAAAAAACTAGAAATTCGCTGAAAAAGACAAAGATTACAGGGACGTTATAGTTAGACTCAGATTTCACTCGTACAAAACCAGTGAAATTCAGCAGTTATAGTTGCCTGAGCTAACTATAACTTACACTCCCGCACTGTTTATGACCTCAGACATTACATCATTCATGACATGGTCAGTCAATCAATCACGGCATTTATAGAGCGCGCTACTCACCCGGGAGGGTCTCAAGGCGCTGAATGACATCAGTCATGACATCTCAAATGAGCTGTGAATGGAATGGAACTATAATCGCTAGAACTTTATTTATGGATATTGTGTGTATATTAACACCCATTTTTTTTCTTTTCTTTCGTGTAAGAACCATTATAATACGCAATGTGCCCAGATCAATATGGCTGATAGCCTTTCACTTTAAAGTAATGTGTAGTCCATTGTTTATGTTGATGTTTGCAATCCTAAGTATGTTTATTATGAACAAGTCACGTTGACGAACATACAGGTACGGCGGTCACGGGGCAAGATATGCTGAAATGACATCGTGTGCATATTAACACTTGTTTTCTTTTCTTTATTGTATCAGTTCCTGAATTTTCACATCGTGACCAGGCCAATATGGCCGCCAGCTTTTTGGATTAAAGTAATATGTAGTCCTTTGTTTATGTTGGCAACTGGAGGCATTTATACATTTAAATAAGGAAGCTACAATGACGTCTTGTATCGTTATCAAGGTTCGGATGAGCTGAAACGCGTGGATCGCATTTCGCATTTGAGATGTCATCAGTGATGTCATCAATGATCTCACTGATCAGGTCATGAGTGATGTAATA
Source organism: Calotriton arnoldi (assembly GCA_963921515.1). Lineage (NCBI taxonomy): Eukaryota > Metazoa > Chordata > Amphibia > Caudata > Salamandridae > Calotriton > Calotriton arnoldi. Next base: position 790,610 of record CAWUFW010009323.1, on the reverse strand, counting down.
TGTGACGTCATCAGCAGTGATATATATATATATATATATATATATATATATTCACTGAAAAACCATAGGTTTCAGACACGTTATAGTTAGAAATTAGCATTTAAAAACCTTTGAAATTCACTGAAAAAACCATAGGTTTTAGGGACAGTTATAGTTAGTTGGACATTTCACTCGTACAAAACCATAGAAATTCCGCCGTTATAGTTAGTTCAGCTAACTATAACTCGCGCCCCGCAATGCACTGCTGATGACGTCACATATTACATCACTCATGACATGGTCAGTGACATCACTGATGACATCACTGATGACATCTCAAATGACATCACTGATGACATCATCCAGTGACTGTGTGTTTCTGTAAAGTTTAAATATGTTTTATATATATATATATATATATGTGGAAAGGCGTATTGAAGAATGAGTGGGTGTATAAGTGTCTGAATGGATGATTTAGTACGTGAGTGACTGACTCTACAAGTGAGTGATTAAATGTATCTTACTGAATGCATGGGTTAGTGACTAAACTGTGTGAATGTCTGTATCCGTCTGTCTGTTGGTTTGTAAGCGGCTGCATGGGCTTTCTGAATAGCTACATGAGTGTCTACATGGGTTATTGATTGATTGTCTGAGTATCTGTATGGGTGCCTGAGTGTTTGTGTGGGTGGGGTGTGTGTGACTCTGTGCATAGATGTGTGAGTTGGTGATTCACTGGGTGCATGGTTTCAAGAGTGCATCTGTGATGGACTGTATGGGTGGGTGAGTGTGTGTATGGGTGTGTTAGTGATTGAATGTATATCTCAGTGGTACATGTGTGAGTAACTACATATGTGAAAGGCAGTATATATGTGTGTTGGAGTATATAAATGGCTATAAGTGAGAGTGTGTGATTGTGAGAGTGGCTGTATGGATGAGTGTGTACTTGTATCAGTGATTGTATAAGAGTGTAAGAATGTGCTAGTATTTGTATGAGTAAGTGAGCTGGTGTGTGTATAACTGTATAGGTGAGTAAATGGGTGTGTGATTAAGTTCTTTGCATGACTGACTAGGTGTGTGAGTACCTCTATGGATGAGTGGCGGTGTGTGAGTGTTTATATAGGTGTATGAGTGCATATGATAGTCCTGTACTGAGTGACTAAGTATGAGTGACTGTACGGGTGAGTGAGTGGATGTGTGTGTAGACCTAAGAATCAGTGAGTGGGTATGTAGTTTTTGGTGTTGGAGTGTCTATGGTTTTGAGAATGGCAGTCTGTAATTTAGAGTGGGTGTATCAAAAGTTATATTAGGGTGTGAGAAGATGCATGAAATTATCACATGGATGATGTCATCAGTGATGTCATTTGAGATGTCATCAGTGATGTCATCAGTGATGTCACTGACCATGTCATGAGTGATGTAATATGTGACGTCATCAGCAGTGCATTGTGGGGGCGCGAGTTATAGTTAGCTGAACTAACTATAACTGGGGAATTTCTATGGTTTTGTACGAGTGAAATGTCCAACTAACTATAACTGTCCCTAAAACCTATGGTTTTTTCAGTGAATTTCAAAGGTTTTTTAAATGCTAATTTCTAACTATAACGTGTCTGAAACCTATGGTTTTTTCAGTGAATTTCAAAGGTTTTTAAATGCTAATTTCTAACTATAACGTGCCTGAAACCTATGATTTTTTAAGTGAATTTCAAAGGTTTTTTAAATGCTAATTTCTAACTATGCCTACAGAGGTAGGACATGTGAAGAAAGAAGAAAAAACGCACAGAAAGAAGCAAAAGATGTGCAGAAAGAACCAACAGAGGAGCAGAAAGAGGCCTTGTTGCAAAATCATCCTGTGCCCACAACTTTTTCAGACGGGTACTGGTGGTAACTGACTCTGACTAACCAGAGCCAGTGCTATGCTAAAAGACACTTAGAATACAGTGAAAACACCTACATACACTAGGGAACACTATGCGTTAGGGCAACCCCTGTGATTAGCATGACCTCCTCTGCAAGTCCCTAGTACATAATAGGGCAGGGGGATTAAAACTACCTCTTAAAACGCGCTACAGGGCGCGTTTGCACAGTGGTGAAGGGAGGGGGGCCTGAGGTGACATGTGTGCAAACGCACCCCGTGGCGCGTTTTAAGTTGCGGGATTAAGTCCCTTGAATTCTGAGGGTCCCTGGGGCCCAACTAGCCCCCAGGTACCTACAGTTAGGACCACAGAGCTGAGTTGCAGAGAGGCGTTCCGAGGCCACGCACCTTTTTTCACCTCTCTGCAACGCAACTCTGTTGTGCTTACTGAAGGTACCTGGTGGGCTAGTTGGCCCCCAGGGTCCCTCAGGATTCAAAGGGAATTAATTCCCCAACTTAAAACGCACCACAGGGCGTGTTTGCGCACATGTCACTTGAGGCCCGCCCCTCCCTTCACCACTGTGCAAACGCGCCCCGTGGTGCGTTTTAAGTTGGGGGATTAGGTCACCTTGAATCCTGAGGGTCCCTGGGGCCCAACTAGCCCACTAGGTACTTCCAGTAAGCACCACAGGCCTGCGTTGCAACGCCTGTAACAAATTGTGCAGTTGTGTTTAGGTAGTGAAGAGGGTCGTGCTGGGGGTAGTGTTTTAGGGTTTAGGGTAGTGCAGTGGTGTTTGTGTAGTGTAGGGGGTCATGCTGGGGGTAGATTTAGGGTTTAGGGTACTGCAGTGGTGTTTGGGTAGTGTAGGGAGTCGTGCTGGGGGAGTGTTTTAGGGTTTAGGGTAGTGCAGTGGTGTTTGGGTAGTGTAGGGGGTCGTGCTTGGGGTAGTGTTTTAGGGTTTAGGGTAGTGCAATGGTGTTTGGGTAGTGTAGGGGGTCGTGCTGGGGGTAGTGATTTAGGGTAGTGCAGTGGTGTTTGGGTAGTGTAGGGGGTACTGCTGGGGGTAGTGTTTTAGGGTTTAGGTTAGTGCAGTGGTGTTTGGGTAGTGTAGGGGTACTGCTGGGGGTAGTGTTTTAGGGTTTAGGGTAGTGCAGTGGTGTTTGTGTAGTGTAGGGGGTAGTGTTTTAGGGTTTAGGGTAGTGCAGTGGTGTTTGTGTAGTGTAGGAGGTCGTGTTTTAGGGTTTAGGGTAGTGCAGTGGTCTTTGGGTAGTGTAGGGAGTCATGCGGGGGTAGTGTTTTAGGGTTTAGGGTAATGTAGGGGGTCATGCGGGGGGTAGTGTTTTAGGGATTAGGGTAGTGCATTGGTGTTTGGGTAGTGTAGGGGGTCATGCGGGGGGTAGTGTTTTAGGGTTTAGGGCAGTGCAGTGGTGTTTGGGTAGTGTAGGGGGTCGTGCTGGGGGAGTGTTTTAGGGTTTAGGGCAGTGCAGTGGTGTTCGGGTAGTGTAGGGGGTCGTGCTGGGGGAGTGTTTTAGGGTTTAGGGCAGTGCAGTGGTGTTCGGGTAGTGTAGGGGGTCGTGCTGGGGGAGTGTTTGAGGGTTTAGGGCAGTCGTGTTCGGGTAGTGTAGGGGGTTGTGCTGGGGGTAGTATTTTAGGGTTTAGGGTAGTGCAGTGGTGTTCGGGTAGTGTAGGGGGTCGTGCTGGGGGTAGTGTTCTAGGGTTTAGGGCAGTACAGTGGTGTTTGGGCAGTGTAGGGGGTAATGCTGGGGGTGGTGTTTTAGGGTTTAGGGCAGTGCAGTGGTGTTTGGGCAGTGTAGGGGGTCGTGCTGGGGGTGGTGTTTCAGGGTTTAGGGCAGTGCAGTGGTGTTCGGGCAGTGTAGGGGGTGGTGTTTCAGGGTTTAGGGCAGTGCAGTGGTGTTCGGGCAGTGTAGGGGGTCGTGCAGGGGTGGTGTTTCAGGGTTTAGGGCAGTGGTGTTCGGGCAGTGTAGGGGGTCGTGCTGGGGGTGGTGTTTCAGGGTTTGGGGCAGTGCAGTGGTGTTCGAGCAGTAAAGGGGGTCGTGCTGGGGGTGGTGTTTCAGGGTTTAGGGCAGTGCAGTGGTGTTCGGGCAGTGTAGGGGGCGGTGCAGGGGGTGGTGTTTCAGGGTTTAGGGCAGTGCAGTGGTGTTCGGGCACTGGAGGGGGTGCTGCAGGGGGTGGTGTTTCAGGGTTTAGGGCAGTGCAGTGGTGTTCGGGCAGTGTAGGGGGTCGTGCTGGGGCTGGTGTTTCAGGGTTTAGGGCAGTACAATGGTGTTCGGGCAGTGTAGGGGGTCGTGCTGGGGCTGGTGTTTCAGGGTTTAGGGCAGTGCAGTGGTGTTTGGGCAGTGTAGGAGGTTGTGCTGTGGCTGGTGTTTCAGGGTTTAGGGCAGTGCAGTGGTGTTCGGGCAGTGTAGGTGGTCGTGCTGGGGCTGGTGTTTCAGGGTTTAGGGCAGTGCAGTGGTGTTCGGGCAGTGTAGGGGGTCATGCTGGGGCTGGTGTTTCAGGGTTTAGGGCAGAGCAGTGGTGTTCGGGCAGTGTAGGGGTCTTGCTGGGGCTGGTGTTTCAGAGTCTAGGGCAGTGCAGTGGTGTTCGGGCAGTGTAGGGGGTCTTGCTGGGGCTGGTGTTTCAGGGTTTAGGGCAGTGCAGTGGTGTTCGGGAAGTGTAGGGGGTCGTGCTGGGGGTGGTGTTTCAGGGTTTAGGGCAGTGCAGTGGTGTTTGGGCAGTGTAGGGGGTCATGCTGGGGCTAGTGTTTCAGGATTTAGGGCAGAGCAATGGTGTTCAGGCAGTGTAGGGGGTTTGCTGGAGGTGGTGTTTCAGGGTTTAGGGCAGTGCAGTGGTGTTTGTGCAGTGTAGGGGGTGGTGTTTCAGGGTTTAGGGCAGTGGTGTTCAGGCAGTGTAGGGGGTCTTGCTGGGGTTGATGTTTCAGGGTTTAGGGCAGTGCAGTGGTATTCGGGCAGTGTAGGGGGTCGTGCTGGGGGTGGTGTTTCAGGGTTTAGGGCAGTGCAGTGGTGTTACGGCAGTGTAGTAGGTCGTGCAGGGGGTGGTGTTTCAGGGTTTAGGGCAGTGCAGTGGTGTTCGGGCAGTGTAGGGGGTCGTGCTGGGGGTGGTGTTTCAGGGTTTAGGGCAGTGCAGTGGTGTTCGGGCAGTGTAGGGTGTCGTGCTGAGGGGTGGTGTTTCAGGGTTTAGGGCAGTGCAGTGGTGTTCGGGCAGTGTAGGGGGTCGTGCAGGGGGTGGTGTTTCAGGGTTTAGGGCAGTGCAGTGGTGTTTGGGCAGTGTAGGGGGTCGTGCAGGGGGTGGTGTTTCAGGGTTTAGGGCAGTGGTGTTCGGGCAGTGTAGGGGGTCTTGCTGGGGTGGTGTTTCAGGGTTTAGGGCAGTGCAGTGGTGTTCGGGCAGTGTAGGGGGGTCTTGCTGGGGCTGGTGTTTCAGGGTTTAGGGCAGTGCAGTGGTTTTCGGGCAGTGTAGGCGGTCGTGCTGGGGCTGGTGTTTCAGGGTTTAGGGCAGTGCAGTGGTGTTCGGGCAGTGTACGGGGGTCGTGCTGGGGTGGTGTTTCAGGGTTTAGGGCAGTGCAGTGGTGTTCGGGCAGTGTAGGGGGTCGTGCTGGGGCTGGTGTTTCATGGTTTAGGGCAGTGCAGTGGTGTTCGGGCAGTGTAGGGGGTCGTGCTGGGGGTGGTGTTTCAGGGTTTAGGGCAGTGCAGTGGTGTTCGGGCAGTGTAGGGGGTCATGCTGGGAGTGGTGTTTCAGGGTTTAGGGCAGTGCAGTGGTGTACGGGCAGTGTAGGGGTCTTGCTGGGGGTGGTGTTTCAGGGTTTAGGGCAGTGGTGTTCGGGCAGTGTAGGGGGTCTTGCTGGGGGTAGTGTTTTGGGGTTTAGCGCAGTGCAGTGGTGTTCGTGCAGTGTAGGGGGTCGTGCTGGGGGTGGTGTTTCAGGGTTTAGGGCAGTGCAGTAGTGTTCGGGCAGTGTAGGGGATCGTGCAGGGGGTGGTGTTTCAGGGTTTAGGGTAGTGCAGTGGTGTTCGGGCAGTGTAGGGGGTCGTGCTGGGGGTGGTGTTTCAGGGTTTAGGGCAGTGCAGTGGTGTTCGGGCAGTGTAGGGGGTCGTGCAGGGGGTGGTGTTTCAGGGTTTAGGGCAGTGCAGTGGTGTTCGGGCAGTGTAGGGGGTCGTGCTGGGGCTGGTGTTTCAGGGTTTAGGGCAGTGCAGTGGTGTTCGGGCAGTGTAGGGGGTCTTGCTGGGGGTGGTGTTTCAGGGTTTAGGGCAGTGGTGTTCGGGCAGTGTAGGGGGTCTTGCTGCGGTGGTGTTTCAGGGTTTAGGGCAGTGCAGTGGTGTTCGGGCAGTGTAGGGGGTCTTGCTGGGGGTAGTGTTTCAGGGTTTAGGGCAGTGCAGTGGTGTTTGTGCAGTGTAGGGGGTTGTGCTGGGGATGGTGTTTCAGGGTTTAGGGCAGTGCAGTAGTATTCGGGCAGTGTAGGGGATCGTGCAGGGGGTGGTGTTTCAGGGTTTAGGGCAGTGCAGTGGTGTTCGGGCAGTGTAGGGAGTCGTGCTGGGGGTGGTGTTTCAGGGTTTAGGGCAGTGCAGTGGTGTTCGGGCAGTGTAGGGGGTCGTGCTGGGGGTGGTGTTTCAGGGTTTAGGGCAGTGGTGTTCGGGCAGTGTAGGGGGTCTTGCTGGGGGTGATGTTTCAGGGTTTAGGGCAGTGCAGTGGTGTTCGGGCAGTGTAGGAGGTCTTGCTGGGGGTAGTGTTTCAGGGTTTAGGGCAGTGCAGTGGTGTTCGGGCAGTGTACGGGTCATGCTGGGAGTGGTGTTTCAGGGTTTAGGGCAGTGCAGTGGTGTTCGGGCAGTGTAGGGGTCGTGAAGGGGTGGTGTTTCAGGGTTTAGGGCAGTGCAGTGGTGTTCGGGCAGTGTAGGGGGTCGTGCTAGGGTATGTGTTTCAGGGTTTAGGGCAGTGCAGTGGTGTTCGGGCAGTGTAGGGGGTCGTGCTGGGGGTAGTGTTTTAGGGTTTAAGGTAGTGCAGTGGTGTTTGTGTAGTGTAGGGGTCGTGCTGGGGGCAGTGTTTTAGGGTTTAGGGCAGTACAGTGGTGTTTGGGCAGTGTAGGGGGTAATGCTGGGGGTGGTGTTTTAGGGTTTAGGGCAGTGCAGTGGTGTTCGGGCAGTGTAGGGGGTCGTGCTGGGGGTGGTGTTTCAGGGTTTAGGGCAGTGCAGTGGTGTTCGGGCAATGTAGGGGGTGGTGTTTCAGGGTTTAGGGCAGTGCAGTGGTATTCGGGCAGTGTAGGGGTCGTGCAGGGGTGGTGTTTCAGGGTTTAGGGCAGTGGTGTTCGGGCAGTGTTGGGGGTCGTGCTGGGGGTGGTGTTTCAGGGTTTGGGGCAGTGCAGTGGTGTTCGAGCAGTAAAGGGGGTCGTGCTGGGGGTGGTGTTTCAGGGTTTAGGGTAGTGCAGTGGTGTTCGGGCAGTGTAGGGGGCGGTGCAGGGGGTGGTGTTTCAGGGTTTAGGGCAGTGCAGTGGTGTTCAGGCAGTGTAGGGGGTGCTGCAGGGGGTGGTGTTTCAGGGTTTAGGGCAGTGCAGTGGTGTTCGGGCAGTGTAGGGGGTCATGCAGGGGTGGTGTTTCAGGGTTTAGGGCAGTGCAGTGGTGTTCGGGCAGTGTAGGGGGTCGTGCTGGGGCTGGTGTTTCAGGGTTTAGGGCAGTACAGTTGTGTTCGGGCAGTGTAGGGGGTCGTGCTGGGGCTGGTGTTTCAGGGTTTAGGGCAGTGCAGTGGTGTTCGGGCAGTGTAGGGGGTCGTGCTGGGGGTGGTGTTTCAGGGTTTAGGGCAGTGCAGTGGTGTTTGGGCAGTGTAGGGGGTCATGCTGGGGCTAATGTTTCAGGATTTAGGGCAGAGCAATGGTGTTCAGGCAGTGTAGGGGGTTTTGCTGGAGGTGGTGTTTCAGGGTTTAGGGCAGTGCAGTGGTGTTCGTGCAGTGTAGGGGGTGGTGTTTCAGGGTTTAGGGCAGTGGTGTTCAGGCAGTGTAGGGGGTCTTGCTGGGGTTGATGTTTCAGGGTTTAGGGCAGTGCAGTGGTGTTCGGGCAGTGTAGGGGGTCGTGCTGGGGGTGGTGTTTCAGGGTTTAGGGCAGTGCAGTGGTGTTCCGGCAGTGTAGGAGGTCGTGCAGGGGGTGGTGTTTCAGGGTTTAGGGCAGTGCAGTGGTGTTCGGGCAGTGTAGGGGGTCGTGCTGGGGGTGGTGTTTCAGGGTTTAGGGCAGTGCAGTGGTGTTCGGGCAGTGTAGGGTGTCGTGCTGAGGGTGGTGTTTCAGGGTTTAGGGCAGTGCAGTGGTGTTCAGCCAGTGTAGGTGGTCTTGCTGGGGGTGGTGTTTCAGGGCTTTGGGCAGTGCAGTGGTGTTTGGGCAGTGTAGGGGGTCTTGCTGGGGGTGGTGTTTCAGGGTTTAGGGCAGTGCAGTGGTGTTAGGGCAGTGTAGGGGGTCTTGCTTGGGCTGGTGTTTCAGGGTTTAGGCTAGTGCAGTGGTTTTCGGGCAGTGTAGGCGGTCGTGCTGGGGCTGGTGTTTCAGGGTTTAGGGCAGTGAGGTGGTGTTCGGGCAGTGTACGGGGTTGTGCTGGGGCTGGTGTTTCAGGGTTTAGGGCAGTGCAGTGGTGTTCGGGCAGTGTAGGGGGTCGTGCTGCGGGTGGTGTTTCAGGGTTTAGGGCAGTGCAGTGGTGTTCGGGCAGTGTAGGGGGTCGTGCTGGGGCTGGTGTTTCATGGTTTAGGGCAGTGCAGTGGTGTTCGGGCAGTGTAGGGGGTCGTGCTGGGGGTGGTGTTTCAGGGTTTAGGGCAGTGCAGTGGTGTTCGGGCAGTGTAGGGGTTCATGCTGGGGGTGGTGTTTCAGGGTTTAGGGCAGTGCAGTGGTGTACGGGCAGTGTAGGGGGTCTTGCTGGGGGTGGTGTTTCAGGGTTTAGGGCAGTGGTGTTCGGGCAGTGTAGGGGGTCTTGCTGGGGGTAGTGTTTCGGGGTTTAGCGCAGTGCAGTGGTGTTCGTGCAGTGTAGGGGTCGTGCTGGGGGTGGTGTTTCAGGGTTTAGGGCAGTGCAGTAGTGTTCGTGCAGTGTAGGGGATCGTGCAGGAGGTGGTGTTTCAGGGTTTAGGGCAGTGCAGTGGTGTTCGGGCAGTGTAGGGGGTGGTGCTGGGGTGGTGTTTCAGGGTTTAGGGCAGTGCAGTGGTGTTCGGGCAGTGTAGGGGGTCGTGCAGGGGGTGGTGTTTCAGGGTTTAGGGCAGTGCAGTGGTGTTCGGGCAGTGTAGGGGTCGTGCTGGGGCTGGTGTTTCAGGGTTTAGGGCAGTGCAGTGGTGTTCGGGCAGTGTAGGGGGTCTTGCTGGGGGTGGTGTTTCAGGGTTTAGGGCAGTGGTGTTCGGGCAGTGTAGGGGGTCTTGCTGGGGGTGGTGTTTCAGGGTTTAGGGCTGTGCAGTGGTGTTTGGGCAGTGTAGGGGGTCTTGCTGGGGGTAGTGTTTCAGGGTTTAGGGCAGTGCAGTGGTGTTCGTGCAGTGTAGGGGGTCGTGCTGGGGATGGTGTTTCAGGGTTTAGGGCAGTGCAGTAGTGTTCAGGCAGTGTAGGGGGTCGTGCAGGGGTTGGTGTTTCATGGTTTAGGGCAGTGCAGTGGTGTTCGGGCAGTGTAGGGGGTCGTGCTGGGGGTGGTGTTTCAGGGTTTAGGGCAGTGCAGTGGTGTTCGGGCAGTGTAGGGGGTCGTGCTTGGGGTGGTGTTTCAGAGTTTAGGGCAGTGGTGTTCGGGCAGTGTAGGGGGTCTTGCTGGGGGTGATGTTTCAGGGTTTAGGGCAGTGCAGTGGTGTTCGGGCAGTGTAGGAGGTCTTGCTGGGGGTAGTGTTTCAGGGTTTAGGGCAGTGCAGTGGTGTTCGGGCAGTGTAGGGGTCATGCTGGGGGTGGTGTTTCAGGGTTTAGGGCAGTGCAGTGGTGTTCGGGCAGTGTAGGGGGTCGTGAAGGGGTGGTGTTTCAGGGTTTAGGGCAGTGCAGTGGTGTTCGGGCAGTGTAGGGGGTCGTGCTAGGGTATGTGTTTCAGGGTTTAGGGCAGTGTAGTGGTGTTCGGGCTGTGTAGGGGGTCGTGCTGGGGGTAGTGTTTTAGGGTTTAAGGTAGTGCAGTGGTGTTTGTGTAGTGTAGGGGGTCGTGCTGGGGGCAGTGTTTTAGGGTTTAGGGTAGTGCAGTGGTGCTTGTGTAGTGTAGGGGTCGTGCTGGGGGTAGTGTTTTAGGGTTTAGGGTAGTGCAGTGGTGTTTGTGTAGTGTAGGGGTCATGTTTTAGGGTAGTGGAGTGGTGTTTGGGTAGTGTAGGGGGTCGTGCTGGGGGTAGTGTTTTAGGATTTAGGTTAGTGCAGTGGTGTTGGGGTAGTGTTTTAGGGTTTAGGGTAGTGCAGTGGTGTTTGTGTAGTGTAGGGGGTCATGCGGGGGTTAGTGTTTTAGGGTTTAGGATAGTGCAGTGGTGCTTGTGTAGTGTAGGGGGTCGTGCTGGGGTAGTGTTTTAGGGTTTAGGGTAGTGCAGTGGTGTTTTTGTAGTGTAGGGGTGTCATGTTTTAAGATGCAACGCTCCAATACCTGACCAGTCTGCACTACATAAAACTGCAAAAAAACTAAAAATAAAAAGTGTTTTGCACACTTTTGTCATTGGGCTATATGTGGGCTACATCTGGGTAATATTTGTGCTACATTTGGGCTCTTTTTTCACTGGTGGCCATCTTGGAAGACTTCTTTGTTATGAAGTTTCCTAATTTCCTCATTTACTGCAGTCTCCTCAGTAGGAAATGCTTTCAGTTTTTTACTTTGATTTCATCAAGAAGGCATTCAGTTGTGTCACACATTTGCCATAAATTCAGAATGTTATTACTCTAGTTGTTCATTAGATCACTGTAGTAAAGCTACTGCTCACCAAGGAGTTAACTGGAAGTCTACTGCTGGTATTGAAAGTGATTGTTTCAGTCTGCATGTCAGAATTTTCTAATGAAATAGAAGAGGATTTGAGATCTCACTTAAAACATGCACTAAATTTTCTTTTTGCAGCACTAACCATAATTTCTATGGCAAAATGAACCTCCTCATGTTGTTCCTTTTTAAATTAAATGTTTTAAGTGTTACCAGTTTATTCCAATCAAGATGGCTTCAGGTGTGCCATACTTTTGTCATAAGTAAGGCTGTTAGCACTCTAGTTGTTCTTTAGAACACTCTGGGAAGCTGCAGTAGAACACAAAGGCATCAACTGACAGGCTGCTCCTGTTGAAATATAACAGGAAGATATTTGAGATCTCACTTAAAACATGTCCTAATTTTTCTTTCTACAGCACTAACCATAATTTCTATGGCAAAATGAACTCCCTCATTTTGTTCCTTTTTAAATTAAATGTTTTAAGTGTTACCAGTTTATTCCAATCAAGATGGCTTCAGGTGTGCCATACTTTTGTCATAAGTAAGACTGTTAGCGCTCTAGTTGTTCTTTAGAACACTCTGGGAAGCTGCAGTAGAACACAAAGGCATCAACTGACAGGCTGCTCCTGTTGAAATATAACAGGAAGATATTTGAGATCACACTTGAAACATGTCCTAATTTTTCTTTCTACAGCACTAACCATAATTTCTATGACAAAATGAACCCCATCATTTTGTTCCTTTTTAAATTAAATGTTTTAAGTGTTACCAGTTTATTCCAATCAAGATGGCTTCAGGTGTGCCATACTTTTGTCATAAGTAAGACTGTTAGCGCTCTAGTTGTTCTTTAGAACACTCTGGGAAGCTGCAGAAGAACACAAAGGCATCAACTGACAGGCTGCTCCTGTTGAAATATAACAGGAAGATATTTGAGATCACACTTGAAACATGTCCTAATTTTTCTTTCCAGAGCACTAACCATAATTTCTATGACAAGATGAACCCCATCATTTTGTTCCATTTTAAATTAAATGTTTTAAGTGTTACCAGTTTATTCCAATCAAGATGGCTTCAGGTGTGCCATACTTTTGTCATAAGTAAGGCTGTTAGCACTCTAGTTGTTCTTTAGAACACTCTGGGAAGCTGCAGTAGAACACAAAGGAATCAACTGACAGTCTCTGCCCTTGTTGGATGTACATGTTTTACTGAGAATGTCAGACTTCATTCTCACATGACTGAGAAAGATAATGTGAATTTACAGAAAATATGCTCTCATTTTAGCTTCTGGGGCACCTTCCAAAACTGTATGGGACAAGCATGTGAAAATAGTTTTCTCTCAAACATGATTCATGATATCCCAGCAGAAGGTTTTTCACAGGGTAAAATCACCTTAGAACACACCACAATTCCTGAAATTAGTATGGTACCATCAACAAATGAATTCTAATGTAACTAAAGTCTGTTATCACCCTTTATAGTTCTCCTTTTGGTAACCCTCAAAATCTTTGATTCACTACAATGCATTTCAATGGGGTACTATCATTTATATTGGTCCCAAGATGGCTGCCAGCAATTCCAGGATGAAGTGCTGACAGCCAATCAGATCTCACGATGACATGTGTGGTTAGGCTCCGCCCAGATATATATGTGTTTTTACTTTTGATTTTCTCAGCAACTACTGAACGGATTTACACCATTTAACAAAAGGGTTCTTTTTGAACCAAGAACTACCTCTTTGCCAAATTTGGTGTAATTCCGTTCAGCAGTTCGAGCTGTAGCCTTGCATAAAGTTTCCTATAGGAAATTGATTTTTTGACTCTTATTTTTTAATTTCTCCGCAACTACTGAACGGATTTACACCATTTAACAAAAAGGGTTCTTTCTGAACCAAGAACTACCTCTTTGCCAAATTTGGTGTAATTCCGTTCAGCAGTTCGGGCTGTAGCCGTGTCTAAAGTTTCCTATGGGAAAATGAATGGGGAAAACACGTTTTGGGACCCCCCTTTTTTCTCGGCCCCCGCTTGACGAATCACCCTGAGACTTTCAGGGTAGGAGCGGACCGGAGCGGGCCATAAAGTTTGAAAATTTCGCGAAGATTCGTCAACCGACGCAAGAGTTATTTTAAATAGAATGTCGCGGATTTCCTATGGAAAATAGGTCCTAACTATAACTATCTACTGGCGACCGCCAGTAGATAATATATATGTATATATATACATATGTATATATATATATATATACTTTTTTTTCCTATGTTCAACTATTTAGGCTCTGTATTGTACAAAATGTAGTAGAAATAATAGAAACATATTTCACACAGAACCATTAATTGTGGTAAATATTTCACAGTTCCCTGTGAATTTCATGATCATAATATCAGCCCCCAAACCCCTCTACAGAGTTTTACCACTGTCAAAGCTAGTGGAATTATGTGTCATGGATGACCAAATCATTCAACAAGGTTATCTAAATTCAGATTATGAGGCATATTGTCTGCTGGTAATACTTCTTCAATTTGAGCAACGAACAACATTTTTGACAAATCCTGTTATATATTTTTGTATATTACATGTTGATACCCGATTCCTCGGGTCTAGTTCGCACTATATAAAACTCTACCCCAAAAAAATAAAAAAATAGTTAACTGAAGAAAGTTGCTTTCAAAGTCCAGCTTGCATTTGGTACTAAATGGAATTAGAATGTTTAGGTTGTGTTTACCCTTCGTGAATACATTGTTTGACAGTGATGAGGGCTAGCGAATTTATGTAATTCTGCTGCTGCAACATTTACCACATAATTACTGACTTACCACATTTGCCACCTAATTTAGATGATTTGCCGTTTCCACAAAAAATGTTGTTTCCTGCTCAAATGGATCAAAGTACTAAATAGTACCAGAGAATGTGCAACATAATTTGTATTTTCTTGCCATTTAATTTAGATAGCTCTACTGCCCTGACATTGGTACGCACTGCAAATTGTTTAGGGTTGTCATTGTGATGATGAAACACTTAAACATGTCTTCTAAATCAGGCAACATTGTACACTAAGAACGAAAAGCGCTTTATTAAATACTTTTCAGCTAATACCTTCAGCCCATAACAATGCTGATACAAGGCACATGTGAATCACTGTGGTATGTGTTTGTCAGACTGAAACCCAATTTAATCCACATAAGTATGACCGTATCACTTTCAATTACTGGGACATTACGCAATTTACAAATCTTTTTAAATCTGCTTTATGCTGTTTGCTTCTTTTATGCTTAGGAATCTATTGTGCACGGCTTCCCTTCGGCACCTCACATCGGGCACTAATACCCGATGTGAAACCTGTCTGTTCAGTGCTCTGACATGCGAATACCAAATGAGTTTTCCACTGCTCTTACAATGTGGGATGGTCGCTCCTAGCGGGTTGGCTACAGGGCCTGCTCCTGTGATTGGCTCTCACTGCACACAACCTTAATTAAACACACATACAAAGTTCTCAAACTAGCTGGCTAGTTCTTAACCAGACAAAGTGGATAAAAACACCTGTACTACTCCCAGCACACCTCTGAGAAATTGGGTAAATTCATTTATTAATGAATGTACTGTACAGAAACCTCAACAAAAGCCAAAAGCAGTGACTCTTTTGCAGAGATGCAGCTAAGGATGTCCTCATTACTAAAGTGCAGAGTGCCATTTTAGCCAAGGAGCAGGGGCGTAGCCTCAGGGTGGGTGTTTGGGGTGTTACACCCCCCTAATAAATGCATTATTTAATAAATAGTTGGGTAGAGGAGCTTTTAATCGGATATGAAAGGCATCTGTCAGGTTTCATCTGGAGTTTTTAAATACTCAGACAAAAACGCACACAAACTCACACATACACACACACACTCTCGCCTCTGTTTTAAGGTCTTAAGAGGTGAGCAAGTTCCAGCCAACGGAGAAGAGATGGGGTAGGGGAAGCCGTGTACTGAACCATAAGAGCGCGTACCTCCGGTTCCAGGAGATCCCAGTCCATGCTTTCCTTACATTTGGCAGGTGCTGTGTCAGCCATCATGTTGCCCTAAAGGGCCCCCTTGCCAGCTGCCCACAGCATCCTACCTAAGGACACCGTGCCCTCATTATTCAAACAAGCATTGGCATAGCCAATAGGTCTCGCCTTTGGGACCTTATAAGTGTTTAGCCATGCAACACTTGATGTTGTTGCACCAAGGATATTGTACTGGATAACTAAACACTTATAAGGTCCCAAAGGGGAGACCTATTGGCTATGCCAATGCTTGTTTTTTTTTTAAAGGACAAGCAGTGCTATCGGGTTCTGGCTGCCACTTAGTCCACCGCATCCCATGTAGACGCTGCAGCCATCTTTGAATGGTTTTAAAGCTAATTCAAAAGCAGTCGCAAGTGTATGTGAATCCCTATCTCAACTGTGAGACTGTTCTCCTGCTTCCCAATTCTATTAAATACAAATTATGTAAAAAGAACATCCCTTTCTGAGCTGCATGGCTCATCCTACCCACGTTTCACGCACAGATTTGAAATACTGATGGTTTGGGCTTCCCGGAATTCAACTGGTTGAGAGGTAGAGAGGTGTAGAGAGGTAGAGAGGTAGAGAGGTAGAGAGAGGTAGAGAGAGGTAGAGAGAGAGAGGTAGAGAGAGAGGTAGTGAGAGAGGTAGAGAGAGAGGTAGAGAAAGATAGAGAGGTAGAGGTAGAGAGGTAGAGAGAGGTAGAGGTAGAGAGAGGTAGAGAGAGAGAGGTAGAGAGGTAGAGAGGTAGAGAGAGAGAGGTAGAGAGGTAGAGAGGTAGAGAGAGAGAGGTAGAGAGAGAGGTAGAGAGAGAGGTAGAGAGAGGTAGAGAGAGGGAGGTAGAGAGAGTAGAGAGGTAGAGAGAGGTAGAGAGGTGTAGAGAGGTAGAGAGGTGTAGAGAGGTAGAGAGGTAGAGAGGTAGAGAGGTAGAGGTAGAGAGGTAGAGAGAGAGAGGTAGAGAGAGAGGTAGAGAGAGAGGTAGAGAGGTAGAGAGAGGTAGAGAGAGGTAGAGAGGTAGAGAGAGGTAGAGAGAGAGGTAGAGCAGTAGAGAGGTAGAGGGAGAGGTAGAGAGGTAGAGAGAGAGAGAGGTAGAGAGAGAGGTAGAGGGAGAGAGGTAGAGAGGTAGAGAGAGAGAGGTAGAGAGAGAGAGGTAGAGAGGTAGAGAGAGAGGTAGAGAGGTAGAGAGAGAGGTAGAGAGAGAGGTAGAGAGAGAGGTAGAGAGGTAGAGAGAGAGAGGTAGAGAGAGAGGTAGAGAGGTAGAGAGAGGTAGAGAGGTTGAGAGGTAGAGAGGTAGAGAGAGGTAGAGAGAGGTAGAGAGGTGTAGAGAGGTAGAGAGAGAGAGGAAGAGAGGTAGAGAGGTAGAGAGAGGTAGAGAGAGAGGTAGAGAGGTAGAGAGAGAGAGGTAGAGAGATAGAGAGAGAGAGGTAGAGAGAGAGAGAGAGGTAGAGAGAGGTAGAGAGGTAGAGAGAGGTAGAGAGGTAGAGAGGTGTAGAGAGGTGTAGAGAGGTAGAGAGAGGTAGAGAGGTGTAGAGAGGTGTAGAGAGGTAGAGAGGTAGAGGTAGAGAGAGGTAGAGAGAGAGGTAGAGAGAGGTAGAGAGGTGGAGAGAGAGGGGTAGAGGTAGAGAGAGGTAGAGCGGTAGAGAGAGAGGTAGAGAGGTAGAGAGAGAGAGGTAGAGAGAGAGGTAGAGAGGTAGAGGGAGAGGTAGAGAGGTAGAGGGAGAGAGGTAGAGGTAGAGAGGTAGAGAAAGAGAGGTAGAGAGAGAGGTAGAGAGAGGTAGAGAGAGGTAGAGAGAGAGGTAGAGAGAGAGGTAGAGAGGTAGAGAGAGGTAGAGAGAGGTAGAGAGGTAGAGAGAGGTAGAGAGGTAGAGAGGTAGAGAGAGGTAGAGAGGTGTAGAGAGGTGTAGAGATGTAGAGAGAGGTAGCGAGAGAGAGGTAGAGAGAGAGGTAGAGAGGTAGAGAGAGGTAGAGAGGTAGAGGGAGAGAGGTAGAGGGAGAGAGGTAGAGAGGTAGAGAGAGGAAGAGAGTGGTAGAGAGGTAGAGAGAGGTAGAGAGGTAGAGGTAGAGAGAGAGGTAGAGAGAGAGGGTAGAGAGAGAGGTAGAGAGGTAGAGAGAGGTAGAGAGGTAGAGAGAGGCAGAGAGAGGTAGAGAGGTAGAGAGATAGAGAGGTAGAGAGGTAGAGAGAGGTAGAGAGAGGTAGAGAGGTAGAGAGAGGTAGAGAGGTAGAGAGAGGTAGAGAGGTAAAGAGAGGTAGAGAGAGGTAGAGAGAAGTAGAGAGAGGTAGAGAGGTAGAGAGAGGTAGAGAGGTAGAGCGGTAGAGAGAGGTAGAGAGAGGTAGAGAGGTAGAGAGAGGTAGAGAGAGGTAGAGAGAGGTAGAGAGAGGGTAGAGAGGTGTAGAGAGGTAGAGAGGTAGAGAGGTAGAGAGAGGTAGAGCGGTAGAGAGAGGTAGAGAGGTAGAGAGAGGTAGAGAGGTAGAGAGAGGTAGAGAGAAGTAGAGAGGTAGAGAGAGGTAGAGAGAGAGGTAGAGAGGTAGAGAGAGGTTGAGAGGTGAGAGAGAGGTAGAGAGAGGTAGAGAGGTAGAGAGAGAGAGAGTAGAGAGAGAGGTAGAGAGAGAGGTAGAGAGGTAGAGAGAGTAGAGAGAGGGAGAGAGAGAGAGAGAGTAGAGAGAGGTGAGAGAGGTAGAGAGGTAGAGAGAGGTAGAGAGGTAGAGGTAGAGAGGTAGAGAGGTAGAGAGAGAGGTAGAGAGAGAGGTAGAGAGAGGTAGAGAGGTAGAGAGAGAGGTAGAGAGAGGTAGTGAGGTAGAGAGAGGTAGAGAGGGGGTAGAGAGAGAGAGCTAAAGAGAGAGAGGTAAAGAGAGAGGTAGAGAGAGGTAGAGAGGTAGAGAGGGGTAGAGAGGTAGAGATGTAGAGAGGTAGAGAGAGAGGTAGAGAGAGAGAGGTAGAGAGAGAGAGGTAGAGAGAGAGGTAGAGAGGTAGAGAGGTAGAGAGGTAGAGAGAGGTAGAGAGGTAGAGAGAGGTGAGAGAGGTAGAGAGAGGTAGAGAAGTAGAGAGGTAGAGATGTGTAGAGGTAGAGAGATAGAGAGAGAGAGGTAGAGGTAGAGGTAGAGGTAGAGAGAGAGAGGTAGAGGTAGAGGTAGAGAGAGAGAGGTAGAGAGGTAGAGAGGTAGAGGTAGAGAGAGAGAGGTAGAGAGGTAGAGAGAGGTAGAGAGAGAGAGGTAGAGAGAGAGAGATAGAGAGAGAGGTAGAGAGGTAGAGAGAGGTAGAGAGTTAGAGAGGTAGAGAGAGGTGGAGAGAGAGGTAGAGAGGTAGAGAGGTAGAGAGAGGTAGGAAAGGTAGAGAGAGGTAGAGAGAGGTAGAGAGGTGAGAGGTAGAGAGGTAGAGGCAGAGAGAGAGGTAGAGAGGCAGAGGTAGAGAGGTGAGAGATAGAGAGGTAGAGGGAGAGGTAGAGAGGTAGAGGTAGAGAGGTATGGAGAGAGAGAGAGAGAGAGAGAGAGAGAGAGAGAGAGGTAGAGAGAGAGGTAGAGAGAGAGGTAGTGAGGTAGAGAGAGGTAGAGAGGGGGTGAGAGAGAGAGAGCTAAAGAGAGAGGTAAAGAGAGAGGTAGAGAGAGGTAGAGAGGTAGAGAGGGGTGAGAGAGGTAGAGATGTGAGAGGTAGAGAGAGAGGTAGAGAGAGAGAGAGGTAGAGAGGAGAGGTAGAGAGAGGGTAGAGAGAGGGTAGAGAGGGTAGAGAGAGGTAGAGAGAGGTAGAGAGGTAGAGAGAGAGAGGTAGAGAGGTAGAGAGAGGTAGAGAGGTAGAGAGAGGTAGAGAAGTAGAGAGAGGGTAGAGAGGTAGAGCGGTAGAGAGAGGTAGAGAGAGGTAGAGAGGTGAGAGAGAGGTAGAGAGAGGTAGAGAGAGGTAGAGAGAGGTAGAGAGGTGTAGAGAGGTAGAGAGAGGTAGAGAGGTAGAGAGAGGTAGAGCGGTGAGAGAGAGGTAGAGAGGTAGAGAGAGGTAGAGAGGTAGAGAGAAAGGTAGAGAGAGGTAAAGGGGTAGAGAGAGGTAGAGAGAGAGGCAGAGAGGTAGAGAGGTAGGGAGGTAGAGAGAGGTAGAGAGAGGTAGAGAGGTAGAGAGAGAGA
Source organism: Calotriton arnoldi (assembly GCA_963921515.1). Taxonomy (NCBI): domain Eukaryota; kingdom Metazoa; phylum Chordata; class Amphibia; order Caudata; family Salamandridae; genus Calotriton; species Calotriton arnoldi. Next base: position 771,782 of record CAWUFW010009323.1, on the reverse strand, counting down.
GGTAGAGAGAGAGGTAGAGAGAGAGGTAGAGAGGTAGAGAAGTAGAGAGAGGGAGAGAGAGAGAGGTAGAGAGAGAGGTAGAGAGGTAGAGAGAGTAGAGAGAGGTAGAGAGGTAGAGAGGTAGAGAGGTAGAGGGGTAGAGAGAGAGGTAGAGAGAGAGGTAGAGAGAGGTAGAGAGGTAGAGAGAGAGGTAGAGAGAGGTAGTGAGGTAGAGAGAGGTAGAGAGGGGGTAGAGAGAGAGAGCTAAAGAGAGAGGTAAAGAGAGAGGTAGAGAGAGGTAGAGAGGTAGAGAGGGGTAGAGAGGTAGAGATGTAGAGAGGTAGAGAGAGAGGTAGAGAGAGAGAGGTAGAGAGAGAGAGGTAGAGAGAGAGGTAGAGAGGTAGAGAGGTAGAGAGGTAGAGAGAGGTAGAGAGGTAGAGAGAGGTAGAGAGGTAGAGAGAGGTAGAGAAGTAGAGAGGTAGAGATGTGTAGAGGTAGAGAGATAGAGAGAGAGAGGTAGAGGTAGAGGTAGAGGTAGAGAGAGAGAGGTAGAGGTAGAGGTAGAGAGAGAGAGAGGTAGAGAGGTAGAGAGGTAGAGGTAGAGAGAGAGAGGTAGAGAGGTAGAGAGAGGTAGAGAGAGAGAGGTAGAGAGAGAGAGATAGAGAGAGAGGTAGAGAGGTAGAGAGAGGTAGAGAGTTAGAGAGGTAGAGAGAGGTGGAGAGAGAGGTAGAGAGGTAGAGAGGTAGAGAGAGGTAGAAAGGTAGAGAGAGGTAGAGAGAGGTAGAGAGGTAGAGGTAGAGAGGTAGAGGCAGAGAGAGAGGTAGAGAGGCAGAGGTAGAGAGGTGAGAGATAGAGAGGTAGAGGGAGAGGTAGAGAGGTAGAGGTAGAGAGGTATGGAGAGAGAGAGAGAGAGAGAGAGAGGTAGAGAGAGAGGTAGAGAGAGAGGTAGAGAGAGGTAGTGAGGTAGAGAGAGGTAGAGAGGGGGTAGAGAGAGAGAGCTAAAGAGAGAGGTAAAGAGAGAGGTAGAGAGAGGTAGAGAGGTAGAGAGGGGTAGAGAGGTAGAGATGTAGAGAGGTAGAGAGAGAGGTAGAGAGAGAGAGAGGTAGAGAGAGAGAGGTAGAGAGAGAGGTAGAGAGAGGTAGAGAGGTAGAGAGAGGTAGAGAGAGGTAGAGAGGTAGAGAGAGAGAGGTAGAGAGGTAGAGAGAGGTAGAGAGGTAGAGAGAGGTAGAGAAGTAGAGAGGTAGAGATGTGTAGAGGTAGAGAGATAGAGAGAGAGAGGTAGAGGTAGAGGTAGAGAGTGAGAGAGAGAAAGGTAGAGAGGTGTAGAGGTAGAGAGGTAGAGGTAGAGAGAGAGAGGTAGAGAGGTAGAGAGAGGTAGAGAGAGAGAGAGAGTAGAGAGAGAGAGAGAGAGAGAGAGGTAGAGAGGTAGAGAGAGGTAGAGAGTTAGAGAGGTAGAGAGAGAGGTAGAGAGGTAGGAGAGGTAGAGAGAGGTAGAAAGGTAGAGAGAGGTAGAGAGAGGTAGAGAGGTAGAGGTAGAGAGGTAGAGGCAGAGAGGTAGAGGCAGAGAGAGAGGTAGAGAGGCAGAGGTAGAGAGGTGAGAGATAGAGAGGTAGAGGGAGAGGTAGAGAGGTAGAGGTAGAGAGGTATAGAGAGAGAGAGAGAGAGAGAGAGAGGTAGAGAGGGAGAGGTAGAAAGGTAGAGGTAGAGAGGTAGAGAGAGAGAGGTAGAGAGAGGTAGAGGTAGAGAGAGAGGGGTAGAGAGAGGTAGATAGAGAGAGGTAAAGAGGTAGAGAGAGAGAGGTAGAGAGGTAGAGAGAGAGGTAGAGAGGTAGAGAGAGAGAGATAGAGAGGTAGAGAGAGAGGTAGAGAGAGGTAGAGAGAGAGAGGTAGAGAGGTAGAGAGGTAGAGAGAGGTAGAGCGGTAGAGAGGTAGAGAGAGGTAGAGCGGTAGAGAGAGGTAGAGAGGTAGAGAGAGAGGTAGAGAGGTAGAGAGAGAGGTAGAGAGAGAGAGGTAGCGAGGTAGAGAGAGAGGTAGAGAGAGGTAGAGAGAGAGAGGTAGAGAGAGGTAGAGAGAGAGAGGTAGAGAGAGAGGTAGAGAGAGAGGTAGAGAGAGAGGTAGAGAGAGAGGTAGAGAGAGAGAGGTAGAGAGGTAGGGAGAGGGAGGTAGAGAGAGGTAGAGAGGTAGAGAGAGAGGTAGAGAGAGAGAGGTAGAGAGGTAGAGAGGTAGAGGTAGAGAGGTAGAGAGGTAGAGGGAGAGGTAGAGAGGTAGAGAGGAAGAGAGAGGTAGAGAGAGAGAGGGAGAGGGAGAGGTAGAGAGAGAGGTAGATAGGTAGAGAGATTTAGAGAGGTAGAGAGAGAGGTGGAGAGGTAGATGTAGAGAGAGAGAGAGGTAGAGAGAGGTAGAGAGGTAGAGAGAGTTAGAGAGGTAGAGAGAGGTAGAGAGAGAGAGGTAGAGAGAGAGGTAGAGAGAGGTAGAGAGGTAGAGAGAGAGAGGTAGAGAGAGAGAGGTAGAGAGAGAGAGGTAGAGAGAGAGAGGTAGAGAGAGGTAGAGAGGTAGAGAGAGGTAGAGAGATAGAGAGAGAGAGAGAGAGAGAGAGAGAGAGAGAGAGAGAGAGAGAGAGGTAGAGAGGTAGAGAGAGGTAGAGAGAGGTAGAGAGGTAGAGAGAGGTAGAGAGAGAGAGGTAGAGAGAGAGGTAGAGAGAGAGGTAGAGAGGTAGAGGTAGAGGGAGAGGTAGAGAGGTAGAGAGGTAGAGCAGTTCATCAAAATGCTCAGGTGGCAGGATCAGTTTTTAGGCCACAAAGCTGCGGGTTCATGTTTAATACTTTATTGGGCGATTAATTAAAACACATATGATATACTCAGTAATGCAGGCAAGCTGACCCTTTCTATGTAAACAAGGAGGCACTGCTCGCTCCTGCAGGCAAAACGTAGTGGGATGTGAGGAATGCAGCTGAGGGGGGAGGGGTGGGGGGAGTTTGGCTGAGAGCACAACACTAGTAGTAAGCATTTTTAAACAAAAAAAAATCTTGTAGCTTATAAAAAGTAAATGTACGCATTAGCATGTAAGTTCCCACAATGTTCAAAATAATTAATTAACAAATGCTCCGCGTTATTTTGTTTACCATTCGTAAGTACAAAACAAAAAAACAGCATTTTTTTTTGAGTGCTCAGATGTTTGTTTTTTAAATATACACCATCTCCAAAATAATACAATATAAACCTTCATTCTTCCTTAACCCCTTCGGTGCTCATGACGAGCTCAGCTCGTCATGCTGCGCAGTGCTCGTGTGCGCATGACGAGCTGAGCTCGTCATGAACCCGCCCACTCAATGAAACGCCCCGCACAGGGTGAAAATCGGCCGCGCACCGAAGGGGTTAACATACACCAAAAAAAACAAGGGGGAAGGTAAGATAAAAAAAAAACGCGGCCCGCGCTCTGCTTAATGACTGTTTTGAAGCACACTCGTGCTTGTGGCACCATCCGCCTTGCGGGAGCGAGCAACAGCCAATTAGCATGCGCGCCGCTGCTCGCTCCCGCAAGGTGGATGCCGCCACAAGCACGAGTATGTGCTTCAAAAAGAGCAGAGCGACGGTTAAAGGCCCTCCTACGCAGCACATGCGCGCTGCGTAGGCGAGACCTAAAAAGGACTGGATTTGATTGTGCAATTTGGCCTTCCCCTCAGGCTGCCGTTGGTGAAGGCCTGCATGCGCCAAAGACCAGAGAGGGGCGCATCGCGACCCACATCCTGTCCAAGAAACACCGGACTACGGTCGGACAGTCCCGCCTCTAGAATGGTGCAGGAGCAGTGCTTGAAATGGGAAAATAGAAGTGCAGGTACTCAGTACCAGAGTACCTGCTTGTTTATGAGAAGTGCTGGTACTCTCCAATTAAAAGTTTAGCATTTCTCTTGAAAAGTGCTGGTACTCTCCTTCACAAAATAAAAAAGTGCAGGTACTCCGTACCGGACAGTACCGGCCCATTTAAAGCACTGTGCAGGAGGTAAAGCAGGGCAAGAACCGGCCATGTAACAACAACAAAAAATCTGTCAGGGACTGAGTCCCGTGCGGACAGGAGAGGAACGAATACTCCCGGGCCCCTGGGCGCAGAAGGTGCCACGCATCCACCAGAGCGAGGTAGTGCAGAATCGTGTTGCACTTGACGGAGTGGGACAGGCCAGTGACATTCATGGAGATCAGGGTAAGGGATGTGGATGACATGGTGCAAGGGCGGGAGGTGGGACAAGGGCTCTGAGGCCAGGAATAACCCCCAGGATACAAGGAGAGAGCACAGGGCAGGGACAGAAGAGGAGACCCCCAGACGCGGACCAGGAGGGGCCCCGGATGAACAGCCCTAGGAGCCAGACGGGCCAGGAAGGGAGTGGGAACAGAGAGAGGGGACAACCAGGGAGAGAACAAAGCAAAATGGAACAGGGACAAAGCTCAACAAGGAACGCTACTTTTAGAACTGGACTCGGGACTGCGCCCGCGGCACTCGCCATGCGCCCCTACCCGCTAAGGAAGAAGTAAGATGAACGGGGGACCAAACCCCATGGGACCTGCTTGAGCAGCCGTAAAGCAATAAATGAAGGGAAAAGCCACCCTCGAAAAGAGGACAGAGAGACGAAGAGCCGGGTCAGGTGGATATCTGGGGGCAACAGCCAGCAGAAGCGCAAACTCCTTCAGCCAGGAGAAGGGACAGAGACAAAGCCCCCCCAGGACCCACCAGCTGGACAAAGGCAGCAAATAAGATGAAGCGAGCAGGAGGTAGCAGGCAACAAAGCCACCAACAAGCACAACAACAATGAACCAATGATGAGGGAAGGGGATAGAGAGGAGAGGCAGCAGCACGGCACATGAACACAAGGAACAGGTTCAAAACAAAGCAAATGATCAGTTCTCCACATCAGCAGTGGAGGCCGCCTCCCCCGGCTTTAGCAGTGACCTGGACTTGTCTCTGCCCCTGTCCTTGTGAAGCACCTCGACTTCACGATGAAGACCCTCTCAATCGGACTCCCACCGTTGCGAGTCCCCAGTGTGGATGTGATGGGGCTGGTACATTGGTTTCCATAGGGAAGATCGTCTGCGTGGGGGGTGGGGTGGAGCTGCAGCCCTGGACTCTGCCATGTCAATGACAGAGTCACCCAAGGAGTCAAGATAAAGTTCTCGCTCCCCAGGGTCCGTAAAGGCCCTCTTCGTTAGAGGGCCTTTACGGACCCTAAGGCCATATTTGATGCCATGGCGCTGGAAGTGGGGCATCGTGCAGTGCCGGGCAGTGGAGAGAATGGCCCTCGTGTGTTATTACGGAGGGCACAGGCAGCGCAGGACCTGGTGGGAGTGACATGGACAGGTCCGCGTCTAGCTTGACACCAAGGTTCTTCACGGTGCGCCCTCTGCGGAAACTCCCCAACGGGATCATTTCTGCTATATAATGCTTCTTGGAATGGAATCAAAGGCAACTTTAAACAGAATTTGTAGAAAAACCTGTAATCAAACTACATGAAGAGGCATGTTCCTTCTCTTGTTTCAAGTTACTATTCTAGTTTAAATCAAATTTCTGTCAGGTTTTGGTCCAACTTGTGAGGGGGTCTTGGTTTCCCTAAGATTGGTTTTGGAATTTCTAAAATGTGTGCAATCACAGAGGCTCACCAACAAAAAGAGAAGCAGCAACAAAAAAGCCCAACTAAAATGCAGATCAATAAACGTTAAATCATTGAAAAGATCTTGAGTAAAACATGTGGAAAGTGAAATAAATAAAGGGGGCCATGGAAACTATTTTAAAAGATGGGGTATAACATATGTGTGTATGTAGATTTGTAGTGTTTATACAGTGTGAACCTAGATGAAAGCCAGCAGAGCACTGTTGATGGTCAATGAAAAGATATATCCCACAAGGGTTGAGATGGACGTACACCACCGCACCCCCTCCAAAATGCAACAGAAAACACAAAAAGAATGCAGTGGCAAATTAATGTAGTGCCAGTTTTGTGACCCGATTTGCATTGGTCTTGCATCACGCAACGTGGTGCGAGAGCAACACAAACTTTTAGTCAGATTGTTGAAGCCACACAAAGCCACTTTGTGTGGCTTTGAGTGGCTCCAAAAAACTGGAGTAACACAATACAACGCAAATCACTGCGTTACTCTGCCCTGGATAGCCATTCCATGGGCATTGCGTGGGTGTTCCCATGCAACGCCCATGGTTTTTGATGCATTCCTAGATTTACAAGACCTTTTAAACCTGGAAATGAGCCAATAAGAGGACTGTTAATGCATCATGAAGCAATGTTCTTTCAAGAAGATGTGATGTGTGAATAGGTACTTGTAAAGCGTGCGGCTACTCCACAGAGTGTCCCGGCGCTGAAAGGACCACGAGACAGACAGTATGTACTAAAACAGGTAGGCCTAGATCTAATGTTGGAATAGCCAGGTTTTTAGTTGCCTCCTAAAAGCGAGGAGATCCTGCACCCGTCTAAGAGAAAGTGGCAAGCTGTTACATAGCCGAGAGGCCACCACTTGGAAGGAGCGACCACCCATGCGGGAGAACTTAGGGATGGTCGTCAAAAGCTGTACTGAGGACCTCAAAGCCCGTTGTGGGACATAGTGCTGAATCCTCTTCCTAATGTAAGAGGCCCCCGTATTATGTAGGGCCTTAAAGGCCAGGACCAGAGCTTTAAAATGGATCCTCTTGCGGACCGGTAGCCAGTGCAAGGATTTCAAGTGGGGAGTCATTCGCGCTCTGGGACCCACCATGAGAATAGCTCTGGCCACCGCATTCTGGACCACCTGCAAGCGACCTAGTAGATAGTCAGGGAGGCCCAGGTACAGGACGTTGATGTAGTCCAGCCTTGATACAATCAGGGCCTGGACTACAGTCTTCCTGTGTGAGACCGGGAGCAGGGGAAGAAAATTCTTTAACATTTTCAATAGCCCAAAGCAGTGGCCGGCAACAGTTTGAATCTGAGCCTTCATGGACAGGTCCGCGTCTAGCTTGACACCAAGGTTCTTCACGGTGCTTACTGAGGTTACAGGGGGGGACATATCCTGTGGCCACCATTGGCGCCATGCTTCACAAGGATTGGGGCCGAAGAAAATAATCTCTGACTTCTCCGGATTGCACTTCAATTGGTTTTGTGTTAACCAGGAAAACATCTCTGACAAGCAGGCGTTTATCTCACTGCCTCTAAAATCGGCCCCCTTGTCACAGGTGAACAACAATTGCGTGTCATCGGCGTATGATACTATTTTTGCGCCGTGTTCCTCAGCTAGGAGCGCAAGGGGGGCCATATACACATTAAAAAGTGTCGGGCTCAGGTTGAGCCCTGTGGTACCCCTACCTTCATAGGGGGGGATGAGAGCAGCAAAGGGAGGGGACCATATTGTTTGCTGACAGCCACTTAAAAAGGAGATGAACCACCTGAGTACCGTGCCACCAATACCGCAGTCCTGGAGTCTTCGCAAGAGTCGGTAGTGGGGCACGGTATCAAAGGCCGCGGAAAGGTCCAGCAATACCAGTACCGCGTTGCCCCCTTTGTCTAGTGTTGTTTTAATAGTTTCAGAGACTTCTAAAAAGGCTGTTTCGGTACTGAAGTTAGTTCTGAAACCCGACTGACTCTGGTGAAGTAAATGGTTGGTTTCCACATATTCCGTGGTAACTGTATTTACATATTTCTCCAAGGCCTTGGAAAAGAAGGGCAGCAAGGATATTGGCCTTTAATTACTGGCCACCAAGGGGTCGGCCGTGGGTTTCTTTAGTAGCGGGAGAATTTTAGCGTGTTTCCAGCTCTCTGGCATCTGCCCCTCTTGCAGAGAGGTATTAAGTACCAGGTTGACGGGTGGGTTGATCACCTCAGCAATAGATGCCAGTACTTTTGCTGGGCATGGGTCGGAGGGTGAACCGTACTTAAGAGCTTTCATTATCTCGAGAGACTTATCCAAAGGGATAGAAGGAAATTGCGTGAGGGAGAAACCTATGGTAGGGTTGGCGGGGGAAGCGGCCCAGTGTTTACTTCCATCGCCTGGGGCAGCGCCTCAAAAGAATCTTGGATACTTTTGATTTTGTCATAGAAAAAGCGTGCCAGATGGTTAGTCGAATAGCTGGTAGGGGTAAAAGGGCTGTCGATTGCATTAGGGGATGAGAAGTCTTTTACGATTTTAAAGAGTTTTTTACTTTTATTCCCGGCCTGTTCGATTTTAGAGGAGAGGAAAAGTTTCTTTTCTTCGTGGACTTTACTGTAGTGGACTAGTAGAAGAGTGTCTTCAGATATTTCTTACATTGGAGCACAGTGGGGGCATACCTCACGGATAAGAGGATGTCATTTCAGATCCGGGGTGGAAAGATGGAGTCCTGTTTCATTGTATTTCTTTTTACATTTCTTTCTCTCCAATCAGATTAACGTCCTGGTTGCAGGTTTGAAGACAGCCAAAGAAATGGTGGGTTTGTCAGCCAGGTAGGCAGGCATGCCAGTCATGATGCAGCTGTTTTTGAAAATGGTGCAGGCCGGCAAGGGGAACAATTGGAATGCCATCAGGGTGGGGTGATGTGGACACATGATAACACCTGCTGCAACATGTAGAATGAAGATGTGGGGTCTGGGAAGCCATAGAGCAGGGCACTGCCACCTTCTGCATACAAAGGCTTGAAAAGCAGTTTTAAAAGTCACTTTTAGGAAAGAATGGTTCCACTTTCTTTAATGGAAAGAGATGGTATCAGGGTAGTTTTTGAGTTTTCTTGGCAGTGTGCTCCTTAAGGGTAAAATCAATGTCCAATTTGAAACCAAGTGACTTGGCATTGATTGAGAGTAGAGGTTTGAATCCATCCAGGTGCATGTCTTTGAGCCATGTCTTCACTAGCTGTTGCTTGCTGTTCTATGGAAATAGCAGGAATTATTTTTGGGTGGATTAAACTTCAGGCAGGTGATAGGTATCCAGATCTAGAGGTGCAAGCAGTGTTTGAGAGATTGTAAGTCTGGAGCAGAGGACACTATCACATATAGTTCTGTATTGTAGCCGTATGAGTGAATGTTGGTGTTATCTGTGAGTAAAGTTCCAAGGGCTTCATGAAGAGATGACAGGAGCAAGACGATGGAACACTAGGGTTCTCCACAGGTGATAGCAATCTTCTGGGACCTGAACGTACTCATGGGGAACTGGTGTTGGGTGGATAAGTATGAGAAGAACCAGTGAACATATCCAGTGAGTGATGTGGATGTGGTCGTTGATGGTGGTAAAGGCAGGTGTAAGCTCTAGTAATATCAGGAAGCAGTGGTCATCTTTATCTTTTGTCAGGAGGGCATCTGATGAATTGTAACTTAGATGCCTCTATGCTGCAGGGTAATCTGAAGCTGTATTGATAATCGTCTTGGAGCTGTTTGGCACTGATGTTTCCACACGGAAACCGTTCCTGGTGCAGTTTACCCGTTTGGTGTGTCTTGCCGCATCCTATTTATCGATATCATGTAATATACGCTAGTGTTGCGGTTGTCGTTTCTTCTCCCTCATCTCTGCTTGGAAGAAGAATTCATTCATTTATATATCGTTGACAGCCATTCTCTGTCCTAGCATTGAGGATTGTTTAACTGAGCTTTATTTCATATTTGGGTCCTCATGCAACACATCCCAAAACAAGACTCCTTTTATGTATTCGTCTATCATTTTTTCATTTACTGGATATGAATCATCTTCTCCATGAGATGGGCCTCCTATCTTGGCTCACAAGCTGGGGTTCAGAGTAACTCTGCTATTCTTGAACGATCATATATGGTGTAACATGCCTTCAGTTGAGACAGTCAGTCCATCATGTACCATTCACTGGCCTACCGTGTATACGCTTGAATCTCTTGTCTGACTCAGGCACTCCCCACTGTTGTTCACGTATTTGTTTGTGCGCCCTGAAGAAGGTAATGCCCACATCCGGGTCTACACCGAAACGCGCGTCGGCGCTTGATTTTGTATAGTTGGATTTCTCCAAACTACGTCAGCCCCCTTATTAATCCTTGGTGATTTGTTAAATTTATTTGTTAAAATCCTTATGAGTCTTTCCTGCATAATTATCTCATTCATTATTCGAGTTATCCATTGTACCTTTATATTTTTTTGACCTTTTTCTTACTCTCTTTTTTGATACACAGATATTAGTTTTATATATGCACATGCATTTATCTGTATATACATGTGGATTGTTTTTTGCTATCACTGTTGTCATTGTTAGTGTTATGTTGGTTGATTGGTCTGGAGCATTTGTGAGTATGATCGTGGGTTTGATTGTGTTTTGAATGAATGTTATGTGGGAAGTGTCTTGGCTTGATTCTCTCATGCTATTTAAAAATAATTTTGATATTATGTATTTTGTAGCTAATAAAGTGAATTTTGAATCATAAATATTCTTTTTCCTTTTTTTGTCTTTTTGTGGATTCATTCCTTTATCTTTGGGCTTTTTGATCCATCAGTCACATCCTGTGTTCATAAAATTAGATAGGTAGAGTACCTTTCTTTTTGAGCTTACTGTAAGCTCTAGTAATATCAGGAAGCAGTGGTCATCTTTATCTTTTCTCAGGAGGGCATCTGATGAATTGTAACTTAGATGCCTCTATGCTGCAGGGTAATCTGAAGCTGTATTGATAATCGTCTTGGAGCTGTTTGGCACTGATGTTTCCACACGGAAACCGTTCCTGGTGCAGTTTACCCGTTTGGTGTGTCTTGCCGCATCCTATTTATCGATATCATGTAATATACGCTAGTGTTGCGGTTGTCGTTTCTTCTCCCTCATCTCTGCTTGGAAGAAGAATTCATTCATTTATATATCGTTGACAGCCATTCTCTGTCCTAGCATTGAGGATTGTTTAACTGAGCTTTATTTCCTATTTGGGTCCTCATGCAACACATCCCAAAACGAGACTCCTTTTATGTATTCGTCTATCATTTTTTCATTTACTGGATATGAATCATCTTCTCCATGAGATGGGCCTCCTATCTTGGCTCACAAGCTGGGGTTCAGAGTAACTCTGCTATTCTTGAACGATCATATATGGTGTAACATGCCTTCAGTTGAGACAGTCAGTCCATCATGTACCATTCACTGGCCTACCGTGTATACGCTTGAATCTCTTGTCTGACTCAGGCACTCCCCACTGTTGTTCACGTATTTGTTTGTGCGCCCTGAAGAAGGTGATGCCCACATCCGGGTCTACACCGAAACGCGCGTCGGCGCTTGAATTTTGTATAGTTGGATTTCTCCAAACTATGTCAGCCCCCTTATTAATCCTTGGTGATTTGTTAAATTTATTTGTTAAAATCCTTATGAGTCTTTCCTGCATATTTTATCTCATTCATTATTCGAGTTATCCATTGTACCTTTATATTTTTTTGACCTTTTTCTTACTCTCTTTTTTGATACACAGATATTAGTCTTATATATGCACATGCATTTATCTGTATATACATGTGGATTGTTTTTTGCTATCACTGTTGTCATTGTTAGTGTTATGTTGGTTGATTGGTCTGGAGCATTTGTGAGTATGATCGTGGGTTTGATTGTGTTTTGAATGAATGTTATGTGGGAAGTGTCTTGGCTTGATTCTCTCATGCTATTTAAAAATAATTTTGATATTATGTATTTTGTAGCTAATAAAGTGAATTTTGAATTATAAATATTCTTTTTCCTTTTTTTGTCTTTTTGTGGATTCATTCCTTTATCTTTGGGCTTTTTGATCCATCAGTCACATCCTGTGTTCATAAAATTAGATAGGTAGAGTACCTTTCTTTTTGAGCTTACTGTAAGCTCTAGTAATATTAGGAAGCAGTGGTGATCTTTATCTTTTCTCAGGAGGGCATCAGATGAATTGTAACTTAGATGCCTCTATGCTGCAGGGTAATCTGAAGCTGTATTGATAATCGTCTTGGAGCTGTTTGGCACTGATGTTTCCACACGGAAACCGTTCCTGGTGCAGTTTACCCGTTTGGTGTGTCTTGCCGCATCCTATTTATCGATATCATGTAATATACGCTAGTGTTGCGGTTGTCGTTTCTTCTCCCTCATCTCTGCTTGGAAGAAGAATTCATTCATTTATATATCGTTGACAGCCATTCTCTGTCCTAGCATTGAGGATTGTTTAACTGAGCTTTATTTCATATTTGGGTCCTCATGCAACACATCCCAAAACAAGACTCCTTTTATGTATTCGCCTATCATTTTTTCATTTACTGGATATGAATCATCTTCTCCATGAGATGGGCCTCCTATCTTGGCTCACAAGCTGGGGTTCAGAGTAACTCTGCTATTCTTGAACGATCATATATGGTGTAACATGCCTTCAGTTGAGACAGTCTCCATCATGTACCATTCACTGGCCTACCGTGTATACGCTTGAATCTCTTGTCTGACTCAGGCACTCCCCACTGTTGTTCACGTATTTGTTTGTGCGCCCTGAAGAAGGTGATGCCCACATCCGGGTCTACACCGAAACGCGCGTCGGCGCTTGATTTTGTATAGTTGGATTTCTCCAAACTACGTCAGCCCCCTTATTAATCCTTGGTGATTTGTTAAATTTATTTGTTAAAATCCTTATGAGTCTTTCCTGCATAATTATCTCATTCATTATTCGAGTTATCCATTGTCCCTTTATATTTTTTTGACCTTTTTCTTACTCTCTTTTTTGATACACAGATATTAGTCTTATATATGCACATGCATTTATCTGTATATCAATCAATCAATCAATCAATCACGGCATTTATAGAGCGCGCTACTCACCCGGGAGGGTCTCAAGGCGCTGGGGGAGGGGGTAAGTTACTGCTCGAACAGCCAGGTCTTGAGCTGCTTCCTGAAGGAGAGATGGTCCTGGGTTCGCCGAAGGTGAGTGGGGAGGAGTTCCAGGTCTTGGCTGCCAGGTAGGAGAAGGATCTTCCTCCGGCGGTGGTTCTGCGGATGCGTGGTACGGTGGCGAGGGCGTGGCTGGTTGATCGTAGCTGGCGTGTGGGCGTGTAGAAGGTCATGCGGTCGTTGAGGTACTTTGGGCCCAGGTCGTGGAGGGCCTTGTGTGCGTGGGTGAGGAGTCTGAACGTGATTCTCTTGCTGACGGGGAGCCAGTGCAGGTCTTTCAGGTGCACGGTGATGTGGCTGTGTCGGGGGATGTCCAGGATGAGTCGTGCGGAGGCGTTCTGGATGCGCTGGAGTCTCTTTTGAAGTTTGGCTGTGGTTCCGGCGTAGAGGGTGTTCCCATAGTCCAGTCGGCTGGTGACGAGTGCCTGGGTGACGGTCTTCCTGGTTTCAGTGGGGATCCATCTGAAGATCTTGCGGAGCATGCGCAGGGTGTTGAAGCATGAAGATGAGACGGCGTTGACTTGTCTGGTCATCGACAGGGAGGAGTCCAGGATGAAGCCCAGGTTGCGTGCGTGGTCCGTTGGCTTGGGCGCGGTGCCCAGGGCCGGGGGCCACCAGGAGTCGTCCCAGGCGGAGGGTGATGAGCCCAGGATGAGGACTTCCGTCTTATCTGAGTTCAGTTTAAGGCGGCTGTTCCTCATCCAGTCGGCGACGTCTCTCATCCCGTCGTGTAGGTTGGCTCTGGCGGTGGTGGGGTCGTTGGTGAGGGAGAGGATCAGCTGGGTGTCGTCGGCGTAGGAGATGATGTTGAGGTTGTGTCGGCGTGCGATGGCTGCGAGGGGGCTCATGTAGACGTTGAAGAGGGTTGGGCTGAGTGAGGATCCTTGTGGAACGCCGCAGATGACTTCGGTGGCTTCGGATCTGAACGGGGGAGGCGGACTCTCTGGGTTCTTCCGGCGAGGAACGAGATGATCCATTCCAGTGCTTTCTCTCGGATTCCGATGTTGCTGAGGCGCTTCACTAGGGTGCGGTGGCAGACGGTGTCGAACGCCGCAGAGAGGTCCAAGAGGATGAGGGCAGCTGTTTCCCCGTTGTCGGTTAGGGTTCTGATGTCGTCGGTGGCTGCGATAAGGGCGGTCTCGGTGCTGTGGTTGGCCCGAAACCCGGACTGCGAGGGGTCGAGGGATCCATTCGTCTCGAGGAAGGCGGCAAGCTGTCTGTTGACGGTCTTCTCGATGACTTTGGCCGGAAACGGAAGGAGCGAGATGGGACGGTAGTTCTTGAGGTCGGTGGGGTCCGCCGTTGGTTTCTTCAGGAGGGCGGTAAGCTCGGCGTGTATATACATGTGGATTGTTTTTTGCTATCACTGTTGTCATTGTTAGTGTTATGTTGGTTAATTGGTCTGGAGCATTTGTGAGTATGATCGTGGGTTTGATTGTGTTTTGAATGAATGTTATGTGGGAAGTGTCTTGGCTTGATTCTCTCATGCTATTTAAAAAATTATTTTGATATTATGTATTTTGTAGCTAATAAAGTGAATTTTGAATTATAAATATTCTTTTTCCTTTTTTTGTCTTTTTGTGGATTCATTCCTTTATCTTTGGGCTTTTTGATCCATCAGTCACATCCTGTGTTCATAAAATTAGATAGGTAGAGTACCTTTCTTTTTGAGCTTACTGTAAGCTCTAGTAATATCAGGAAGCAGTGGTGATCTTTATCTTTTCTCAGGAGGGCATCTGATGAATTGTAACTTAGATGCCTCTATGCTGCAGGGTAATCTGAAGCTGTATTGATAATCGTCTTGGAGCTGTTTGGCACTGATGTTTCCACACGGAAACCGTTCCTGGTGCAGTTTACCCGTTTGGTGTGTCTTGCCGCATCCTATTTATCGATATCATGTAATATACGCTAGTGTTGCGGTTGTCGTTTCTTCTCCCTCATCTCTGCTTGGAAGAAGAATTCATTCATTTATATATCGTTGACAGCCATTCTCTGTCCTAGCATTGAGGATTGTTTAACTGAGCTTTATTTCATATTTGGGTCCTCATGCAACACATCCCAAAACAAGACTCCTTTTATGTATTCGTCTATAATTTTTTCATTTACTGGATATGAATCATCTTCTCCATGAGATGGGCCTCCTATCTTGGCTCACAAGCTGGGGTTCAGAGTAACTCTGCTATTCTTGAACGATCATATATGGTGTAACATGCCTTCAGTTGAGACAGTCAGTCCATCATGTACCATTCACTGGCCTACCGTGTATACGCTTGAATCTCTTGTCTGACTCAGGCACTCCCCACTGTTGTTCACGTATTTGTTTGTGCGCCCTGAAGAAGGTAATGCCCACATCCGGGTCTACACCGAAACGCGCGTCGGCGCTTGATTTTGTATAGTTGGATTTCTCCAAACTACGTCAGCCCCCTTATTAATCCTTGGTGATTTGTTAAATTTATTTGTTAAAATCCTTATGAGTCTTTCCTGCATAATTATCTCATTCATTATTCGAGTTATCCATTGTACCTTTATATTTTTTTGACCTTTTTCTTAGTCTCTTTTTTGATACACAGATATTAGTCTTATATATGCACATGCATTTATCTGTATATACATGTGGATTGTTTTTTGCTATCACTGTTGTCATTGTTAGTGTTATGTTGGTTGATTGGTCTGGAGCATTTGTGAGTATGATCGTGGGTTTGATTGTGTTTTGAATGAATGTTATGTGGGAAGTGTCTTGGCTTGATTCTCTCATGCTATTTAAAAATAATTTGGATATTATGTATTTTGTAGCTAATAAAGTGAATTTTGAATTATAAATATTCTTTTTCCTTTTTTTGTCTTTTTGTGGATTCATTCCTTTATCTTTGGGCTTTTTGATCCATCAGTCACATCCTGTGTTCATAAAATTAGATAGGTAGAGTACCTTTCTTTTTGAGCTTACTGTAAGCTCTAGTAATATCAGGAAGCAGTGGTCATCTTTATCTTTTCTCAGGAGGGCATCTGATGAATTGTAACTTAGATGCCTCTATGCTGCAGGGTAATCTGAAGCTGTATTGATAATCGTCTTGGAGCTGTTTGGCACTGATGTTTCCACACGGAAACCGTTCCTGGTGCAGTTTACCCGTTTGGTGTGTCTTGCCGCATCCTATTTATCGATATCATGTAATATACGCTAGTGTTGCGGTTGTCGTTTCTTCTCCCTCATCTCTGCTTGGAAGAAGAATTCATTCATTTATATATCGTTGACAGCCATTCTCTGTCCTAGCATTGAGGATTGTTTAACTGAGCTTTATTTCATATTTGGGTCCTCATGCAACACATCCCAAAACGAGACTCCTTTTATGTATTCGTCTATCATTTTTTCATTTACTGGATATGAATCATCTTCTCCATGAGATGGGCCTCCTATCTTGGCTCACAAGCTGGGGTTCAGAGTAACTCTGCTATTCTTGAACGATCATATATGGTGTAACATGCCTTCAGTTGAGACAGTCAGTCCATCATGTACCATTCACTGGCCTACCGTGTATACGCTTGAATCTCTTGTCTGCCCTCAGGCACTCCCCACTGTTGTTCACGTATTTGTTTGTGCGCCCTGAAGAAGGTGATGCCCACATCCGGGTCTACACCGAAACGCGCGTCGGCGCTTGATTTTGTATAGTTGGATTTCTCCAAACTACGTCAGCCCCCTTATTAATCCTTGGTGATTTGTTAAATTTATTTGTTAAAATCCTTATGAGTCTTTCCTGCATAATTATCTCATTCATTATTCGAGTTATCCATTGTACCTTTATATTTTTTTGACCTTTTTCTTACTCTCTTTTTTGATACACAGATATTAGTCTTATATATGCACATGCATTTATCTGTATATACATGTGGATTGTTTTTGCTATCACTGTTGTCATTGTTAGTGTTATGCTGGTTGATTGGTCTGGAGCATTTGTGAGTATGATCGTGGGTTTGATTGTGTTTTGAATGAATGTTATGTGGGAAGTGTCTTGGCTTGATTCTCTCATGCTATTTAAAAATAATTTTGATATTATGTATTTTGTAGCTAATAAAGTGAATTTTGAATTATAAATATTCTTTTTCCTTTTTTTGTCTTTTTGTGGATTCATTCCTTTATCTTTGGGCTTTTTGATCCATCAGTCACATCCTGTGTTCATAAAATTAGATAGGTAGAGTACCTTTCTTTTTGAGCTTACTGTAAGCTCTAGTAATATCAGGAAGCAGTGGTGATCTTTATCTTTTCTCAGGAGGGCATCTGATGAATTGTAACTTAGATGCCTCTATGCTGCAGGGTAATCTGAAGCTGTATTGATAATCGTCTTGGAGCTGTTTGGCACTGATGTTTCCACACGGAAACCGTTCCTGGTGCAGTTTACCCGTTTGGTGTGTCTTGCCGCATCCTATTTATCGATATCATGTAATATACGCTAGTGTTGCGGTTGTCGTTTCTTCTCCCTCATCTCTGCTTGGAAGAAGAATTCATTCATTTATATATCGTTGACAGCCATTCTCTGTCCTAGCATTGAGGATTGTTTAACTGAGCTTTATTTCATATTTGGGTCCTCATGCAACACATCCCAAAACAAGACTCCTTTTATGTATTCGTCTATCATTTTTTCATTTACTGGATATGAATCATCTTCTCCATGAGATGGGCCTCCTATCTTGGCTCACAAGCTGGGGTTCAGAGTAACTCTGCTATTCTTGAACGATCATATATGGTGTAACATGCCTTCAGTTGAGACAGTCAGTCCATCATGTACCATTCACTGGCCTACCGTGTATACGCTTGAATCTCTTGTCTGACTCAGGCACTCCCCACTGTTGTTCACGTATTTGTTTGTGCGCCCTGAAGAAGGTAATGCCCACATCCAGGTCTACACCGAAACGCGCGTCGGCGCTTGATTTTGTATAGTTGGATTTCTCCAAACTACGTCAGCCCCCTTATTAATCCTTGGTGATTTGTTATATTTATTTGTTAAAATCCTTATGAGTCTTTCCTGCATAATTATCTCATTCATTATTCGAGTTATCCATTGTACCTTTATATTTTTTTGACCTTTTTCTTACTCTCTTTTTTGATACACAGATATTAGTCTTATATATGCACATGCATTTATCTGTATATACATGTGGATTGTTTTTTGCTATCACTGTTGTCATTGTTAGTGTTATGTTGGTTAATTGGTCTGGAGCATTTGTGAGTATGATCGTGGGTTTGATTGTGTTTTGAATGAATGTTATGTGGGAAGTGTCTTGGCTTGATTCTCTCATGCTATTTAAAAATAATTTTGATATTATGTATTTTGTAGCTAATAAAGTGAATTTTGAATTATAAATATTCTTTTTCCTTTTTTGTCTTTTTGTGGATTCATTCCTTTATCTTTGGGCTTTTTGATCCATCAGTCACATCCTGTGTTCATAAAATTAGATAGGTAGAGTACCTTTCTTTTTGAGCTTACTGTAAGCTCTAGTAATATCAGGAAGCAGTGGTCATCTTTATCTTTTGTCAGGAGGGCAACTGATGAATTGTAACTTAGATGCCTCTATGCTGCAGGGTAATCTGAAGCTGTATTGATAATCGTCTTGGAGCTGTTTGGCACTGATGTGATCTTGAAGTACTGAATAGACTGAAGAAAATGGTTCTTATTGTGTTTCATTCCACCATTGTTGACAAACTTCTCTACTAGAATGGATTTCACCAGGTTAAAAAATAACCTGGTGAAAGCCTTTATTGAAGAAAAACATTTTTCTTCGGGCTGTTTTTTTTATTTGTCTAAACCCCAATTGCCTTTTGCTGCTTTTTTCTTTTAAAATCATTGCCGTTAACTCTCCCTCCCTGATCCTTTCATTGCCCCCGCCTTCACATTCCCTTTCTTCCACTGCTCATCCTGCTTATCGCACTGCATGTTTTTATTGCCTTCCTTACAACCTCCTCCATCACATCAACATCATCTCCAAATCCCTATTCAGAATCCTTTTCCCTTCTTCCCTTTGTCTCGCTGTCCTTTATTTTCTACCTGTGTCATCTTCTTTTTTAACTACAGGGTCACAGTAGTCATGAAAGAAAGACTACGATAACTGTTGTTTTATAAATTTATTGATTATATTTACGATAGTGTTTCAGTTTGAAAGAATTTGATTTTTTGGTCCCGGTATTCAATTTGTGGCCCAGTATACCTTCTCCATAAAAGCATTCTAATTTTGTGGAAAAGGTCTGCTGACATTTGAATATTTCTCCAAAATTAAGTTCCTTCAGCCTGATTTAGTCAGGCAGACTTTCTTCATTTGGGAAATTTACGCAATGATGGAATTCCATTTGAAGAATGAATGTTATGAGATGTAGCATGGAGGAGTGGTTGTCAGAGGAGAAGCAGGTTTGATGTTAATGTGCTGTCCATTCTGGTATATTTTTTAATTGAAGAAGTGATTGAATGCATTGCGCTTCTCTTTGGAGTGTAAGTTCGGAGATTCGCGCAGGGGGTTGATGCAGTACTTGATTGTTTTGAAGAGTGTGCTGTTTCTGTTGGCAGATTCATTGATTGTGTTGGTATAGTACTTGGCTTTCGATTACAAGTTTGTGTTTTACGTGGAAGGACTTCAGTAGTGTGAGGTCATCAGAGCTTACTTTGTTCTATCATTTCCTTTCTGTCTGTGGATGTAATGTTTGTTGTCAGCCAGGTCTTTGGGGTACCAGTGCGCTGAAGGGTATTGCTTGAACTTGTGCATCTTAATTGGATTGTGCATGTTCACATGGTTGAAGGGTCAAAGGTGCTGATGACATACGGGGAAGTGGTTGGGTGAGAGGTGAGTTTGAGCTGTAGGTTGTCTATGGAGAAATCATCCAAAGATCTGAAAGTTTTACGTTCTCTTTTGGGTTGATCTTGATGTGTTGGCTGAATGCTGAGCAGGGTGATGTGAAGGGCAAGGTGATTGGTCCAGGTTAAGGGTGTGGTAGGCTTGCCTTGAATGGTTATTTATGTTGAAAAGATGAGTGTTAGAAATGGGGGTCTCTAGTTGGCAATGGTTTGCACCTTGTCCAAGTAGGGATCCTTCCTTCTAGTCAGGATAAGGGAGTTACACTCCAAAAATTACCCCTGCTCACCCTCTTGGTAGCTTGGCACGAGCATTCAGGCTTATCTTAGAGGCAGTGTGTAAAGCATTTGCACATAACCAACAGTAATACAGTGTGAGCACTACAAAAGGACACCACACCAGTTTCGAAAAATATCCAATATTTTTATATACTTAAGATCAAATCGATAAAAATCCACAATACAGTACTTAGAAATCTTCAGTTGTCAAATTAAACTTGAAATAAGTTTCTTGAAGTCGATAGCTCCATCTGGGGCTATCATGGCATCGTGCACAACAAATCCAAACAGTTCTGGCTGACCGCGGCGTCGCGGGCCAGCTACGGTGTCGGGGAGACCCGCAAAACAGTACCTTTAGAAATGCAGGGCGTCAGCGAACTCTCGTTGAGCTCCGAAAGCACGGCGTCCGCAGGAGTCGGTTCCGGAGGTTGGTGCAGGAGTCGACGGGCCCTTGAAGTCACACGCGTTGCAGATCGAACTCCTCGCGGTTGAAGTCGGGAGCGCCGGTGTCGGCAGGCATCGGGGCTGCGGTGCGAAGTGCAGCGGTGCAATGTGCGGTGCCCTCAGGTTGCGGTGCAGGCAGCAGCTCGGTGACGGTCGTCCAGCGGCGTCGGTGACACCAGGGCTGCGGTGCGAAGTGATGTGGTGCTGGCAGGTCACGGTGCGAGCAGTGGCGTCGTTGTTGCTGAAGCGCTGTCGTCGGCTGACGAACTGGAGTCGATGTCGCCGGCGTCGGTGGGCTAAGGCTGCGGTGCGGGATGAGGATGGTGCGTAGTGTAACTTACGAGCGGTGCCCTCGAACCACGGTGCAAGCAGTGGCGTCGATGTTGGCGTGGAGCTGCGTTGTCAGGGATACCAGGGTGACGGCTCGAAGCGGGGCGGTGCAAAGTGTGGTGCCCACAGGTTGCGGTGCAAGCAGTGGCTCGGTGGCGGCATCAGGTGTCATCATCGGTTGGACCAGGGTTGCGGTGCTGCATTGCGGCGGTGCCCTCTGCGGTGCCTTCAGGACACGGAGTCAGCAGCGGCGGCGTAGACGGCGTCAGGTTGCTTTTCTTCTGTTGCAGCACAAAACACACAGTCCCCAGTGCTGATGGCAGAAGAGCTTGAAGTCTTTGCTGTTCCTGAGACTTCTTGAACAGGGGACAAGCTCTACCTCAAGCCCGTGGAGAAACTCAATAAAGAAGTTGTAGAAAGTTCAAGTCCGGTCCTTTCACTGCCCAAGACAGAAGCAGCCAATGCAGGCCAACACAGCAAAGCACTCAACAAAGTGGTAGTTCCTCCTCACAGCTTCTCCAGCTCTTCTTGATTTGATTTGATTTGAACATTTATATAGCGCACAAATGCCTAACGGCGTCTAGGCGCTTGAGCCAGATGGAAAAAGAAGGTTGCCACCCAAACCAGAACTGAACTTAATTTACAAACAGCCAGGTTTTTAACGCCTTTCTGAAGGCCAGGATAGTTGGACAATTCTTTATCTCACCTGGAAGTACATTCCAGGTTTTAACGGTTCTTCTTGGCAGTCTTCTTGGTCCAAAAGAGTTCTAAAGTTTTAGGGGTTTGGGCCCCACTTTTTATAGCCCAAAATCCTTTGTCCTCTCAGGCAGAGAGTGTCTGTGACCAGCCAGAACCAGTTCTGTCCTCTCTGGTGCAGCTTCCTGGCAGGAGGTGGAGACAGCATTGTCAGAGGCAGACCAGGCCCATTCAGGTGAAAGGAAATCTCCTCCTCCTACTCTAAATGCAGCCCAGGTCTATTCAGCCCATCCCTGACCCATATAGACTCTCTGGAGCCACTGCTCCTCCCCAGCCCCTGTCACCCCAAAGCCAGACAGTCAATCCACAAACCCAGCAGAGGCACACTGGATGGCTGAGTAAGAAAATACCTACTTTCTAAAAGTGGTATTTTCAAACACAGAATGTAAAAATCACCTTCACTAAAAGATGCATCTTTTGATTCTGAGTTCAGGCATATTAAACTTTATTTCTCCACCTTGTTCCCAGGGCCAGTTATGTGTATAAGATGTTATAAACAAACTCCCCATTTTGACATATGGGAACAGGTAGCCTTGCAATAGTGACAAACGAAATTGGCAGTAATTCACTTTCAGGACATGCCACACACACCAGGGCATGTCCTACCTTTCACATACACTGCACCCTGCCCACAGGGGTACCTTGGCTCTACCTTAGGGGTGACTAACATGTAAGAAAAGGGAAGGGTAGGGCCTGGCAAGTGGGTGCACTTGCCAAGTCGTCATGGCAGTACCAGACTGCACACAGGCTCTGCAATGGCAGGCCAGAGTTACATTTACAGGCTGCTTGTGTGGGTGGCACAATCAGTGCTTAACAAGGCCCACTAGCAGCATTTGATTTACAGGCCCTGCCACACTCAGTGCACTTTACTAGGGGCTTACCAGTAAATCAAATATGCCAATCATGGAAACACCAATCCATAATACAAATTTCACAGAGAGCATATGCACTTTAGCACTGAATAGCAGTGGTAACGTGCCCAGAGTCCTAAAACCAACAAGAGCAGGTCAGGAAAAAATAGGAGGAAGAAGCAAAAAGTTTGGGTATAACCCTACAAAAAGGGCCATTTCTGACAATGAGGTTGAGGATGTGGCCTTTGCAGTGTGCTGACTGAATAACACGCTGTACCACACTGATGTTTTTATTAGGTTCAGGATGATCTCATGTTTTTTCCATGCTTGGTTTGGCTGGGGAGGTTAAAGTCACCAAGGATGGTGATGTGGGTGTGTTGAAGGCATGAGGTGGTGAGAAGGTCCTAGAATTCTTCCATGAAGTTCTTCTTCTGTCCAGGAGGACAGTGTATGAGTTGGAAGGTGGTGGACTGAGTTGCAGAGGAAGGGAAGCAGCATGTGAGGAGCTCTATTGAGTTGAATGTTGCTTTCTTGCCTGTGGCGCAGGACCAGGAGGACGTACGGACGTGGGTGAAGCCTCCTTCCTTATGAGCATGGTCCACATGCTGGATGTTGTACACCGTGGGAAGAAGGACATCTATGATGTGCAAGGATGTATGAGTGAGCAGTGTTTCTATGACTGTGATGAGGTATGTGATGCCTGGAGCATGGTGTACTGCAGAGTGTGCATTGATGAGCGTGAGATGGAGCTGGTGTTTGGTAGTGTGAGAGTTTGTGGTAGTTAGTGAGTTTTGTATGAGCTTGGGTCTATGTATTGTGAATATGATGTGTGAGTGTTTGTGTGACTTAAGGGTGTAATTGTGAGGTTGTGTAGCTTGTGGTGTGGTTGAGGTACATTGAGATTTTAACATGTAGGTTGCAGTGGAGCAGGAAATCTCGCCCAAGGCTACAACTAGCCATTTACAGACCCAAAAATAAGTTACCTTTGTCTATGTCCGCCCTTTCCTGGTTATACTCTGGTGGTAGGATGTCCTGAGGAGTTGACTGAAGTACAGAGAAGTCAAAATGTGATGTGACTTCCTGTAGAGATGGATGGTGGGAAATGCAGCGATGTTGTTTTGTTTGGCTATCTATACTAGACAATGAAGTCCGCTTGCCTATTTTCATCTTTTAAAGATGGTTTTGGCCGCTAGCCAGTGCTGTCACTTCCATTAGAGAGGTGCCCTGGAAAATGCAGTGGTATTTCTTCCTGTGGAGATGGATGCTGGTGAATGAGGTTTAATATTGCTTTTGGGTTACACTGGCGGCTTCATTGTTTCAAACACCTTCGGAAGTGTTTTCCCCATTTGCCAGGGCCCTAACTGTGAGCATGCCGGAATTCAGGGTGCTGACCACTGTATACAGCACGTGCTGAGTCCTCGGGTTAGGGACATGAATAGCTTGGGTACATGCCTTCTATGGAAGTATAACATGTAGATTCAGTATTTTGATGAAATCTGCCAGGTGAAAAGTGAGCAGCACTAATTATAACATTTTTATTCCAGCAGAAACTCCTGTTTGTACAGGGATTGGAATTGTAACTATTTGGTAATAAAAAGGGCCCACACTGTGCAGATAGCTGCTGCAACACCACTAAGAGTGACATGAGTCTCAGTATTCTACATCTTCCAGAAACATATATTGCATATATGTTTGTGGAAGGTGCACAATTATATTATACAAACCATATATTCATTGGTAAGGAGTACACAGTTGAAATGCACATACGATCCGCCTGACATTTTCAGGCCACTTTTACCTTTAGCACCACGTGTTCACCTTTCACACTGAGCGCATCCCTTATTTTATTCCTTGCTGTTTGCTGGACGATAATGCTGTGTCTTGCAATGTTTGCATATATAATCCATTCCCAATTGTTGTACATGGTCACATCTCTTTTCACCGTATATATTGGTTTCACATTTATTGTGGATTTGAAATATTAACAATATCATCAAAATAGTTTATGTTTTGATGATATAAGTGACTTTCATACCAACGTGTTTGACTGGGAGGTCAATCAATCATGTATTTATATAGCACAGCAAATCACCGGTGAGGGTCTTGAGGCGCTGGGAGATGCTGGCTGCTGCGTGGTGGTTTGCTCATTCAAACATCCAGGTCTCTAGTTCTTTCCTGAATTGCTGCAGCGATGGTGCGATCCATGCCTTGAACGGCAGGTGCGAGAAAGAGCGTCCTCCGCTGTTGGTTCGATGGATCCGGGGATGTCTGCGAGATAGATGGAAGAGGATTGTAGGTGTCTGGTCGGTTGGTGGAAGGTCAGATGTTTGTTGATGTATGCTAGTCCTTCGTTGTAGTGCTTTGTATGCGTGGGTCAGCATCCGCACGGGAGGTGGTCTTTCAGTATCTGCTTGAAGGGGGCAGAGACGGTGCCAGGCTCATTGGGGTTAATGGCCGGGGATTCCCTAATGTGACACCTCGAGGCTTGGTTGGTAAGGAAACAAGCGCAGTCAGTGTTTATTGAGGTTATTAAGGCAGGTGTGACCTTTTGGAAACATTGAGTCATCCGTAGGTTGTCACTGACTGGTACCCGCGACCTATGTCAGGCACAGGAGACAGCACTTTCCTTGCTGCCCGTAACCTGGTGTTTAAAGTGAGTGTGAGTAACGTGTTCTAAAACTAGACAACTGCAGCGTGTCCCTACTGTTGCCACATCGATATGTTTGTTTCGTTATCAACGCAACAGTTTACCCGAGCTGTGGTCTACTTATAAACCTGTCTGAAAGCGCGCAGGTTTCCGAAGAGAGAATATTCTGCGAAAAACAGCTTTGATTTGGCAGTCTTTGCGAGGGGAGGGGGGGGGTTCCGGTGGTCCTACCCCTCGCAAGCCTGTGTAAGTCGGGTCTGGTCTGTCTGGCCAGAAGTGTCGCTTCTCCCGCCACAGATATGCCTGTAGGGGCTCGAGTCTCTGCTTCCACGAGTTTCTAGGTAACGGGGCAGAGTTTGTGACAGAGGAGGCCCTGTTGGCAGCAGCGCCCCCTTTATAGAGTTCCTGTTCAGCAGGTTCCACCAAAAGAGATGCGTTTGAAATGTTACAAGTTGTGTGTGACTCTGAGATCTTTAACGGATGCAGTTCGATTAGCTGGAAAAATGCCTTTTCGGTGAGCTGTATGACTGTACCTTTCGGTAGGGCTGGGTCTGAGTCAGTCCGCTCTGACTCATCCCCAACCCACAGAGCGCTCGTTCATCGAGTGTCAAAGGCACGCGATGGCCTGTGCTTTAACGTTTTTATGACGCAGCACGTGATGGCGGATGAATGAATTGATGAACACAGCCAGTAATTTACAGAACCCTGTTCACGGTGCAGGACATCATCTGTCTAGACACGCTGCTCTGTCTAGGTCACACGAGAGAGTGTAGCTTGGTGCATGGATGAATGGATGGATGTTTGGATGTAAGTACATAGCCTGGACACTGTGCTGAACATCCTCGGTCTAGAGACACACTGCTCTGTCTAGGATGAATGAGAGAGCGCAGCTTGGTGATTGGATGAATGGGTGTAAATACAGAGCCTGGACACGGTGCTGAACATCCTCGGTCTAGCTACACGCTGCTCTCTCTAGGAAGAATGAGAGAGTGCAGCTTGTTGAATGGAAGAATAGATGGATGAATGTATGTAAATACAGAGTCTGGATACGGTGATGAACAGCATCTGCCTAGAGACACACTGATCTGTCTAGGAAGAATAAGAGAGTGCAGCTTGGTGAATGAATGGATGAATGGATGTAAATACAGAGCCTGGACATGGTGCTGAACATCATCTGCCTAGAGACATGCTGATCTGTCTTGGATGAATGAGAGAGCGCACCTTGGTGAATGGATGAATGGATGGATGGGTGGATGGATGGATATATATACAGAGCCTGGACATGGTGCTGAATGTCATTGGTCTAGGTACACCCTGCTCTCTCTAGGAAGAATGAGTGAGTGCAGCTTAGTGAATGAATTGATGTAAATATAGAGCCTGGACATGATGCTGAACATCATCCGCCTAGAGACACGCTGCTCTGTCTAAGAAGAATGAGAGAGTGCAGCTTGGTGGATGGATGGATGGGTGGATGGATGTGTGGATGGATGGATGGGTGGATGGATGGATGGGTGGATGGATGGGTGGATGGATAGCTGTAAATACAGAGTCTGGACATGGTGCTGAACATCATCTGCCTAGAGACATGCTGATCTTTCTTGGATGAATGAGAGAGCGCACCATGGTGAATGGATGAATGGATGGGTGGATATATATACAGAGCCTGGACATGGTGCTGAACATCATTGGTCTAGGTACACCCTGCTCTCTAGGAAGAATGAGAGAGTGCAGCTTAGTGAATGAATTGATGTAAATATAGAGCCTGGACACGATGCTGAACATCATCCGATAAGAGACACGCTGCTCTGTCTAAGAAGAATGAGAGAGTGCAGCTTGGTGGATGGAAGGATATATATATATACATATATATGTATGTATGTATGTATATATGTATGTATGTATGTATGTGTATATATAGAGCCTGGACATGGTACTGAACATCATTGGTCTAGCTACACGCTGCTCTGTCTAGGGAGAATGAGAGAGCGCAGCTTGGTGAATAAAGGGATGGATGGATGTAAATACAGAGCCTGGATACGGTGCTGAAATCCTCGGTCTAGACACATGCTGATCTGTCTTGGATAAATGAGTAGACATTAATAATCCTTACAAGGATAAGAGAGTGTAGCACTGGACAAAATAAGAGATTTTTGTTTGCAGAAATTTAGCAAAATGTCCAAAATGTATGTGAAGCCCAAGCCTTTATCCACTCAGCCATTATCCACTAAAGATGCTGGGCGCAGGGTGGTCTGGCGTTCAGTAAACATGAATAGTATTACGTCGCAGATAATTTCCTTTAGTTCTGCCCTGGTGTCTAGCTGTAATCGTATACCACGTGAGCCAGCCCGCATCTTACAAGGTTTCGCAATCCTGTCAGACAAAGTCAAATATCTACTTTCTAAACCTACGTCCCAGTCCTGTAATCAGGCGCATTCCTGGTTCGACAAGGCTTGCAGAGAGGCTAATACCGTACGTAGGGCTTTAAAGCAAAACCCTAGAGACCCGATAGTGATAAGGGAAAGTAGGAAGCTGTATAAGCTTGCCATTAAGAAAAGAAAGGCAGCATTGAAGGAAGAAAAGTGGGATCTAGTGGTGAGCTCTTGCTTGTCAAGAGACCCTCAGGCCTTCTGGAAGGCCGTACGGTCTGTTCTATCTCCCACTCTACCAGCAGACAAAGTTACTGTCCATATCCCCCCTGAGATTTGGGTGACCCACTATGCTGGCCTTTATTCGTCTGACCTTGCTGCAGAGAATGTCCCATTACAGCTGAATTTAACTTGTCAAAACCTTGTTTTTAATATAGGGGAAGTACGGAAAGCAATTGATAACAGTAAAGGTAAGAAGGCACCAGGCCCAGATGGAATTCCTCTGGATTTATTTAAGGAAGATCCCGCTTTCTGGTCCCCGGTACTTACCGCTGTTTTTAATTCAGTCTGCAGTGAGGGTGTCCCAAATTCCTGGCGTACTTCTGTGATAGTGCCTGTTTTTAAAAAGGGTGATGTGCATGATCCCAAATGCTATCGTCCAATATCTCTTTTGTCCTCTTCTGTTAAAGTTATTGGGAGAGTTGTACTAGACCGGCTCCTGGACTGGATTAGTGCAAACTTATTTTGGCTACAACCCAGTACGGGTTTAGGAAAGGTCTAGGCACGATCGAACAATGTCTTAATCTCCACCTTATTCTGGCCAAATATAAATATGCGAAGGGCACCTCTACTCACCTAGCATTAATGGATTTAACCAGCGCGTTCGACTATGTCTCACGCTCTAAGTTGTGGGACATTCTAGTAAATATGGGTGTTGACGCGGGTCTGGTTTCCTTTCTGAGGCTCCTCCACCACGATCTTTCTGCCTCAGTGAGGTATGGTAATGCTGGTGAATGTTCAGAACAGTTCAGTATTAAGCGAGGGGTACGCCAAGGATGCGTCCTCGCCCCAATCTTATTCCTCCTTTATACAAACGACCTGGAGAAAACATTAGTTATGGTTGGGGCGGATGTGCCGCAGGTGGAGAATAAGGCTGTGCCAGCGCTCCTTTATGCGGACGACGCAGTCCTTATGGCAAGGACTGCGATCGGTCTAAAAAAACTCATTTCTAGCTATGTTAACTTTATGAAGGATTTGGGGTTGGAGCCAAACTATAAGAAAACTTTTGTTCTGATTTGTGGCCCCAAAAACACTAAGTCCTGTAGCCTGAATATAGAGGGTAAAAAGCTGGAAAGGGTTAGCTCCTTCCCGTATTTAGGTCTGGACTTCGATGAAGATTGTACGTGGCATACCTGCATAAAAAATAGACTAACAAGATTTACATGCGCAGTTGGCACCACTTATTCACTTGCAATGTCCATAGGTAAAAAGCCCATAGCACCTATTTTAGAGATTTATAAGCGTAAATGTATTCCGATTTTAACATATGGTATGGGGATCTGGGGATGTAGGAATGTACATGCTATGCAGCTGGAGGAGAACAGATTTTGCCGTAGAGTTTTAGGAGTGCCCCCTTCTTCGCCGCATTTTCCCCTCCATTTGGAGTTGGGTCTCGAGTATGTCCAAGATACTATAAATGTGGCACCTTTAGCTACCTGGTGTTCCATCTGGACAAATGAAGAATCTGATTTTAATAGGGCAATTATTAGAGACTGTCTAAACTGTACCCGAGGCCTTTGTATCCCCTGGCTCCAATACATTAAAACCTGTTTTACGGAACTTGGTTATCCCTCTATGTTTGAGCACCCAGATCAAATTGTTAAAGGGGATCGACAGCGGGTTTTGGTGAGCTTCCGAAAACACAAAGATCTGTCCAGGGAATTGACTGAAGTAGCCAAACCCACGGTCAGGGATTATTGCCTTATACAAGTTCCTCCCTACATTGCCCCGTATTTAATATATGTACTGTTCGACCTGGCATCATTGGCGCGGGTCTCCCTTCCTCTTTTTGCTTCTGACCTTTTATGTTGGCTGGATTTAGATGCTCTGGGCGCTGTGCCACTGCCAATCAGTGACACAGCGCGAATGCTCCCTGTGTAAAGATAACTGTATGAATTGGGATAACCATAATTGGCTCGGTTGGTTTACCTGTCAGCCCCTAGTATCAGTGCACTGTGTGTGCCCAGGGCTGGTAGACCAAATACTGCTGGTGAGCCTTCAGCGCTGATTTGCGCTACCCACTGAAGCAGCTTTTAAAGTATGTCTGTGTAGCATGTTCTAATAGCGAGTTACCCTCCATTTCCCTGTTTACTATTGTAAGGCTATCCGTTCTCATAGGCCAAAATGGGCAGGCTGAGCATTACATGCCCTAGTCCTACCTGCCCCCAGGAAACTGATAGGAACGTCGAATTTGATATGTTTAAGTTCAGAACAGTGAGATACATCTTTTAGTAAGGATTATTAGCGTAGCCCGTGTTCGAAAATGCCTCTACTAGAAACGAGGTATTTTCTGGCCTAAGCTTTCCGGTAGGCTTTGCTAGCGTGTGTATTGCCCGTCTGGTTTTGGAGCAGCAGGGTCAGCTGGGTCAGACCTGGCTGGAGAGAGAGATCGGCATTTAGAGTAGGGTGAGGGGTGACTCTTTGATCTGAGCAGGGCCGTGCCTGGCAAGGTGAATGATGGCTCCACCTCCCACTGGGCGTCTGATAGCAGACCCCCAGATTCTCAAAGGGCAGGATGTCGCCTCGTAAACAAAGTGCTCCCCGACCCCACCGAACTGGTTCTGGCTGGATGCAGTGATTTGTTACTGCAGAGAACAAAGACTTTTTAGGTATAAAACGCTGCGCTGAAACCTTTTTCAGGTGTGTTCCTTCTGGATGTCAGGACGAAACTCTGTCCGAGCGGACAGAGGAAAGGACTTTGAAACTTTCACCAAGCTTGCTGAAGAAACTACCCGAGGGCCTGAATTGAGAGCGCCTCCTGCTGAAGTCTCAGGGACATTAGACTTCACCCCGTCAGCCGCCTGAATTCCTGTGCTAGGGATTCTACTGGCAGGTGAGGCCTCCGTCGAGTAATCCGGAACCTCTAGTTCTACTGTGAGGAACTCGGACTGGTAACCCTTGTTAACTCTGTGTGTGGGCCGCCGCAGCTAAGAGAGAGCTGCCGCCGCTGAGCGCCCGCCTTAATTTGAATCTTCTGAATCTTCGCTGAACCTGTGTGGGCCGCCGCAGCTAAGAGAGAGCTGCCGCCGCTGAGCGCCCGCCTTAATTTGAATCTTTAGAACCTTCGCTGAATCCATGTGGGCCGCCGCAGCTAAGAGAGAGTTGCCGCCGCTGAGCGCCCGCCTTAATTTGAATCTTCAGAACCTTCGCTGAACCGGTGTGGGCCGCCGCAGCTAAGAGAGAGCTGTTGCCGCCGAGTGCCCGCACTTGTGTCAGCTGTGCATCATCGTGATTTGTCCTGTGGGCCGCCGCAGCTAAGAGAGAGCTGTTGCCGCTGAGTGCCCGTACTTGTGTCAGCTGTGCATCATCGTGATTTGTCCTGTGGGCCGCCGCAGCTAAGAGAGAGCTGTTGCCACCGAGTGCCCGCACTTGTGTCAGCTGTGCATCATCGTGATTTGTCCTGTGGGCCGCCGCAGCTAAGAGAGAGCTGTTGCCACCGAGTGCCCGCACTTGTGTCAGCTGTGCATCATCGTGATTTGTCCTGTGGGCCGCCGCAGCTGGGAGAGAGCTGTTGCTGCTGAGTGCCCGCACTTGTGTCAGCTGTGCATCGTCGTGATTTGTCCTGTGAGCAGCCGCAGCTAAGAGAGAGTGCTGCCGCGGAGTACTCGCACCTTTGCTAACTTTGCATCATCGTGATTTGCCCTGTGAGCCGCCGCAGCTAAGAGAGAGCTACTGCTGCTGAGGGTTCGCACCTTGGCTAACTGTGCATCATTGTGACTTGTCCTGTGGGCCGACGCAGCTAAGAGAGAGCTGCTGCCGCCGAGTGCTCCCTTTGCCAACTTTGCACCATTGTGATTTGTCCTGTGGGCCGCCGCAGTTAAGAGAAAGCTGCTGCCGCTGAGTGCCCGCATCTTTGCCAACGTCGCATCATCGCGAATCGCCCTGTGGGCTGCCGCAGCTAGGAGAGAGCTGCTGCCGCTGTGCGCCCACCACGGAGCTGCACGACGAGAGTCATCGCCACCACCAGCCCGGGTCACCGCAGCCGCGTGCTGCTACCGCTGGGAGCCCGCCTGTCCCCGAGTGCCCGAATCAATGTGAGTGCCCGTTGCGGACCACTGCAGTCGAGAACTGTGGTCGCTGGGAGTCCGCCTGTCACAGTCTCTGCTTCTTCGAGAAGCTACGTACTGTGTCCCCGTCCAACGGCAGGTATCTGGTGCGCAACAGGTCGCGTAGACCCAGGCCTTGAACTCAGTCAGTGCCACGTTCTGGTGAATACGTTATTGCCTTTTTAAAGTCCCTACTGATTTACGTGCATTGTGACTGGTTAAAACGCTTTCGAGAGTCTCGTACTAAACCTTAGATAAAGATACTATTTTTCTATACCTCCTTGAGTTGTGCCCTTTTGTGGTGTCATTACTGCCTTATTGTGCATGGTCATAAATGCTTCACACACTGCCTCTGAGATAGGCCTAACTGCTCGTGCTACATTACCACAGGGTTGAGCAGGGGTTATCAAAGGGGGTAGCCCACTTTCCCTGACATAGGAAGAAGGGTCCCTATTTGGGCATTGGCGCCAGCCATGGCCAACTAGAGACCCCCATTTCTAACGTTGGCGGTCAGCGGTGAGGATCATGACTTGCATTTATGATCCACGTACAATAACTGGTAGACACCACTAGTGAGTACAGACCAAAGCGCAGAGACGCGCAGATTTTTTTTTCCTCTTCGAATTTTTTTTTCATTGGTTGTTTTAGTATTGAATTGTTGATCGCAGCCATGAGTACTGCTAATATGGGAAGGCCAACATCCAATGCTTCGGAGGATCTCGCCTTTGAGGAGGAAAGATTAGATACCTATACTGCCAAACAGCTGAAGTCATTTTGTAAGCAATTCGCAGTCCCTGTGGTAGGTCTCTCTAGGAAGGAGGAGTACCACAAGGCGCTGAAGGCCTGGTGGGAAGCCAGAGGGTCCGCTGGGGATGAGGAAGAGAATGCTGAAGGGCAGCAGGATGATGCAGTAGAGGGGGGGGAGATAGAACACCATCCAATCCAAGTACTAGTGTATCCCAAAGGAGCCTGACCCCAGAAGAGCTGGAGGACAGGGAGAGAGATAGGAGGCATAGTTTGGAGATGGCGAAATTGGAAGGTCAGAAGGACCTTGAGAGTAAGAAGTTAGACATTGAGAAGAATCGATTGTCAATTGAACTTGAGAAAATGAGAATGGAACATGAGAGAATGTTGAGGGAGATAGAGATCAAGGCGAGGAGTGTCCCGGTCTCCCCTCTGGTGGCAGCATACCTTTAGTAACTCCTGAGAGTAGAGTTTATATTCCTAAGGATGTCATTAAGGATTTTCACAAGAGTGAGGATATTGGGCAATGGTTTGCCGTATATGAGATAGCAATGGTGTCCCACCGGGTCCCTGAGCAGGATTGGGGAGCGGGATTGTGGGGGCGCTTTGTGAGTGATGGTAGGGATACCCTGTTGGACCTGCCTGAGGAGAGCAGGATGGTGTATGCCCATATGAAAGAAGCTTTGATGACCCGTTATGGTTTGACCCCAGAAATGTACAGGCAGAGGTTTAGGACCTGTAAGAAGTAAGAGGGTACCACGTGGGTTGAATATGTGTCTTTTTCTGCAGAGCAATGGATCGCTGGGTAAAGGGTAGCAAAGTGGAAACTTTCGAGCAATTGTATAATTTGTTTGCGTGGGAGCATTTTTCTAGTAACTGTTTTCCAGAGCTACGCCAGCACCTGATTGATAGCAAGCTGACTAACCCTAGGAAGCTTGCTGAGGAGAGCGGACCGCTGGGTGAACACCCAGGTCCACAAAGGTTTTGTGGGAGACTTCGCCAGAGGTGGGCAGGGTCCCCAGCAGAGAAGTGGGGGGGACAAGGGTAAGCCGAGGGAGTTCCAGAGAGGGCCCTAAAGTAATTCCCAAGGGAACCAAGCAGTGGTGTCCCAGCCTCCCCCTGAGAAGAAGCCAGTGTCCCCGACGGGTAGGACTGTTCAGAGGGGGCCACTCACCTGTTTCAAGTGTGGTCAAGTGGGCCACCGGTATTATGATCCCCAGTGTCCCAGAGGGAACCCAATGCATCCCCTCATGCACCACCCCGTGCACCATCCCGCCAGATTGCCAGTGTAGCCCTGGGGGGGGGGGAGGTAGAGGTCCAAGGTGGGTGGGATCCCGTAGAGTTAACCCTTGTCTCGCTAGGAGATTTGAGAAGGTCCCTAACCCCACACTACCGAATAACACTCAGAAGTACCGGCAGTGGGTGACCATCAATGGCCATAGGGTAGAGGCTCTCAGGGACACCCGAGCTAGTGTGACTGCTGTCAGTTCCCGGTTAGTGTCCAAAGAGCAGGTTGTCCCCCATGCATTCTGCCCCGTAGTGTCAGCGGACAACTCCGGAGAGCCAGTGTGAAGTGGCTCAGGTTCCCTTCGAGTGGGGGGGGGTCTCAGGAACTCTTCAAGTGGCTGTGAGGCCCGCCATGCCTGTAGACTGTCTATTGGGCAATGATCTAGAGAACTCCCCGTGGGCTACGGTGGAGAGAAAGTCTCATTTGAAAATGTTGGGTCTGCCTGAGTGGGCGTGTGTGACCACTCGGTCCATGACCGCTCAGAAGGATGTTCAGGAGGGTCTGGAGCCTGAAAGTATGGCCCAGGCCCCTGCCTCAAAGAGAAGGGGTAGGGGACGCGGGAAACTGGCCCCCGCGGTTCCCACGGTCCAGGAGGGAGCATACCTTGAGGGGGATGCCCTGGAACCTACAGGGGAACAAGTGGCCGAACTGGGGGACCTACCGGAGCTGACCCATTGGCAGCAGGAAGGGGGCCCTCCAGGGAGGAATTTTGCGAGCAACAGAGAACCTGCCCTTCTCTGGAGGGGGTGCGGCGGCAGGCCGCCGCCCAAGCAGCAGGTGACCAGACAGGGTCACATTGGATCTATTGGGAGAACGACCTCCTTTACAGCGAGCCTAAGGTTGCTGAGCCTGGGTCAGCCCGTGTGCTGGTGGTACCCCAGCGCTTCAGGACCTTCCTACTGGGGTTGGCTCATGATGTGCCACTGGCCGGACATCTGGGGCAGACCAAGACCTTTGAGAGGCTGGTCACCCACTTCTATTGGCCCCAGATGCGCAGGAGCTCAGATGCTCACTGCAGGATGTGTGAGACTTGCCAGGCAAGTGGGAAGAGTGGGGGGAAGATTAAGGCCCCACTACAGCCCTTTCCCGTTGTGAGCACCCCATTCGAGAGAGTGGGCATTGATATTGTAGGGCCTCTGGATCCCAAGACAGCCATGGGCAACAGGTTCATCCTGGTCTTGGTGGACCATGCCAGCCGGTACCCTGAGGCCATCCCGCTCAGGACAGTGACGGCCCCCGTGGTGGGACGGGCACTGATGGGGATTTTCTCCCATGTGGGATTCCCCAGAGAGGTGGTGTCCGATAGGGGAACCAACTTCATCTCCAAGTACATGAAGTCTCTGTGGGAGGAGTGGGGGGTAACGTATAAGTTCACCACTCTTTACCACCCCCAGGGGAATGGGCTGGTTGAGAGATTCAACCGGACCCTCAAGGGCATGATTATGGGCCTAGGTGAGCCCATGAGGCGTCAGTGGGATGTCCTCTTGCCATGCCTGTTGTTTGCTTACCGTGAGGTGCCACAGAAGTCCTTAGGGTTCAGTCCCTTTGAGCTGCTCTATGGTCACCCGGTAAGAGGGCCTCTGAGTCTGGTCAAGGAAGGCTGGGAGCAATCTCCCAGGGAACCTCCCCAGGATGTGTTTAGTTACATGCTGGCCTTCAGGAACCAGACTCGGCGTTTCAGGAAACTTGCTGAGGCAAACCTGGATGCCAGCCAGGAAGAGATGAAACGCTGGCACGATCAGAATGCCACTCTGATCGAGTTTCAGCCTGGACAAAAGGTTTGGGTCATGGCCCCGGTGGAGCCCTGTGCGCTCCAGGATAGGTGGACTGGCCCCTTTGAGGTGGTGGCGCCCAAGAGTCCTGTTACCTACGTGGTGGACTTGCAGTCTCCCAGGAACCCCTTGCGGGTCCTGCATGTTAACCGCCTGAAGCCCCACTTTGAGAGGTCTGAAGTGGGCATGCTTCTGGCCACAGATGCTGGGATGGAGGAGGAGAGCGAGCCCCTTCCTGACCTCCTGTGTGCAGGGGAGCGAGATGGGTCAGTGGAGGGTGTGGTCCTCTCCACCACACTGACCCCTGAGCAGCAGGTGGATTGTCGCCAACTGTTGGGCAATTCAGTGATCTGTTCTCCCTGGTACCTAGTGTCACTGATTGGTGTGTCCATGACGTGGACACCGGGGACAGTCCTCCCATTAAGCACAAGGCTTACCGAGTGACTGACCGAGTAAGGGCCTACATTAAGGATGAGGTTACCAAAATGTTTGCCCTTGGGGTGATTGAGTCCTCTAGCAGCCCTTGGTCCAGCCCAGTGGTCCTGGTACCAAAAGCTGCAGCGCCTGGTACCACCCCAGAACTTCGGTTCTGCGTGGACTATCGGGGCCTCAATTCAGTCACGAAGACTGACGCGCACCCCATCCCCAGAGCTGATGAGCTCATAGATCGGTTAGGGGTTGCAAAATACCTCAGCACATTTGATTTGACGTCTGGGTATTGGCAGATCGCCTTGACCGAGGGAACAAAGGAGAGGTCAGCCTTCTCCACACCCGATGGGCACTACCAGTTCCAGGTGATGCCCTTTGGAATGAAGAATGCCCCTGCCACCTTTCAGAGGCTGGTCAACAGGGTGTTGGTTGGGCTGGAAGACTTCAGTGCCGCCTACCTGGATGACATTGCGGTGTTTAGCTCCTCTTGGGAGGACCACCTGCGCCACCTCTGGGAGGTATTGATGGCACTTCGGAAGGCAGGCCTCACAATCAAAGCCAGTAAGTGCCAGATTGGGCAGGGTTCTGTAGTGTATTTGGGGCACCAGGTGGGGAGCGGCCATGTGGCGCCCCTTCAGCCCAAAATTGAAACTATCCTGACGTGGGAACCCCCCAAGACTCAGACGCAGGTGAGAGCCTTCTTAGGATTCACGGGGTACTACAGGAGGTTTGTCAAGGGATATGGCAACATTGTTGCACCCTTGACTGAGCTGACTTCTAAGAAGCAGCCAAAGAAGGTAAACTGGACTGACACCTGTCAGAAAGCTTTTGACGCCCTGAAGACTGCCATGTGCACTGCACCCGTGCTTCAGGCGCCCGACTTTTCAAAGAAATTCGTTGTCCAGACAGATGCCTCAGAGCATGGTATAGGGGCTGTTCTGTCACAGATCAATGAGGAGGGACTAGACCAACTGGTAGCCTTCCTAAGCAGGAGGTTACTTCCCCGGGAACAGAGGAGGAGTGCAATTGAGTGTGAGGCATTTGCTGTGGTCTGGGCGCTGAAGAAGCTGAGACCATATTTGTTTGGGACTCACTTCCGGGTTCAGACAGACCACAGGCCCCTTAGATGGTTGATGCATATGAGGGGTGAGAATCCCAAGTTGTTGAGGTGGTCCATGGTACAGAACACGCCAATGCTGATGGTCTGTCCAGGTTTTTCCGCCTTAGTGATGAGAACTCCCAAGGGAATGGTTAGTTCTCCCCACATTTCAGCTGGAGGGGACGTGTGTTAGACCTGGCATCATTGGAGCGGGTCTCCCTTCCTCTTTTCGCTTCTGACCTTTTATGTTGGCTGGATTTAGATGCTCTGGGCGCTGTGCCACTGCCAATCAGTGACACAGCGCGAATGCTCCCTGTGTAAAGATAACTGTATGAATTGGGATAACCATAATTGGCTCGGTTGGTTTACCTGTCAGCCCCTAGTATCAGTGCACTGTGTGTGCCCAGGGCTGGTAGACCAAATACTGCTGGTGGGCCTGCAGCGCTGATTTGCGCTACCCACCGAAGCAGCTTTTAAAGTATGTCTGTGTAGCATGTTCTAATAGCGAGTTACCCTCCATTTCCCTGTTTACTATTGTGAGGCTATCCATTCTCATAGGCCAGAATGGGCAGGCTGAGCATTACATGCCCTAGTCCTACCTGCCCCCAGGAACCTGATAGGAACGTCGAATTTGATATGTTTAAGTTCAGAACAGTGAGATACATCTTTTAGTAAGGATTATTAGCGTAGCCCGTGTTCGAAAATGCCTCTACTAGAAACGAGGTATTTTCTGGCCTAAGCTTTCCGGTAGGCTTTGCTAGCGTGTGTATTGGCCGTCTGGTTTTGGAGCAGCAGGGCCAGCTGGGTCAGACCTGGCTGGAGAGAGAGATCGGCATTTAGAGTAGGGTGAGGGGTGACTCTTTGATCTGAGCAGGGCCGTGCCTGGCAAGGTGAATGATGGCTCCACCTCCCACTGGGCGTCTGATAGCAGACCCCCAGATTCTCAAAGGGGAGGATGTCGCCTCGTAAACCAAGTGCTCCCCGACCCCACCGAACTGGTTCTGGCTGGATGCAGTGATTTGTGACTGCAGAGAACAAAGAATTTTTAGGTATAAAACGCTGCGCTGAAACCCTTTTCAGGTGTGTTCCTTCGGATGTCAAGACGAAACTCGGTCCGAGCGGACAGAGGAAAGGACTTTGAAACTTTCACCAAGCTTGCTGAAGAAACTACCCGAGGGCCTGAATTGAGAGCGCCTCCTGCTGAAGTCTCAGGGACATTAGACTTCACCCCGTCAGCCGCCTGAATTCCTGTGCTAGGGATTCTACTTGCAGGTGAGGCCTCCGTCGAGTAATCCGGAACCTCTAGTTCTACTGTGAGGAACGCGGACTGGTAACCCTTGTTAACTCTGTGTGTGGGCCGCCACAGCTAAGAGAAAGCTGCCGCCGCTGAGCGCCCGACTTAATTTGAATCTTCTGAACCTTCGCTGAACCTGTGTGGGCCGCCGCAGCTAAGAGAGAGCTGCCACCGCTGAGCGCCCGCCTTAATTTGAATCTTCAGAACCTTCGCTGAATCCGTGTGGGCCGCCGCAGCTAAGAGAGAGCTGCCGCCGCTGAGCGCCCGCCTTAATTTGAATCTTCAGATCCTTCGCTGAACCGGTGTGGGCCGCCGCAGCTAAGAGAGAGCTGTTGCCGCCGAGTGCCCGCACTTGTGTCAGCTGTGCATCATCGTGATTTGTCCTGTGGGCCGCCGCAGCTAAGAGAGAGCTGTTGCCGCTGAGTGCCCGCACTTGTGTCAGCTGTGCATCGTGAATTGTCCTGTGGGCCGCCGCAGCTAAGAGAGAGCTGTTGCCGCCGAGTGCCCACACTTGTGTCAGCTGTGCATCATCGTGATTTGTCCTGTGGGCCGCCGCAGCTAAGAGAGAGCTGTTGCCGCCGAGTGCCCGCACTTGTGTCAGCTGTGCATCATCGTGATTTGTCCTGTGGGCCGCCGCAGGTAAGAGAGAGCTGTTGCAGCCGAGTGCCCGCACTTGTGTCAGCTGTGCATCATCGTGATTTGTCCTGTGGGCCGCCGCAGCTAAGAGAGAGCTGTTGCCGCCGAGTGCCCGCACTTGTGTCAGCTGTGCATCATCGTGATTTGTCCTGTGGGCCGCCGCAGCTGGGAGAGAGCTGTTGCCGCTGAGTGCCCGCACTTGTGTCAGCTGTGCATCGTCGTGATTTGTCCTGTGAGCCGCCGCAGCTAAGAGAGAGTGCTGCCGCGGAGAACTCGTACCTTTGCTAACTTTGCATCATCGTGATTTGCCCTGTGAGCCGCCGCAGCTAAGAGAGAGCTGCTGTCGCTGAGTGCTCGCACCTTTGCCAACTTTGCACCATTGTGATTTGTCCTGTGGGCCGCCGCAGTTAAGAGAAAGCTGCTGCCGCTGAGTGCCCGCATCTTTGCCAACGTCGCATCATCGCGAATCGCCCTGTGGGCTGCCGCAGCTAGGAGAGAGCTGCTGCCGCTGTGCGCCCACCACGGAGCTGCACGACGAGAGTCATCGCCACCACCAGCCCGGGTCACCGAAGCCGCGTGCTGCTGCCGCTGGGAGCCCGCCTGTCCCCGAGTGCCCGAATCAATGCGAGTGCCCGTTGCGGACCACTGCAGTCGAGAACTGTGGTCGCTGGGAGTCCACCTGTCACCGTCTCCGCTTCTTCGAGAAGCTACGTACTGTGTCCCCGTCCAACGGCAGGTATCTGGTGCGCAACGGGTCGCGTAGACCCAGGCCTTGAACTCAGTCAGTGCCACGTTCTGGTGAATACGTTATTGCCTTTTTAAAGTCCCTACTGATTTACGTGCATTGTGACTGGTTAAAACGCTTTCGAGAGTCTCGTACTAAACCTTAGATAAAGATACTATTTTTCTATACCTCCTTGAGTTGTGTCCTTTTGTGGTGTCGTTACTGCCTTATTGTGCATGGTCATAAATGCTTCACACACGGCCTCTGAGATAGGCCTAACTGCTCGTGCTACATTACCACAGGGTTGAGCAGGGGTTATCACAGGGGGTAGCCCACTTGCCCTGACTTAGGAAGAAGGGTCCCTATTTGGGCATTGGCGCCAGCCATGGCCAACTAGAGACTCCCATTTCTAACATGTACATAATGTGCATGAAAGGAATCTGTTAGCTAGATTCAGGCTGGGATCTTTTCGTTGGTTGATATGCTTCCCCCTGGGTCAGTATTCTTCAGAATCTATTATGGTCTGCCCCTGTGATGAACATTCGAGTCAAACCATTTTACATTTTGTATTTTTTTGTCAATTTTATCTTCCATTTACTAGGAAATTTTTAATACCTCTCTTGCGCAGACACAAATTTTCTAAGTGCAAAGCGGCTTTGTACTTTTGCAGCAACTTAATGATTTCGATGTCTGTTTTGCTGTTGGCAGCTTTTTGAAGTGCATTTTAGCAAAGAGAAGGAGTATGCTGTTTTAATTTTAATGTATTTTATCACTTTCTGTATGGAATGCATTGGTATTGCTGCTAAAATGTTTACCTGATTCGCTAACTCCTTTGTAGGCCCGATTTTACTATTCGTGTATTTTTTATATTAATTGCTGCTATTGATGGCTGCAGTTGTCTCCCTTTGTTGCACTATTAGATAATATTTGCTGCTATTTACGAACCTAAGCGTTTTGCACTGTCACTTTAGTTTACATCTGATAAATTTGCTGCTACTTACGAACCCAAGTGTTTTGCACTGCCACTTTAGTTTCGAGAAAAAGTACTGTATTTGTGAGCTGTTGTATTCTTTTTAAATGGAAAATGAGTTTGTATTTGCGGCGACAAGATTGATTTTATATGATGTTTATATCTATGTGTATCTTTTATATCCTGTCTTTGGAAGGACGAATATAGAAAGAATTGAATTGTATGTGAAATTTCACAAAATGCCGGCTTGAGCATTTAACAGCGTGTTGTTAGGGCAGAATGTTTTCCCAAGTCCAAAAAACTGTGAAAATTGCACGTGAGCTGGACACCAGCAGCTTAGTTTGGTCCACCAGCTCAAAGTGTTTCCGTGCTCCTGTAGAGGATTGGTACCCCAGCCAAGCTTCAGTTCAACAGTGTGGCAGA
Source organism: Calotriton arnoldi (assembly GCA_963921515.1). Lineage (NCBI taxonomy): Eukaryota > Metazoa > Chordata > Amphibia > Caudata > Salamandridae > Calotriton > Calotriton arnoldi. The sequence continues at coordinate 730,780 of CAWUFW010009323.1, read as the reverse complement.
ATGGCATTTATGTGGTGTGGACCCACAAAAATAAGTACCCTTACATGCTTGAGGCAGCGCCGCTTGATGAATAGATGAATGAACGTGAACACAGGGCTTTTACGTGACACTTGACATCATTGGTGTACAGACATGCTACTCTGCCGGGGATGAGAGGGTGCAAAAGCATGAATAGATAATTCAGAGCATTCATGTGGTGCTGCAAACATTGTTTTAGACCATTGTGGATGACTGAATGAACAAAGCCCAATGAATGAACAGATGAGTGTTACCCGAGTTAAATGCAGACATGTAATGTGACAATTGCAGATCCTCAGTCTAGACCCATACTAATCCGTTTTCATGGATGAATGGTAGTGTGAAGTTTCAAGAATGAAGAATACATTTGGCCACTAGACAATTATTGGAGGAGATGAGTCTTGAGTTGTGTCCTTTAATGAATGAGCTAGAAGTCCCAATGGATGGATGTGACTGCAGTGAATGGCAGGACTTCTGGGCAGCACTGCAGAATCACTGATCTAAATCTTTGCCAGTTTATATTCTTCCAGGGATGGCTCTTACGCTAAGGCGAAGGAGTGTCGCCCCACTGCTCTGTAATAAGTTGACAAAAGTAAAATGATAATAACATTCATCTGTGTCTCTCCAGGTTAGGGGAGTGGGCGGGGTGGGGCTGCACATCACTGGAACGGTGGTGGCACTCTCTTAAGTGCGCATGAATGTTTTGCCGGGGATCACTGATACAATATCGACTCCTAAAACCTGGACCTACAAAAATATTACGGAAAAAATATGTTAGACAAAAATATTGACACCCTATACTTAAACAAGAAATTACACAAACATCGATAAAAATATATTGTCTATAAAACTATCGATGACAAAAATATCGACAACAAATATATAGGTTACAAAAATATTGATAACATGAAAATAAAAATAAACACACCAAAAATATCAATATTAACAATATGGACTACACAAATATCGATAAAATACATATAAACTATATCGCAAATAATATTTAAAGTTAAAAAATACTATTTACAATTATATAATTAAATACATATCCTAATTACTTCAATAAACCATAACAAGATATATAAAAAATATTAAATTATTTAAAACACATACTATTATAATACTGACACAAATAAATAAATTAACAATACAACAGTAAATAAATATCCAACAAACTGAAAATGAACAAAAATTAATATATATCAAATATATTTAAATAACAACAATAAATAACATAAATACAAACATTAAATAAACATTATATATATTAAACTAATTAAAAGGTAACTGCTAAAAAATTCTAAAAAGGTATCTCGACCAATAAATTAAAACTAAACAAACACAAACCAATAGAAAACGTTAACTAATTAAATAAACACTATAAAAATAAGGAATTAATTAACGGAATTTTACCGTATATCAGTCAAACAAGGAGGAAGAGCGTTACTTTGCGAGAGAGAGAACAGAGAAGAAAGAGGAACTACATAAACAACTATGTCGAAAATTCTAAAAACACAGGTAAGAACAAAACTTTATAACAAAATTAAAATACTTCGCCTTTTTTAATTTAATTAACTAAAATCATTACATGTTTTTCTTTAAATATCACAGATTAAACGTCATTATAAAGACATCTAGAAAATACAGGACAAAGATTTTCGTGCCCACAATATTTAATTCAACATCATTAAAAATATAGCAAAGTAAACATAGAACTTAACCTACAAAGAAAGTAAATTATTTTGATTTTTAAAACGTAATAAAAGTACAAAACATAGCTAACAAATACTTTTCTTTTTACAGCTGCCACAAAATTTTACTAAACATCAACAAAAACCACTTCATTAACAAAAAATAGTAAGTATATAATTTGTATTACAAAATGTTTTAAAATAAAGAGTAATGAGCACATGCATCAAGCTTATCGGTCACAAACAAGCCGATTCTCAAGATAGCCTCATTAACGACCAATAAAAGTACTTTTAAAATACATCAACTCAAAACGCAATAGCAAAATAGGTACTATCAAACTTCAAATAGTTTCCAATTCATTCCTATGACCCTCTACACCCATAGGAATTAATAACAAAAGATTCTACTCCCTATTACAGATTGTGTATAAATATCAATTTATTTAGCAATTCCTACATACATTAAAAATTGTGACTCTTTCCTTAAAAATCACTATTAAAGATTCGCAATTCTTTAGCTTCATACATGTGGTCACAAATGATAAAAAATAATCTAATAAACTAAAAATATAACATTTTCTCTTTTATTTCACAACTTACACTTCACTACAACTGCACCAAAAACGGTGACAACAGACAACTTCTAAGAAAACTACAAAATCTACATTAAAGAAAAACATCAAACTAAGGGGGTCATTAGGATGTCGGGTGGTTCGCCACCGCCGGCCCGGCGGTGGCGAACCGCCCGACATCCATACCAGAAAGACCCCCCGCCATATTAGGATGGCTGGGGGGTCCGCGGCGGACGGAAAGACCGTCCGCCGCATTTAATATGGTGGCGGTGTCTGCAAGACACCGCCATCCATATTTAGATGTATGCGGAGAGCAGCCTTTCCATGGCGGCATTGCTGCCATGGAAAGGTATACGGTGTTTGCTTTTGGGGGCCCGTTGCGGGCCCCCAGGGTGCTGAGGGGGTGGGGGGTGCACATCGGGGGTACCTATGGTACCCCCCTGCATTTGCATGCACAAGGTGGCAGGCACCGCGCGGAACCTGTCACCTTGTGCATGCAAATGCACAACGTGCATTTCCAGCATTGTGGCGGGCGGTGCTGTGAGCACCGCCCGCCACAATGCTGGGAATGGAGATGCCACCGCCACGGTGGCGGTGGCATCCTAATCCCAATGGCGGGACCGCCGCTCCTATGGCGGACGGTCCCATTCTCCGTTACGGTGGCGGGCGGACTTTGTCCGCCCGCCATCGTAATGACCCCCTAAGTGAGTATATAAAGGAACTAACAAATAGAATAACATAATAAACAATAAATTAAATAAAAAAACAATGTTAACTAATAAATACTTTTCTCTTCACAGCTTCTACAAACTGCACCAACAAAAAACATCCACGAAATTAAGTTCATCAACTACAATTAGTAAGTATTACTTATTTTACTACTAAATATAAAACGATACAATTAAATTAAAAATATATGTAACATTTTAATAACAGAAACATTTTGCTTTCATACCAACAGAAAATATAACAGTGAATAAACGACTATCAAAGCATACCATCAAGAAAAGTAAAGCAACACTAATGTAAGTATATTTTCTATAATATTAATTATACTAGCATGTTTATTATTTAAAATTGCATAATTATTAAACATATAATTTATATATATCTTCACAGATATACCCCAAAAATGGCAGAAGGAGCAAAGTTCATTACATCGCAAAAGGGGAAACTAGTGCTTTGCTACATGGGTTACACTTATACCCAAGAAAAAGTTATAGAAAATAAAACCCATTGGAAATGTAGCAAATATTATTCCAGTGCCTGTTATGGGAGAGCCACTACAATAGATACCAATGTAGTGAATGTTAGAGAACACAACCATCCCCCCAATGTAACTGAAGTTGAAGTAAGAGATGCCCTAGAGACAATAAGGGAAGCAAGCACAAGTTCCCAACAGACAAGCACCCAAATACTAAAGAATGTTCTGACTAGAGTGCCAGAACATGTCACAGGACAACTACCTTCCATCCCCACTTTGAAAAGACTAATAGCAAAAACTAAAAGAGTTACAGCTTAAACTCCACCTATCCCCCAAACTTTTCGAGAAATCCAAATACTACCTGAGTATACCATCACCCACAAAGAGAAAATATTCCTTATTTATGACAACAAAAGTCATGAAAAAGAATTATGTTTGCAACTAATACAAATTTACAGAAACTTAAAAACTGCGAAACGTGGATGATGGATGGCACATTTAAAGTTTGCCCCAAACTATTCTATCAGCTGTATACCATCCACAGAGAATATGAGACAAATATCCTCTTTATTTACGCATTACTGCCTAATAAACAGAACACCACTTACGTAGAACTACTAACTATAGTCAAACAATTCACAGAAACTTAATGTCCCCAAAGAATCATAATAGACTTTGAGCAGGCAATGATGCAATCCATCCTCAAACTATACCCACACACTGCAATGCAAGGTTGCTATTACCATTTTAATCAGAGCATATGGAGGCACCTACAGAAATACACATTGAGCATAGATTATTCAACAAATAGCAACTTTGCCTATCAAATTAAAAAATTAATAGCCCTGGCCTATGTCCCAACTACTGAAGAAGCCAATCACTACAACTTACTTATAGAAAGTCCTTTATATCAAGCTAATGAAACAAAATTAAGTCCCTTCCTAGACTACTTAGAAGACACCTGGGTGGGAAGGTTACATAGGTCAGGGCACCGTAGACAACCTAAATTCAGATCCCCTGGTGGAACGTGTACACAAGTACTGTGGCTCAAAAAGCCAAAACAAACAACGCGGTGGAAGGATGGCATAATGCCTTCCAAGCCACAATAGGAAGGGGACAACCAACACTTCACAAACACATTTAAGCAATTAAAAAAGAACAGAGCTACCAAGAACTCAGACCAGAGCAATCACTAAGTAAAATAGGCTCTAAACTAAGAAAACAAACTAAAACTATGTACGAATACCTGCAACATAAAACTAAGGGGCCGATTCTGATTCGGGCCGGAAAACGTACCGACCGACTCAGAGCCGGAATAAATACCGACCGACACGTACCGGTGCAGCCCGACCCGCAAAGTACGATGAGAAGCGTGCTAAATCCGACCGACTCGTACGGAACACAAGCCGAACGACCGAGCCGCGCGGAAAACAGCCATCCGGCCGGAAAAGCACGCGAATCGAACCGACCGACACGCACCAGGAAGAATCCCGAGCGAAGCGTACCCGCGAACTCCTACCCGCCAAGTACGATGCAACACGTGGAAAACACGACCGAGTCGCACGCAGAGCCCAAGCCGCACGACCGACACGCATTCAAAACTGCGAGCCGAAGCAACCCAAAACCCCGCGACCGACGCGTACGCAGCACAGAAAACAGCACAAACACAGCGTGAGCAGAATCTGAGAGGCTCGCACGAGACAACTGGAGGGTCCGACTCGGTCACAAGAACGTCTCCTACATGCACAAAAAGAACCAAGGAAAAAAAACACAAAAAAGGCCAAACAAGCTATCACAAAGCAAATAAATACTGGGGGGAACAGGGAACAAAGACACAGCCACAACTCCACCCATATAAAGGACACAAATCCCTACCATGATCCCTTGCAAATTCAAATTACCTGCCAGCACTCAACACCAACAGACAGCAACCACACACACACTCACAGCTCATCCATCACACAAGCCACACACCAGCAGCACCACAACAAATAGCACCCTCACATACACCCAGCAAAACACACACTCATACACCCTCACTTGCACACCAACACACACATCACACACCAGCACCACCCAACACCATGCCCCCAAAGAAGAAACACAAGTTCCTAGATAGTGAATTGGAAGTCCTGGTAGATGAGATCCTCAGGGTAGAGCCACAGCTGTTTGGCACATTGGTCCAACAGACACCCACGACGCAGAAAACCAAGATGTGGGAGAGGATCATCGACAGGGTGAACGCACAATCACCATGTTTGCGCACAAAGGTAGACATCCAGAACAGGTGGTATGATGTGCGCAGGAGGGTCAAGGAGCTGTTGAAGAAGGACTACATCTTGAGCCAACACACCGGCAGTGGCCCTCCTGCCAAACCAGTATACCTCAGGCCCTGGGAGGAGAAGGTGCGGGCCATCCTACCACCAGTGAGCGTCTATGGACTAGAAAACATCCCAGAGCCTGGTGAGTACACAACAAATGTACACAATATTGTGCTACAATACACACACATCACTGTCAAGGGGAGAGTCAAACCATGCACCCTTAGCAAATACACACCAACCAAAACAGATCATCCCAAAATGTGTATGTCAGCCAGATAAACACAATACATGCCAGCTCATAGTGAAATGTAACTGTGTCATGACATGTACAAACCTAACAACAAATAGAGCTAGGCAGTGGCACAAATATAACCAACAAACACAGTCAGACATGTAGCCGTCACCACAACACCACCTCACAGGGAAGCTCACTGAAAGGAAGGAATACAGTGTATGCTGGGCAAGTCAGTGTAGCCAATAGCATCATGGGAGTCGTAGTCACAGAAATTGTCCACCCTCACAATGCGCACATCAACACCACCATGAACCATGCCCACATCAAAGGAGTGCAAAACAACTGACAAGATGGCTGACACTGGCTACTGCTGTGGGGAGCACAAGGCCCTGCTGGCAACTGTGCACCAACCAACAGCAGGACACCACTGACTGACATCCTGAAAGACAACTTGCACTCCCTGCAATGGAAGCACGTTCCATGGTGGGATATCTGGCTGGGTGGGAAGGAGGACTCACAGCACTGACCATAGTCACCAGCAGCTCCACCCACACACCCCCCACCACAAACTACACACAACTCACCTGGGAGAAAGCATTGCCTCACACACCAATCAAATATCCCACAAAGAACCACAACCCTGGGTCATGCAGTGTGAAGCACAGGGACACACATGGGACTTGTAGCAAAACAAACCCCAGGATAACACTGTCAGCCATCTTGTCAGCACAGGCACACAACCCCACAGGGAAGCTGAGTCAAAAGGAAGGAAGCATGGGCATGCTGGGAAGGGGGGTGGAGACAAAAGCATGATGGGAGTGGTAGTCACAGCCCTACATCCCCCACCCACATGGCCCAGCAAGAACACACCCAAGCATGCACACCTCACAGGGAGACAAAAGCCACTTCAAAGATGTCTGACACTGGTGCTTTGTTGTGGGGAGCACAAGGCCATGCTGGGAACTGGCCAACAACCAACAGCAGGACACCACTGTCAGCCATCTTGCCATTGCTGTCACACCCACACACAGTGAAGTACACTCAAAAGGAAGGAAGTATGGGCATGCTGGGAAGGGGGTGGAGGCAATAGCATGATGGGAGTGGTAGTCACAGCTCAACATCCCCCCCACATGGCCCAGCAAGCTCACACTGAAGCATGCACACCTCACAGAGAGTGTAAAGCCCCATCAAAGATGTCTGACACTGGTGCTCTGTTGTGGGGAACACAAGGCCATGCTGGGAACTGGCCAACAACCAACAGCAGGACACCACTGTCAGCCATCTTGCCATTGCTGTCACACCCACACACAGTGAAGTACACTCAAAAGGAAGGAAGTATGGGCATGCTGGGAAGGGGGATGGAGGCAATAGCATGATGGGAGTGGTAGTCACAGCTCAACATCCCCCCACATGGGCCAGCAAGCTCACACTGAAGCATGCACACCTCACAGAGAGTGTAAAGCCCCATCAAAGATGTCTGACACTGGTGCTCTGTTGTGGGGAACACAAGGCCATGCTGGGAACTGGCCAACAACCAACAGCAGGACACCACTGTCAGCCATCTTGCCATTGCTGTCACACCCACACACAGTGAAGTACACTCAAAAGGAAGGAAGTATGGGCATGCTGGGAAGGGGGGTGGAGGCAATAGCATGATGGGAGTGGTAGTCACAGATATTGGTCAGCCTCACAATTGGCCCATCAACACCACCCTGAACCATGCACACATCACAGGGAGTGGAAAACAACTGACAAGATGGCTGACACTGGCTACTGCTGTGGGGAGCACAAGGCCCTGCTGGCAACTGTGCACCAACCAACAGCAGGACACCACTGACTGACATCTTGCCATTGCTGTCACACCCACACACAGTGAAGTACACTCAAAAGGAAGGAAGTATGGGCATGCTGGGAAGGGGGTGGAGGCAATAGCATGATGGGAGTGGTAGTCACAGCTCAACATCCCCCTCCCACATGGCCCAGCAAGCTCACACTGAAGCATGCACACCTCACAGAGAGTGTAAAGCCCCATCAAAGATGTCTGACACTGGTGCTCTGTTGTGGGGAGCACAAGGCCATGCTGGGAACTGGCCAACAACCAACAGCAGGACACCACTGTCAGCCATCTTGCCATTGCTGTCACACCCACACACAGTGAAGTACACTCAAAAGGAAGGAAGTATGGGCATGCTGGGAAGGGGGTGGAGGCAATAGCATGATGGGAGTGGTAGTCACAGCTCAACATCCCCCCCACATGGCCCAGCAAGCTCACACTGAAGCATGCACACCTCACAGAGAGTGTAAAGCCCCATCAAAGATGTCTGACACTGGTGCTCTGTTGTGGGGAACACAAGGCCATGCTGGGAACTGGCCAACAACCAACAGCAGGACACCACTGTCAGCCATCTTGCCATTGCTGTCACACCCACACACAGTGAAGTACACTCAAAAGGAAGGAAGTATGGGCATGCTGGGAAGGGGGTGGAGGCAATAGCATGATGGGAGTGGTAGTCACAGCTCAACATCCCCCTCCCACATGGCCCAGCAAGCTCACACTGAAGCATGCACACCTCACAGAGAGTGTAAAGCCCCATCAAAGATGTCTGACACTGGTGCTCTGTTGTGGGGAGCACAAGGCCATGCTGGGAACTGGCCAACAACCAACAGCAGGACACCACTGTCAGCCATCTTGCCATTGCTGTCACACCCACACACAGTGAAGTACACTCAAAAGGAAGGAAGTATGGGCATGCTGGGAAGGGGGGTGGGGGCAATAGCATGATGGGAGTGGTAGTCACAGATATTGCTCACCCTCACAATGCGCACATCAACACCACCATGAACCATGCCCACATCACAGGGAGTGGAAAACAACTGACAAGATGGCTGACACTGGCTACTGCTGTGGGGAGCACAAGGCCCTGCTGGCAAATGTGCACCAACCAACAGCAGGACACCACTGACTGACATCCTGAAAGACAAATTGCACTCCCTGCAATGGAAGCACGTTCCATGGTGGGATATCTGGCTGGGTGGGAAGGAGGGCCGGATGTCAACCAAATACAACCAATGCAGACCATGTACACACCCCAACATTCACATGGAAATGCCCAAATAATGCAGGACAATGTGCTACACCAATATCAACCCCTGACTGTGACAACTTAGGACAATGCAATGTACAGGCCCGCATCCAGAGGCACAGTCACAACTGTCAGGTGTGTCAACCATTGATGCCTGCAGAAACATAACATACATTGTGTGTGTCTCCCAAAAACAGGTGATGATGGGGACACAGCAGCAGACGCTGAGGAGTCCCCGTCCCAGGCTCAAGAGGATACGGAGCTCACTGGTGTGGACCAGCCTCTGCCCTCCTCGGATGAAGAAGATCAACCTGGCACCTCCGGAGCAAGTCATCATGCAGCACCAGCAGGACCACCAGCTGCACCCCCTGCACCCACCCCTCCAACGACTGTCAACACACATACCACCCCTGCCGACATGGAAAGACCAAGGAGCACCACCACCACCAGCACAGGGACCCTGGACCAACGTGGGGCCATGGACACCAACACCACCAACAACCCCCAGCACCAGAGCACCACCAACACATATCATGCAAACTCACATCAGTTACATGACATCTCTGGATACTTACATTCAGCTGAAGAAGTTGGTGATGAGCTGTGTGCGGACATCACCATCATCATCATCATCATCATCACTGGCATCGTGGTCCAGGCCAGGATCCTCCACAGGTGGCAGACGTTGGTCATCGTCATCCAGGATGAGAGGCAACTCCTTCCGCACTGCCAGGTTGTGTAGCATGCAGCAGACGATGACAATCTTGCACACCTTTGCCGGGGCATATGGGAGGGACCCTCCTGTCTTGTCCAGGCAGCGGAAGCGGCTCTTAAGGAGACCAAATGTCCGCTCAATCACTCTCGTCGTCCGACCATGTGCCTCATTGTAGCGCATCTGGGCTGGTGTCACAGGGTTCCTGAGGGGCGTCAGCAACCACGGCATGTTGGGATATCCGGAGTCACCTACATACAGACAATTGCACATTAGCTGAGTTGGAAAAGAGGGTGGAACACTACATTGCAGAACACACACAATGGTGCAAAGTCAGTACACACCAACAAGCCAGGCACGCTGGTTCCGCATCTGTGACATCATCCTCGGGATGCGACTACTCCTCATCACGTAGGCATCGTGTGCAGAACCGGGGAAACGGGCACACACGTGTGAGATGGTCATATCTGCAAGACAGACCACCAGTGCATTGACCGAGTTGTAGTGCTTCCTGTATGCCTGCTCCTGGGCCTGTGGTGGTACCAAAGCCACATGTGTCCCATCAATGGAGCCAATGACATGCGGCATCCTTCCCAGGGCATAGAAGTCACTCTTCACGTCAGTGAGTTGCTGGAGTCTAGGGAAATAGATGTACTGGTTCAGGTATATCAACATAGCCTCCAATACATCGCGGAGCACACGGCTGAACATGGCCTGTGACATCCCACCAGCAGTCGCCAGAGTGTGTTAAAAGGTACCGGTGGCAAAGAAGTGTAGGGCTGCCATCACCTTCACCTTGGGGGTCAGCGCTGTAGAGTACGGCCGGCCAGGTTGCAGGTGTGGTGCCAAGCGCACTGCCAAATCATCAATCAGCTGCCTGGTGAAGCGGTACCTTCGGATGCTGTCACGTTCCACCATCGTTGCCAGGTCAGGGAATGGTCTATGGACAGCTGGTGCCCTGCAGTGCATAGGTGAACAAAGAAAGATTGTCACTCACCCCACATATGTGGCATTGTACACACTCAATATCACACGATACATCATTATGAGGCACAAGTACATGATGTGTGCAGTTCCGTAAGGACATGTATGGCACATACATGGCCAACATCCAACATCACAGTTCAACAAGTGGCATCAATAAGTCCCAGGTTGTGCCATTGGGTATCATGAGAACGTGTCACATTTCCCATCTCCTGCTGCCATGTTACAAACACACCCCACAGTGACATGTGAGGACAGATGTGCCCCAGGCATCACAGCCCAACGACAGGTAGATTCCCAGGGACCCTGTATTGCCACATGGACACTGGCATGACATGGCGTATCATGTATACACCACAGCAAAAACAACCATGACCCCCACAGGTAGTGGTCCCTGTTGCCTCGGCAGGACAGACATGGACGTCTGTGACACACACACGCACAACATCAAAGTCCATGCACAAACAACGTGGATGTGGAGACTGTCTCCCATTGTGCACATGAAATCCGAGACATTGTAAACACAACATGCACACAGACTGTGGAGGACCATCACTATTGTGCCAATGGGTCACCCTGGGTTAAACATACCGTCCCACATGGGACTCAGGGGGCATGTGACATGACATACACATACACCACCGTGAAATGTGACCATGCCACATGCTCAGATATGAACAGTTGCACATCACAGTGGTCATGTACACGAAACACCAAGGATACTGTCCCCATGAACACGTGCACAGCCTGGGGGTGGCTGCCCCAAGTGACACCCACAGAACAACATGTTCACCCCCATACACGGAATAGGTAATGCAGCCTTACATGCCTTAGGATACAGTTTGGACAGGCTGTGGTGTTGTAGGTGTGCCCCTCACTCCTGGGAAGTATATGTGGCTGGCATATGTTCACCTGTGACAGGCATGGTGACATATGCCAGTGACATGTACAGGGACGCGTTGGACAGCAATGGACCGATCGGTGCGCACACATTGGCCATTGCATTCAATGTGTGCTGGTACGCGTTGTATTCGCAATACGCGTTGGACAGCAATGGACCGATCGGTGCGCACACATTGGCCATTGCATTCAATGTGTGCTGGTACGCGTTGTATTCGCAATACGCGTTGGACAGCAATGGACCGATCGGTGCGCACACATTGACCATTGCATTCTATGTGTGCTGGTACGCGTTGTATTCGCAATACGCGTTGGACAGCAATGGACCGATCGGTGCGCACACATTGGCCATTGCATTCAATGTGTGCGGGTGCAGCGCTGTATCCTAGGTGCGCGTTGAACAGCAATGGACCGATCGGTGTGCCCGGCCGGCCCATTGCATTCAATGTGTGCGAGTACGCGTTGTATCCTGGAGTACGCGTTGAACAGCAATGGACCGATCGGTGCGCACACATTGGCCATTGCATTCAATGTGTGCTGGTACGCGTTGTATTCGCAATACGCGTTGGACAGCAATGGACCGATCGGTGCGCACACATTGGCCATTGCATTCAATGTGTGCTGGTACGCGTTGTATTCGCAATACTGCGTTGGACAGCAATGGACAGATCGGTGCGCACACATTGGCCATTGCATTCTATGTGTGCTGGTACGCGCTGTATTCGCAATACGTGTTGGACAGCAATGGACCGATCGGTGCGCACACATTGGCCATTCTATTCAATGTGTGCGGGTACGCGTTGTATCCTAGGTACGCGTTGAACAGCAATGGACCGATCGGTGTGCCCGGCCGGCCCATTGCATTCAATGTGTGCGAGTACGCGTTGTATCCTGGAGTGCAGCGTTGAACAGCAATGGACCGATCGGTGTGCCCGGCCGGCCCATTGCATTCAATGTGTGCGGGTGCGCGTTGTATCCTGGGTACGCGTTGAACAGCAATGGACCGATCGGTGTGCCCGGCCGGCCCATTGCATTCAATGTGTGCGGGTACGCGTTGTATCCTACGTACGCGTTGAACAGCAATGGACCGATCAGTGTGCCCGGCCGGCCCATTGCATTCAATGTGTGCGGGTGCGCGTTGCATCCTGGGTACGCGTTGAACAGCAATGGACCGATCGGTGTGCCCGGCCGGCCCATTGCATTCAATGTGTGCGGGTACGCGTTGTATCCTGGAGTACGCGTTGAACAGCAATGGACCGATCGGTGTGCCCGGCCGGCCCATTGCATTCAATATGTGCGGAGTACGCGTTGTATCCTGGAGTACGCGTTGAACAGCAATGGACCGATCGGTGTGCCCGGCCGGCCCATTGCATTCAATGTGTGCGGGTGCGCGTTGCATCCCAGGTGCGCGTTGAACAGCAATGGACCGATCGGTGTGCCCGGCCGGCCCATTGCATTCAATGTGTGCGGGTACGGCGTTGTATCCTGGGTACGCTTTGAACAGCAATGGACCGATCGGTGTGCCCGGCCGGCCCATTGCATTCAATGTGTGCGGGTACGCGTTGTATCCTGGGTACGCGTTGAACAGCAATGGACCGATCGGTGTGCCCGGCCGGCCCATTGCATTCAATGTGTGCGGGTACGTATGGCATCCTGGGTACGCGTTGAACAGCAATGGACCGATCGGTGTGCCCGGCCGGCCCATTGCATTCAATGTGTGCGGGTACGCGTTGTATCCTGGGTACGCGTTGAACAGCAATGGACCGATCGGTGTGCCCGGCCGGCCCATTGCATTCAATGTGTGCGGGTACGCATTGTATCCTGGGTACGCGTTGAACAGCAATGGACCGATCGGTGCGCACCCTTTGGCTATGGCCTGGCCTGGCAACGGACGCGTTTTCAAATTTTGAACGAGTCTGATGCTGGAAATTCAGTTGGTCACCCACAACAATGTTGCAAATTCACGGGTGTCATGAAGTTGAACTTTTGAAGGATGCTGTGGGCGTGTGTAAGTGGTGCAATTCCATGGATTGGCCAGATTCAGAAGATGCTAACGACTTGGACCTATCACTTTGGACACATGGGACAGTAACTGCCTCTGCAGCACACATATAATGCTGGCTGTTCCTCTGAGAGCTCACTTGCCTGCACTACATGCTCCAGGATGACATCTGCCACCACCACTGCTGCTGTATCTGCACCCTCTGGACCCTGCAATGGCACGTACTGTGGAGAGAGCCCCAGCCTTCAGCACTGAGGAGAACCAGGCCCTGCTGGACAGCCTCCTTCCACAGTACAGCAAGCTGTATGGGAAAGCAGGGGAGCAGGTGAGTGTTCTGTCCACTGCCTTCCTAAATGTGCATGTTGTCCGACTAGCAAGGCTAACAGTCTGCACACCACTGGCTAGCAGGCTCACTGAGTAGTTGTCACCCCCATAGTGTGTAGTTACATGCACTGGACAGGTATAGTGCAGTGACAGTGCATTTAAACAAGGTTTTACTTCCCAGGCAATGATACCATGTAGTTACTGCTGGCATACTGTCCATGGCCATCGTTGCACTGCCTGTGTACATCATGTGCCCCTGTGATTGAGACATGTATACACAACTGTGTAATGCACGGATATGTTGCATGTGTAGTAATAGCATTCTCACTTTGTCATCCTCACAGGTTGATGCCCACCAGAAGCAGAAGATATGGCTGACCATCGTCAGGGCAGTGAGATCCGTGGGGACTACAAGCGCCGGATCCGCAACTGCCAGAAGAGGTGGCAGGACCTTCGGGGCTGGACCCGGAGGATCGCACGGGTCCAGCTGAAGCTGTCGCCTCCTCGCAGGAGGGGCGGACACCGGACCCTGACCCCCACATGCTCAGGATCCTGGCGGTGGTCTTCCCTGATCTGGATGGGCAGCTGAAGGCCAGGGAGCAGCACGGAGGGGGTGAGTCCATGACTGCATTGTGTACTCTGTCTGCCATGCTATGTGCCCTCCTCTGGCCTGGTTAAACTTCCACAGCACATCAGTCATGTGGTCCAGGACCCATGTCCCTTGATTGTGCACTGCCCACTCCTCATCTGATACCCAGGTGTGGCCCTTGCAGTCAGGGAATTGTGTCACTTGGGTACTGTGTCCTTGCAGTTTGCTTGACTCAAGGTGGGGGACAGCATCTGTTCCCCTAACTGTGGTGGGCATCATGGGTGGGTCCATTGCTTACACAATGCCTGTGTTCTGACATGTAATATGCGTGTTACTTTGATATGTGGTCCAATTGCTGAGCTGATCCACCACATGTGCCTGGGGTAACTAGCACACACCCAAGCTGCGGGTGGGAACTATGTTTGGGCCCCAGGAGTGTGTATGTTACGTGTGTCACACATACTTAGCCAGCTGCCTACTGTCCAGGGTTCATCCCTCATTCATGTGGGGCAGGACAGTCATGCCTACTCCAGGCCATGCAATGCACTCTGTACTCCCACTCCCGTGTATCAGCTGACACGTTGTACTCAGTGATATATCCCCTCAGGTGTCAGCCTCTGTGTCAGTGTGCTGTGGCTTCGATGTCAGGACTGCTGGGGTGTTTATCGGTTGGGGCTCAGCATGCCACCGGAGATGTGACCATAGGAGACGATACTTGTGTGACACATAGGTGTTTGAACACCTGACCGTGCAGACTGGGGTATGCGAATGTGAGGTCCAGGCAGCTGTTTCCCATTCACAGCAGATTGTGAGGTGCTCAGGTTCAGAGGCTTGTGTTACAGGTCACCCATATGTCCAATCAGTATGACCTGGACAGATAAGGGTTCAGATGATGTGGTGTGTGGGGGATGTACATGTGCACTTGTTCAGCTCCAGGACTTGCATTCCCCATGACCTACTATTGTGACACAGTGCAGACTGTTGTTGTGTGGCTGCCCTGCCCATGTGACTGGAGACAGTGATGTATGACTTAGCAGGCATGCCTGTGCCATGGCATGTGACTTCCTATGAGTGATCCTGCAGGGGAGTGACATGTGCTACATGCACACCATAGTGGCAATGGCTATCAGCACATGGGTGCATCGTGGTGTCTGTCACTGGTATGCATCACATGCATTTCATATATCTGACTCTGGGCATCACTTTCATCCGGGCACCTGTACTGACTCAGTGGCAAGAGTTGTGATGTGTGCATGTTCACATGCTTCACCGTGTTCTCTGCACCATCCAACTACTGTGTAGGTGGTGCATGTGTCCACCCTGGGGTATTGCCAGCCAACGGACGCCAGACAGATGGGTGCAAGGCCAGGTGGGATGTGAGTGCCATGGTTGACGATCAGACTGACAATTGGCTTCTCCTATTCTGTTTGGGCAATTTTAGCAATGTTCAACTAAGGATGCCAGGCCTTGCTCTGTATTGTGCTGTACTTACTGTGGTGTGTGCGTTCGGTGCAGGTGACTGATGTCTGTCTGTTTCCCTATTGTTTGCAGATACATCCACGGCCACAGGAGGGGACAGCTCCATGGACCAGGAGGCGCCGCAGAGCCAGACTGGGTCAACAGCCGAGAGTGGTCGGAGGGACCCAGTGGCACGGAGGGCGAGGGGAGCCACACCGAGGAGTCCTCAGCACCATCCACCTCAGCTGAGGACCACAGCAGCTCGGAGGATGACTCCCTTATGGAGGCGGGTGTCAGCAGCCACCACACCCCAGCTAGTGTTGCTGTCCCCGCCACCAACACCACCACCGCCCTCCCATCGGCTCCCATTCCCGAGGTCCGTGGAGGCTCCCATGTTCGGGAGCGTGTCTCCTTTGGGCCAGGCACCGCACCCCCTGCCCCTGTGTCCCCTGCTGCCCTGAGTGAGGAGTCTGTGTACCTCCTTCGCCAGCTCCATGTAGGGCAGACAGCGATGCTGAGTGTCCTCCATGCACACACCACTCTGTTGACTCAGCTGGTGTCGTTCATGGAGGGCATCTCATCGGGCATGTCTGCCCTACAGAGGTGGACTCCTCCCTGACGGCAGCAGTGTCCCTCCTCCAACAGTCCCTCACCCCTCCTGTCTCTGCCCCATCCACACTCCCCAGCACCTTACCTGTCCCAAGCACACACACACCGGCACAGGCACACACCAGCACAGACACGAGCAGCACACACACACACACACGCCACAGACAAGATGCACACGCACGCACAGTCAGGGGACTGAAACCACACTCACAGGGGATGGGGCCCAGTCACACACACACGCATCCACGAGCACTGCGCAGTCCACAGTTGCCTCTCCCTCCAAAGCCCCCTCCGTTGCCTCACCTGCAACGCCAAAGACCCAGCGGCTCTTCCTCAGTGACCTCGGCCTCTTCCCCTCCGATCCAGCTGATACAGCATTCAGGGGAAGGAAGCCCACCACACGGAGCGGAGTGCCCCTCGCCACTGGACACCCTCCCCCAGGCGCAGACCGACTGACGCCCCCATCCGCAAGTCCCCCGGACCCGGAAGAGCAAGACCCCGCCGCCGCCCTGCAGCTCAGGCACCAAGTCTCCTTCCTCCATCCCTCAGGCCCCCACTCCACAGGTGCCTCCACCACACCCTGCCCCAGGTTCCCCCACCCACAGATACACCATCCCCAAAAGGATCAGGCCTTCTCCCCCTGCCACTTGCTCTTCTGGCCCCACCCCCCGCTGCGCTTGTCTGTGCCACTGGTGTGGAGACAGTGTCCTCCCCCTCTGTCCTGCCCACCTTACCTGATCCCCATTCTCCTCCCCTGGAGTTAGGCACTGCAGTGGAGTCCACTACCTCCCTGTCTGACTTGGGCACTGCAGTGGGGAACCTGTCCACTCCATCTGCACGGTCCCCTGCAGTCTTGCCGGCACCCACACCATCAGAGTCATGCCCCCAGTTGTGCCGGCACACACCATGTCAGACACCTCCACTGCATTTGTCAGTGGCTCTCCAGCACCCACCACCCCTTCCCTGCCTCCTTCTGGTGAGCCATGATCCTGTCCCTGCGGTGCCTGGCCTGCCCCCGTATGCCCCTCCGAGGGGATTGTCCCTGGCTTTCATCAGTGCAGGCATGCGTAGGGTGACATCTGCCACTGTCACCCTGTTTTGACTTTCATGTTGGACTGGCCATTGGCCTTTGTTAATTTTTGCTGGACATCAACTGTTAGACCCACATATGCTGAATAAAGCACCTTTCTGTTCTCTAGTGCTTTTGCTTCTGATGTACATGTTGTTGATGATGCTAACCATGCCCTTGCTGCAGTGATGGTGATATTTGGTCTCATGATAATGAAGTGTTACTGTGCAGGAACACATGTGGTCCAGGGGGAATGTGTCCTATCCTGTGGTGTATCCATGTCATCCTTAGCAGCATCTGAGGGTGTCATGTGTTCAATATTTGGCAATGGGATTTCCTACTTACATTAGCAATTTCACATCTGTGGCTTCCACCCCTGCACATCTGTTGTGCCTGCCATTGTTCAATTCGTCTACTTCCCTGACCGTGTGGCCATCTCCACTGGACATGCAGGTTTGGGCATCAATGGGGAAGGACTCATCTGTGTTGTCAGTGCAACATTGCTATACAAGTGTGTTGGATCTGTGCTGATGATTTCGTTGGCTCTCCCATGACCAGGCTGATGTGACGGGAGCCTTCATTTGGTGCTAATTGTTGACTGTGTGACCAAGTGCTCAGCTGACATGATGGAGCCCTACTGAGGCAACATATGGCACAGCTTTCCTCACACAGGAGTGGAGTCCCCTCATGGCAGTGTGTACTCCTGTGACATTGCCTGCGCCCAAGGTGTGTGTTGTATGAGCATGTCTGTGTGTTCACTTCCGTTTTGCTGTGCATGCTGGGATCCCTAGTGTTGTACCTGTTTGTGATGCTTGCTGAGTTGACCTATGTTCCCCCAAGTCTTCTCCCTGGATTCTCTGTGATGTGGGTGCATGGCACATTACTGGTCATCAGGGTGTCACCCATAGGTGTGTTTGCTGTCAGGGCTGAGTTTGTGTGCAGACGCAGATGGGTCACAGTCAGGATTCCCCTTGGCACTTGTTGTTTACACCTGTCATGTGATTTCCAGTTTGTGTTATCTTTCAGTGATTGTGACACGTTGTGTGTGTGACTGCTGGCACTCCTCAGTGTCCGGGCTGCAATGTTGGTAGTTGTCTATGTGTATTCTTTGTGGGTGTCCTTGGCTTCTTCATTGGTGTGTGACTGTGGCTGGGATCCATTGGTTGGTGTGGTATTGCCGTCATGTCCATGTACAGCGTAGTGTGCAGTGTGTCAGACATTCAGGAGTCTTGTTGAGTGGCCATGTGTGATGTGTTTCTGCACCTTGATTCCCACCCACCACCCTGGGATTGTCATGGGTGCATGTGCAATGTCACCAGTGCATGTGTGCTTCACTGCTGCACATTGTTGGAGAGTCGAGGTGTGTGGTATTGAGTGTGTGCAGATGAGAGTTGTTGCCCGGCTAGACCCCTGCCTCCATGTTGGCCTTGGCTTACTGGCCGTGCTGATTGATTTGTGCTTGTGTAGGTGTGATGGTAGTTTGTTGCTCAGGACACATGACTGTGGTTCACAGTGTGAACGACATTTAGCTTTGTCATCACAGTGGGATTGTAATGCAGCCCAGGGTCACCACATTGTGTGGGCCCTGGGGGTAGTGCTGTGGTGTGTCTGTGTCTTGCTGTGTCAGTTGCTGTTCCTACATGCTTGTGTGACATGTGTGATTTGTGCTCCCTCTCATCTGACAATGCCTGATTGCCCACATAGGGGATTTGGATCCATGAGTTACCTTTGTGTGGCACTGTATGCACATCTGTGTAATTGGTATTCAGGCCTCCTCATGTGTTGTGTGGTTGCCTGGGGACACTGGCACCCCCACCCCTCACCTGTTGTGTTTGATGTGCAGTGTGGGTCTGCCTGTTTGTGTTTGTGCATCTGCACCACTGCATTGGCATATCTTTGGTGTGCCATTGGCTGTATGTTGTTTGGTGGGTTTCCCCTGCTGTCCCTGGGACTCCTAGGTCATCGGTCAGCACAATGATCATGGTTTGTGTGTCCCATTGCTGCCATGGTATGGTATCTGTTCACCTCACATCTACAGTCTCCACAGGGTATCTGCATTTGTGTGCCCATTGGTGCAAATATGTGGGTCTGCATTCTGATGGTCACTTCTGTCATTGTGTCATTGATGAATGTTGACAGTGTCAGCCCCCATGGGTGTTGTTTGTCTGCACATGGCCAAAGGTATGTCTTATTTGCACTGCAGTATTTGCCTCCCCCAATCTATGTTGCAATGGGACACATGCACTACTTTGCCACTGATGTGTTTTATGTTCTGTGACCAGGAATCATCCATGCAGTTTGGCAGTTGCAGCTTTTTCTTTGTCAACACTTGCATTTTGGTCACTGTGATGATGGGGGTTTGGACCCCATTGCCACAATGTTCAAAATGTGCTTCAGCTATGGACCCCACACTTACCTTTTGGTCACTGTGATGATGGGGGTTTAGACCCCATTGCCACAATGTTCTGAATGTGCTTCAGCTATGGGCCCCCACACTTCCATTTTGCTCACTGTGATGATGGGGGTTTGGACCCCATTGCCACAATGTTCAAGATGTGCTTCAGCTATGGACCCCACACTTACCTTTGGGTCACTGTGATGATGGGGGTTTGGACCCCATTGCCACAATGTTCAAAATGTGCTTCAGCTATGGACCCCACACTTACCTTTTGGTCACTGTGATGATGGGGGTTTGGACCCCTTTGCCACAATGTTCAAAATGTGCTTCAGCTATGGACCCCACACTTACCTTTTGGTCACTGTGATGATGGGGGTTTAGACCCCGTTGCCACAATGTTCTGAATGTGCTTCAGCTATGGGCCCCCACACTTACATTTTGCTCACTGTGATGATGGGGGTTTGGACCCCATTGCCACAATGTTCAAGATGTGCTTCAGCTATGGACCCCACACTTACCTTTTGGTCACTGTGATGATGGGGGTTTAGACCCCATTGCCACAATGTTCTGAATGTGCTTCAGCTATGGGCCCCCACACTTACATTTTGCTCACTGTGATGATGGGGGTTTGGACCCCATTGCCACAATGTTCAAGATGTGCTTCAGCTATGGACCCCACACTTACATTTTGGTCACTGTGATGATGGGGTTTTGGACCCCATTGCCACAATGGTCATGGCCTGCTTGCATTGTGGGGGCCACACACATATATGTGTGGCACATGTGATAGGGGGTCACATTGTATGTTCAAACTCATGTTCAGTGTTGTAGGCATTTGACACAGTCTACACACGCTTGTCATGGTGTTGGGGGAATGTCTTTTTCTTGCATTCCCTAGGTTGTGGTGTGCTAGTTGTGTCATGCATTGTCCATCCTATGAGTGGGGGTGGTGTTGGTGGTAGGCATCCAGCCCCCCATGGGTAGAGGTGGTAGTAGTGACAGGCATCCAGCCCCCATGGGTAGAGGTGGTAGTAGTGGTAGGCATCTGGCACCCCTGGGTAAGGGTGGTAGTAGTGGTAGGCATCTGGCACCCCTGGGTAAGGCTGGTAGTAGTGGTAGGCATCTGGCACCCCTGGGTAAGGGTGGTAGTAGTGGTAGGCTTCTGGCACCCCTGGGTAAGGGTGGTAGTAGTGGTAGGCATCTGGCACCCCTGGGTAAGGGTGGTAGTAGTGGTAGGCATCTGGCATCCCCTGGGTAAGGGAGGTAGTAGTAGTGGTAGGCATCTGGCACCCCATGGGTAAGGGTGGTAGTAGTGGTAGGCTTCTGGCACCCCTGGGTAAGGGTGGCAGTAGTGACAGGCATCCAGCCCCCATGGGTAGAGGTGGTAGTAGTGGTAGGCATCTGGCACCCCCTGGGTAAGGGTGGTAGTAGTGGTAGGCATCTGGCACCCCTGGGTAAGGGTGGTAGTAGTGACAGGCATCCAGCCCCCATGGGTAGAGGTGGTAGTAGTGGTAGGCATCTGGCACCCCCTGGGTAAGGGTGGTAGTAGTGGTAGGCATCTGGCACCCCTGGGTAAGGGTGGTAGTAGTGACAGGCATCCAGCCCCCATGGGTAGAGGTGGTAGTAGTGGTAGGCATCTGGCACCCCCTGGGTAAGGGTGGTAGTAGTGGTAGGCATCTGGCACCCCCTGGGTAAGGGTGGTAGTAGTGACAGGCATCCAGCCCCCATGGGTAGAGGTGGTAGTAGTGGTAGGCATCTGGCACCCCTGGGTAAGGGTGGTAGTAGTGGTAGGCATCTGGCACCCCATGGGTAAGGGTGGTAGTAGTGGTAGGCATCCGGCACCCCCTGGGTAAGGGTGATAGTAGTGGTAGGCTTCTGGCACCCCCTGGGTAAGGGTGGTAGTAGTGGTAGGCATCTGGCACCCCATGGGTAAGGGTGGTAGTAGTGGTAGGCATCTGGCACCCCCTGGGTAAGGGTGGTAGTAGTGGTAGGCATCTGGCACCCCCTGGGTAAGGGTGGTAGTAGTGACAGGCATCCAGCCCCCATGGGTAGAGGTGGTAGTAGTGGTAGGCATCTGGCACCCCCTGGGTAAGGGTGGTAGTAGTGGTAGGCATCTGGCACCCCCTGGGTAAGGGTGGTAGTAGTGACAGGCATCCAGCCCCCCATGGGTAGAGGTGGTAGTAGTGGTAGGCATCTGGCACCCCTGGGTAAGGGTGGTAGTAGTGGTAGGCATCTGGCACCCCCTGGGTAAGGGTGGTAGTAGTGACAGGCATCCAGCCCCCCATGGGTAGAGGTGGTAGTAGTGGTAAGCATCTGGCACCCCCTGGGTAAGGGTGGTAGTAGTGGTAGGCATCTGGCACCCCCTGGGTAAGGGTGGTAGTAGTGGTAGGCTTCTGGCACCCCCTGGGTAATGGTGGTATTAGTGGTAGGCATCTGGCACCCCCTGGGTAAGGGTGGTAGTAGTGGTAGGCATCTGGCACCCCCTGGGTAAGGGTGGTAGTAGTGACAGGCATCCAGCCTCCCATGGGTAGAGGTGGTAGTAGTGGTAGGCATCTGGCACCCCTGGGTAAGGGTGGTAGTAGTGGTAGGCATCTGGCACCCCTGGGTAAGGGTGGTAGTAGTGGTAGGCTTCTGGCACCCCCTGGGTAAGGGTGGTAGTAGTGGTAGGCATCTGGCACCCCCTGGGTAAGGGTGGTAGTAGTGGTAGGCATCTGGCACCTCCTGGGTAAGGGTGGTAGTAGTGGTAGGCTTCTGGCACCCCCTGGGTAAGGGTGGTAGTAGTGGTAGGCATCTGGCACCCCCTGGGTAAGGGTGGTAGTAGTGGTAGGCATCTGGCACCCCCTGGGCAAGGGTGGTAGTAGTGACAGGCATCCAGCCCCCCATGGGTAGAGGTGGTAGTAGTGGTAGGCATCTGGCACCCCCTGGGTAAGGGTGGTAGTAGTGTTAGGCATCTGGCACCCCCTGGGTAAGGCTGGTAGTAGTGGTAGGCATCTGGCACCCCTGGGTAAGGGTGGTAGTAGTGGTAGGCATCTGGCACCCCCTGGGTAAGGGTGGTAGTAGTGACAGGCATCCAGCCCCCATGGGTAGAGGATGTAGTAGTGGTAGGCATCTGGCACCCCCTGGGTAAGGGTGGTAGTGGTGACAGGCATCCAGCCCCCATGGGTAGAGGTGGTAGTAGTGGTAGGCTTCTGGCACCCCCTGGGTAAGGGTGGCAGTAGTGACAGGCATCCAGCCCCCATGGGTAGAGGTGGTAGTAGTGGTAGGCATCTGGCACCCCTGGGTAAGGGTGGTAGTAGTGGTAGGCATCTGGCACCCCTGGGTAAGGGTGGTAGTAGTGACAGGCATCCAGCCCCCCATGGGTAGAGGTGGTAGTAGTGGTAGGCATCTGGCACCCCTGGGTAAGGGTGGTAGTAGTGGTAGGCATCTGGCACCCCCTGGGTAAGGGTGGTAGTAGTGACAGGCATCCAGCCCCCATGGGTAGAGGTGGTAGTAGTGGTATTCATCTGGCACCCCCTGGGTAAGGGTGGTAGTAGTGGTAGGCATCTGGCACCCCCTGGGTAAGGGTGGTAGTAGTGACAGGCATCCAGCCCCCATGGGTAGAGGATGTAGTAGTGGTAGGCATCTGGCACCCCTGGGTAAGGGTGGTAGTGGTGACAGGCATCCAGCCCCCATGGGTAGAGGTGGTAGTAGTGGTAGGCATCTGGCACCCCCTGGGTAAGGGTGGTAGTAGTGGTAGGCATCTGGCACCCCCTGAGTAAGGGTGGTAGTAGTGACAGGCATCCAGCCCCCATGGGTAGAGGTGGTAGTAGTGGCAGGCATCCAGCCCCCCATGGGTAGGGGTGGTAGTAGTGGTAGGCATACAGGCCCCTATGTGTATGTGTGGCATTGGTGATGGCCATCCCGCCCCTATGGTGCTGCTGTTGCTGGTGTAGGTATTTCTGCATCCCTCTGTGTGTGATGTGTCGGGTACGTGTAGTTTGTTTTTGTTGCTGGTGTCTGACTTACCTTCTGCGCCGTACGCGTCCGTGCCTGTTCCGGTAATAGAGGTAGAATATTGGTAGGATCGGCACGAAGGGATTCATGGTTGGTTCGTCTCGTTGGTCTTTCTCTTTGCTTCGCCTCGTCCTCGTCGCTGGTGTGTTCGTCTCGTAGCCGTGGATCGTGTTGTGGCGCGAATCGGAGCTTATGTGCGCCTCGACCGGATGCTTTGACGTGCCGTGCGTAGCGACGGGTTCGGCGCGTACGGGAAGCGCATCGTACTTGTCCGGCTGGACGGGGCTGCATTTTTGCTTCCGTGCGGCTCGATTCTACGATTCCGGATCCGCCTCAGTCGGAGAACAGGACCTGTATTGGGTGAGTACGACTGGGTCGGGATTTGGGCAGTTGTGCGCATCGTACTTGCTCGTTCGGACGTATGTGCGGATCGGTCGGGAAACAGGCATTCGCCTGGATTTTTTCCCGACCGAATGGTATTAGGTGCGCCTCCGACCGGGATCGGAATCGACCCCTAAGTTGTATCCAAATACCCAAGGTCTAGAATACCTACACATAATTGCTGAATCAATTATTTAAACTAAACAAAATAGTAAACATCGTTAAAACCTTACAACTATAAAACTTATAAACAACAGATTTCTTTCTTTTAAAATTAATAAATACAATTATGTCATAAAATATGACATAATATAAATATTAAAAAAAGAAACAATGAAAAAAAGATACATTTACCACCCATAGTAAAAAAGAAAATACTTACAGTTATGTACCAGTAGAATAGCCTCGAAAACGATAAAATCCACAGCAAACCAATTATATACGAATCCATTGGATAACAAAGCCCAAAAAAATGCAAAAATACAACTGTACAAAACAAAATCCAACGCCGCAAACCTCTTAATGACGAAAGCCTAAAAAACCCAAAAATAGTTTAGAAAAGAATGCTCCAACAAACCGGGAAAAAAAATGTAAAGTAACTTGCTATCAAACAAGTATTAACATTTTCCTTTACTGAAAAAAAGAAAACGCGTCGGCAACTCCATCCGTTCACCAAAGACAAAACCTGTAAATAAAAAAGAAAACAACACCCGCTCACAACACAAATACAAACCCACAAGCACTAACATCATTATTAAATATACGATACATTTAATAAACACATAACTAACACTACATAACATTCTAATTATATCCAACACTACGTCAAACACATAAAACACCAAACTACCAAAACAAAACCTAACTACACCAAAAACGATCAAATAATGCCCTAACAAATCCATTTAAACTACTACTACCTTAGCCCTACCCTAAAACTAACTTAAAAGTATAACAAATTAAAATTACCTGAAAGAACGAAACGCAGCTCCCAACCGCGAGGTTCCGTCTTCCAAAATGACCTAAAAACGAAACCGATAGAAAGAAGAGTGAGAAAAAAGGAAAAAAATGGCCGCATAATTAAAATGAAAAAAAGACTAACTCCCCATAGACAACAATGGAAAATATAGATTTTTTTTTAAAATAATATGTATAACTTTATGTATTGCACTGTTTTCTCCCAATGTTTAAAATAAATTTAACAAAATGTAAAATATACAGTAACTGTTATCCAAAAAAGCTAAAATAGAATATTTAATGTATATTAAAATACATTTTATTTCATACACTGTAAAAGTACAAAAAATATAAAAATGTGATAAAAAATATATATGTTGTACAAAATATTTCTGTTAAAAATATTGTAAATCATTTAACATAGTAAATATTATTTTATTAAAATATACTAATTAATAAAATATAACCCTGTCAAATGCATATTATACAATTTTTCAGAAATAATAAAATTATATAAAATATATTATAAACATGTTTAAAAAAATGTATACAAATGTTTTCTTTTTGGTACTAAAAAATAATAAACCATAAAAATGTAACAGTTTATAAATAAAGAATTAAAAATATTTTGCTTTACCATTACATGACTATGCTCCCCAAAAATGTCCTATTTTTCAAAACTGTAAAAATAAAAATGTATATATAAAAATATATGATTTGTTTAACATTTATACATGAAAATTGAATGTTACAAATATGTTATACTTTATAATAAAATGTGAATACCATCAAAATTTATGATTTATGTTTTAAATATCATAATACATTTTCTAACTAAAGAAAATGAAAAGAATGCAATTGTGAATGAAAATATAAATGTTTTTGCATAAACAAATGTTGAAAATAAAAACTAAAAAACATCTATTTAGTTATTACAATATACAGATAAACTGTGCGAACAATTATACATAATAAATAATAAATAATTCCTATTACTAACTTCCAAATAAACTGAACTCTGAGAAAAATCAGAATAATACCCCGAAAAAACATTACTAGCCCAACAATAAAAATAACTATACTCAACAAAACTGCTGGATAATAAACCATGATAATTTACAATTCCAACTCCAAATCCACGTAAATTCAAGGAAAGTGCTGGATAGTAAACCATAATAACTTACTATTCCAACTCCAAATGCACATAAACTCAGGGAAAGTGCTGGATAGTAAACCATAAAAATTTACTATTCCAACTCCAATTTAAACTCAGGGAAAGTGCTGGATAGTAAACCATAATAATTTACTATTCCAACTCCAAATCCAACTAAACTCAGGGAAAGTGCTGGATAGTAAACCATAATAATTTACTATTCCAACTCGTAATCCACATACACTCATGGAAAGTGCTGGGTAGTAAAACATAATAATTTACAATTCCAACTCCTAATCCACATAAACTCAGGGAAAGTGCTGGATAGTAAACCATAATAATTTACTATTCCAACTCCGAATGCAACTAAACTCAGGGAAAGTGCTGGATAGTAACCCATAATAATTTAATAGTACAACTCCAAATCCAACTAAACTCAGGGAAAGTACTGGATAGTAAACCATAATAATTTACTATTCCAACTCCAAATGCAACTAAACTCAGGGAAAGTGCTGGATAGTAAACCATAATAATTTACTATTCCAACTCCAAATCCAACTAAACTCAGGGAAAGTGCTGGATAGTAAACCATAATAATTTAACATTCGAACTCCAAATGCAACTAAACTCAAGGAAAGTGCTGGATAGTAAACCATACAAATTTACTATTCCAACTTCAACTCCACGTAAACTCAAGGAAAGTGCTGGATAGTAAACCATAATAATTTACTACTCCAACTCCAATTAAAATCAGGGAAAGTGCTGGATAGTAAACCATAATAATTTACTATTCCAACTCCTAATCCACATAAACTCAGGGAAAGTGCTGGATAGTAAACCATAATAATTTACTATTCCAACTCCAAATGGAACTAAACTCAGAGAAAGTGCTGGATAGTAAACCATAATAACTTACTATTCCAACTCCTAATGCACATAAACACAGGCAAAGTGCTGGACAGTAAACCATAATAATTTACTATTCCAACTCCAACTCCAATTAAACTCAGGGAAAGTGCTAGATAGTAAAGCATAATATTTTACTATTCCAACTCCAACTCCAATTAAACTCAGGGAAAGTGCTGGAGAGTAAACCATAATAATGTACTATTCCAACTCCAAATCCACATAAACTCAGGGAAAGTGCTGGATAGTAAACCATAATAATTTAATATTCCAACTCCAAATCCAAGTAAACTCACAGAAAGTGCTGGGTAGTAAACCATAATAATTTAGTATTCCAAATCCACATAAACTCAGGGAAAGTGCTGGATAGTAAACCATAATAATGTATTATTCCAACTGCAAATCCACATAAACTCAGTCAAAGTGCTGGATAGTAAACCATAATAATTTACTATTTCAATTCCTAATGCACATAAACTCAAGGAAAGTGCTGGATAGTAAACCATAATAATTTACTATTCCAACTCCAAATCCAAGTATACTCAGGGAAAGTGCTGGATAATAAATCAAAATAATGTACTATTCCAACTCCAAATACAAAGATACTCAAGGAAAGGACTGAATAACGCCCCCCATCTATTTTGATCTTTCAAACTACTGAAATATATTCTTAACAAAAAATTTGCTATTACATTTTTATTTGTTTTAAATAATACAATACAATTTTTAACCTGAAAAAATTAATAATTACAAATTCTCAACAAAAAAGTTAAATATATAAATAGTTAGGGGCTGATTAGGATGGCTGGCGGACTTTAGTCCGCCCGCCATTCCAGTGGAAGCGGGACTGGCCCGCCAGACATGCAGCGGTCCTGCAGCCCTGATTAGGATGCGACCGCCATCCTGGCGGTTGCATTCTGCATATCTGACATTGCGGCGGGTGCTGCAATATCAGCTCACAGCAGCACCCGCCGCAATGCCAAATGAGCCATGCACAACGTGGCAGGCACCGCACGGTGCCTGCCACCTTGTACATGGAGTGCACCCCCCACCTCCCTGGGGGCCCACAACGGGCCCCAAAAGCACATCTCCGCCAGCCTTTCCATGGCGGCATCGCCATGGAAAGGCCTTCTGAGACACACATCCTAATATGGATGGCGGTGCCTGCTAGGCACCACCACCATATTGAGGCTCAATTCCGCCCGGCCGGAAATTGGAACGATTGCCGACCGGCGGAAAAGTGACAGACGCACTTTGCGTCCGCCGCCATACCCCCCACCATTATAATATGGCGGGGGGTAAATCGGGTAGGGATGGCGGGCAGATCGCCACCGCCTGGCTGGCGATGGCCATCCACCCGCCATCCTAATCACCCCAAAAATAATATTTTTAAATTATTCACTACATTTTATAAAAAATTATTTACAAATACAAATTTATTAAAATAATTTTTAAAATGTATTAAATAATTAAAAATGTTAATAATAAACTAACATTTTTCACAACACAAATAATTTCGAATTTTACCATATTTAAAATTTTTAATTTTATACTTTTTATTAATAATTATATATTTTATCTTTTATTATTTAAAATGTATTTTTTATCCAAACATTCTTAAATTTCTCAACACCCAATTCCCCAATAAACCCATTATCGCACTCCAAAAATTTAATAAAAATTAAAACAATTTTTTTCCCCTTTTTTTCCCCCCACAATATTTTTAAATTATTCCCCACCCATATCCCCTAAAAACCCAATATCCCGCTCCTAAAATTAAATTAAATAAAAAAAAATCAACACAATATTTTTAAATTACTCCCCACCCTTAACCCTATAAACCCAACATCCCGCTCCTAAAATATGTACAAATTTAAAAACTATAGCAATTTTTCAACAACATTTTTAAATTACTACCCACCCTTATCCCCTATAAACCCAACATCCCACTCCTAAAAATTATATTAAAAATAAAAAAAACAATTTAAACATAAAAAATGATTTAAACATTATAAAATTACTAATACAAAATTACAAAAAAAAATATAGAACATAAAAAAAAAATAGAAACCATAAAATCGATATTATTTACATCGATATTTTTGCCATTGATATTTTCAAATTCGATATTTCTGAATCACAATAAAATCGATATTTTTAACATCGAGAAAACTTACCTCAATATTTTACACCATTGATATTCTTGCCTCGATTTTCTTGCATGTCGATATTTTTCCGTCGATATTCTGTCCCTGCACCTTTTGCCGGCCGTCTCAGGCACTTTGCATGTTCTGCATTACAGCCTGTGTGGAGAACATGCCCAGTCCCTCTCTGAGCACCGAACCACGGCGCTCAGACCAATCACAACACTGCTGTAAGGCAGCATTGTGATTGGCTGGGAGAGACTGGAAGCCTGGGTTCTTCCTTGTTCCTGCTACCTTCTGTTCCTGGACTCCACTGACGAGCTGAAGAGGACGGAGAGGAAAAGGCTGGCCGGCGTGCAGGTAAGTGCTGTTTTTTTTACATTTCCCCCCCACCAGCCCGCCCCACCCCCCTGTCTCCGCGCTGCCACCCCCATTATGAAGTGGCTGCCACTGTGTTCTTGGATGCATGTGAGAGTGAAGCCTGATGATTGGTTGCGACCCTGGCGTCTAGAGATGACTTATAGCTTTTATAATTGGTGGAGAAAACCTATGAACTGAAGGAAACACTGCTGCCTGCTGTAGCACTGTGCTTGCCTCAGCCTTGCCCCGCCTCTTCATGTGGTCAGGCCCTGGAGTCAATCAATCAATCAGTATTTGTAGAGCGCAAACTGCCTCCCCTATGGGCATCTGGGCACTGAGGTGCCATGTCTCCGTCGAAAAACCTGGTCTTGAGCCTCTTTCTGAACTCCACCAGGGAGGAAGCTCTTTGGAGGTGGAGGGGTAGGGCATTCCAGGTCTTGGCGGCGATGTTGAAGAAGAAGCGTCCTCCGCTGCGGATGTGATGGATGCAAGGGTTGTGGGTGAGGGTGAGTGAGCCAGAGTACCGGTGTCTTGCGTGCAGGTGGAAGTTCAGTCGATGGCTGATTGAGGATGGTCCTTGGTTGTGTAGAGCTTTGTAGGCGTATGTGAGGATCTTGAACTGGCATCTCTTCTAGATAGGGAGTCAGTGGAGGTCTCTAAGGTGGTGGGTGATGTGGGTCCATTTAGGGAAGTGCAGGATGAGTATGTCTGCAGTGTTCTGTATGGTCTGGAGTCTTTTGAAGAGTTGGGTGGAGATTACGGCATAGAGAGTGTTGCCATAGTCTAGGTGGCTGGTGCCACGGGCCTATGTGATGGTCTTTCTGGTGTTGATAGGGATCCATCTGAAGAGTCTACATGCAGAGGGTGTGGAAGCACTGCAGCCTGGCACCACAGCTATGCCATCAGGTGGGCTTCTTGGACTGATGCAGGACTCCATCAGCTGCTGCTGGGCCTCCTGCCTCCGGCAGTGGAGGGCTGGACCAGTCGGTGTAGCTGTTGGTGGTGTGAGCTATGTCTGGTCTGAGCCCGCTTCCTCTTTTGGTGATGTTCGATAATGGCAGAGGGGCTTCAGGTGTTTGGGCCGAGACCTGCCTCACCTCGTGGTGGGGATGTGGCCCTGTGCAGTTGTGGTGCTCTTGCCAGGAAGACTGCTTTTCGGGTTCTCTCTCTCTTCAGGGCCATCTCAAAGGAGTGGTGGCATTCATTCCCCAGGCCCCACACTTTTAGGGATACACTTCCAGTGGCATCTTAAAGACTTTGGGGGTCCTGGGCAAGAAATATTTTGGGGCCCCTGTTTGGAACAACTTTGAATTGTATTACCTATTTTCTGCTAATGCAATCCCTATGTTCCAAATGAAATAGACCTATATGTTAAAGGTTGATATACAGAAATACACAGAAATAAACCAGAGTGAAAGTTATCCTTTGAAGTGGGGACCATGGGCACTCGTCCACTTTGCCCATGCCTTAAAGAATCTCTGCACTCTCCTTCAACAACATTTAGGTATATATTTTAATTGGAAGTAAGCATGCAGCCTTCCTTACGAATGAAGCGGTTTATGCAGCAGATCACCAAATCCATCTCTCTTTTCTCTTTACCGGACCTTTATTTTTTTAATACTTAGAAACAGCTGCTGCTTATTGCACCAGGCCAAAAGCGGAATATACATTCAGAGGGCCCCGCATTAAGGGGCTCATTACGATGGCGGAGGGACCGCCACCGCCAGGCCGGCGGTGGCGGTCCCTCCGCCATCTGGCTCCCTTTTCCCCCCGCCACATTAGGATGGCAAGGGGAATCGTTCCGCAAGCGTGGCGGGCGCAAAGAGCGCCCGCCACGCTTCTGCCACAGGCAATCGTTGCGATTGCCTGGCGGAACAGTTCAGACCAGGGATATGGTGGCGGTGCCTAGCAGGCACCGCCCACCCGATCACAATGCTGGTGTCAGCCAGCCTTTCCATGGCGGTGGAACCGCCATGGAAAGGCTGGTGGAGGCTGGCTTCGGGGGGCCCATGACGGGCCCCCTCTGTGGTGGGGGGCCAGTTGTGCACTTGGGGGTACCCATGGTACCCCCCTACATTTCCATGCACAAGGTGGCAGGCACCGCGTGGGGCCCGCCACGTTGTGCAGGGAAATGCACAAAATGGCCATTTAACATTGCGGCAGGTGCTGCAGCCAGCAGCACCCGCCGCAATGTTAAATTGCTGGATGCGACCGCCGCGGTGGCGGTCGCATCGTAATTAGGGGTGCGGGACCATCGCATTACAGGCGGGCGGTCCCGATCCCGCTACGATGGCGGGCGGACTCAAGTCCGCCCGCCATCGTAATCGACCCCTAAGTTTTGGCCCCAGGGTGCACACTAAATTCTGACAAGCCAGACCGTCTCTCCACGTGTGCCTGTCTTACGCTTGCCGGGTGGTTTTTGAGGGTGAGGGTCTATGTGCTCTGCAGACTTGTGGTGGGCGAGGACAGCTCTTTGCTCCCACTTATGGTGACTTGAGAGTGATTCATCCTGTGAGACCCAGAGGTGTCCCCCGCATGTGCCTGGCTCTGCTACACCCTGTTCTGGACGGACTTCCCACAATCGAAGCCTGGTTTACACCGTTCTTCGGTAGCCATCCTTTCCTCCCTGTGGGGTGCTTAATTTGTAATAAAATATGTGCCAGGGCTCTCTTGTAGTGGCCACTGCAGCTTTAACCACTCCCACAATTCCTACGCAACAATTAACCATAACACTCCTATAGGTGTGATAATTCAGACTATTCCAAGACCCCAAAGTTATAGGAATGGCTTGGGCGGCAGGAATTAATTGTGTTTAATGTATATTGAATTAATAAACAACTGTTGCTTTCCCATCTCTAAATTACACAGAGAACGCCACGATGAGGCAGACTCTTCATAAGTGCTGGTGTTCACAATTTAGTGCTGGTGCCGAGCACCGGAAACCACCGGTTCAAATTAAGCACTGCGGAGCCACCCGACTGCAAATAAGGAGGGGCGTTTTTATCTCCCCTCTCCCTTAAGAAGGGGTTATTGGAGTTGAAATTGTTTTTTTTAGTCATTTTCTTCTGCTGCACGTTATCATGAACAAGCCAGGCCTTCTGGCTTTATAATCTTAGTTTCCACTGTTTGCTCTGCCTTCTTCTGCACCTTGTCATGTTTGCACTTATTTATTGTTCTAATTCAGTATTTTCTGTAAGGAGCCACAGTAAATGTAATCAATAAATAAACACACTGGGTGTCTCTATGCTGCTTTTACCTTGTTAGCCTCTGATATAAGTTAAATAATAGAGTGACGCCTAATGAATAAATGGATGAATGCGACCACAGTCAAATACAAGGCTTTAGCCCAGCACTGTGTATCACTGCTCTAGGCCTTTCCTCATCTGTACTCCTGAATGAATGTGAGAGTCAAGGCTGAATGTATGAATGAGCCCACACTAAAATACAGGATCTTGGTGTGGTGGTGGTAAGGGTGGGGCACCTCTGGTAATCGGTATTTAATACTATTCCCCCATAGGCCAGTCCTCTTTCTCTGCCCATGCTGCACCTTTTAACCCAAGGAAGGGGGCTGTCCTAAGAAGGGTAGTTCAAGAATGCCTTCTGCTTGGGGTGAGACGGGCTGTTTAAGCTCCGGCCGCAGGGCTTTAAGTGGGCCGGGTCTCACCGGTGCTGAGCACCGGCAGTTTTTTAAAGGGGGCCTCGAACCGGGTCTCTATCGGGCTCTGTTTTGTGCCCTGGCGCACATGGTCCGTTTTTTCCCGGATTGCAGTGACAGCAGGCACATCGACGTGCGCTGCTCACACTGCTCACTAGTGGAGAAGTTACGGCATGACGTCATGCCAGGTGTGCATTGTAGGGGAAGGGAAATCCTTTAGGGAGTCATTTTCTCTCTGGATTTCCCTTCTCTTTCTGAAACTCAGGAGCAGGAACATTGTGACATTGTCGTGGTGTCACCAGGAAGCTTTTTCAATATTATATTTAACAAGCCATAGTTGCTGCTTTTTTATCTTCTGCAAATAACAACCATTGACAAAACTAATAGTCCTGACTTGTTGTAGGTATGATGTTACTTGTTGTATCACATATCTGGATGCAATGACAGACACAGCAAAATACAAGTCGGGCGGCACACTATGCTAAGCACAGATTTTTAGCTTACGTGTTTTTAAGCCACGCCCATAATTACATTGGCCACGCCCCTTTGAGAGACCCTCCAGTTTTTTCATCCCACTTAAAGCCCTGTCCGGCCGGTCAGCTGACCTCACAGCAGCCCCCAGACCTTCACGTGCCCTTGTGAGATGCGCCTTCACCACATTAGAATGGCTACGAGGTGCGATTGTGTATAGAATGCAATGACACTTTTTCCCCCCTCACATCTGTTTACCCATTCTCATACAGATAGGAATGTGCCCTCCCACCAGGGGAAGTACATGATCTGCAAACTTCCCCTGTACCCGTCCAGCTCGTACATGTCAGTGGAATGTGAGGAAGAACCGAAAAATGACAGCACTTCTTCCACAGCCGATAACAGCATGAGCGTGATACAGACACGTTCCGGCAAGGGGCAGACTGGCCAATGGACGAGGCGGGAGGCTTAGCGAAGGTCAGTGCAACGGAGGACTGGCCTAGTGACGACGAGTCAGGCAGGTCAGGCAAGGGAGCAGCCGGAACAATAAAATACCCCCATTTTAAACCTAACTCTGATGACACTAAGAAGGCGAAGCAAATGTATCCGACCTCCCCGCCCCCCAGAAGAGCTCTCTTGTGTCTAACATTCAAGCATCTATCCATTCATCCAGGGCGGTGCGACTGGTGCCAATGCACCAGACGATGACATTGGAGTGGAGTGGGAGGGTGTGGGGGTGGGGGGGCAACATGTTTGCAAGTATATTATGGTTTTAAAAGCACCTGCTGCAGTGTTCTTTGCCCCCAACAATTTTGAGGCAGCAATAAAAATGTCAAGATAACTCTGGTGATTAACATTCTTCTAAAGACAGATCAGAGTTTTGTCTAGTATAAGTTTTGACTCATCATAAAGCAGCAGATAGGTGTGGGTTACTGCTTTCGTCAGAGAGATCCATTTGTTACTTGTAGTTTATAAGTTAAAGTCCTAATATATAACAGTGAGCTATTAACTGTCCTCAAAGAGCTGCATACAAACTGCAAGGTACAGATTAGAGCATTAGGATTTTTACCCCAGTCTTTTATTATCCTAATGTTGCAAAAAGAGTTTATTTGGGTAGAAATCAATTCTTGTTAATAAGGATAAACCCCAACCATGATGTTACATTTTAAATTCATATTTTTATGTGTTTCCAGACCAAGCACTCATAAACCATACTGCCTACTAGTGTGGATGACTCCTACACAATGTAGTCCTCTGCAGGGCTTTAAGTGGGATGAAAAAACAACGGAGGTCTCTCAAAGGGGCGTGGCTGATGTAATTAAGTGCATAGCTCAAAACACCTGAGCTAACAATCTGTGCTTAGCAGAGTGTGCTGGGCGGCTTGTATTTTGCTGCTTTTGTCATTGCATCCGGATATATAATACAACAAGTAACATTACACCTACAACAAGCCAGAACTATGGGCTTTGTCAATGGTTGTTAGTTGCATAATATATATAAGCAATAACTATGGCTTTGTTGTATTTAATATTGAAAATGCTTCAGTTCTGAATTGATGAGTGTGAAATAACTATAAAGTTTCTCTTTGAAGTTACATCAAAGGCAGTGAAGGGTGGGACTGCTGCAGAGTTAAGATTTTTTTTCACCCTGATGGTGAGGGCAAAAATGGAGAGCTCGATAGGGACCCGTCTCAGCACCTGCTTTTTAGAACTGCTGGTGCTGAGCACCGGCAGTACCTGGGCCACTTATAGCCCTTGTCCTCTGTCTTATGTAACATTTCCTATACACTGATTTACACACATTGATATGAGTGGCTCTATAAAACGAATTGAATACATCTGAGAGAGAGTGGTTATGGACACTTGAGGGGCACTGTTAAAGGGTGGTGGTGAGGGAATCCGTGGCGAAGGTGGTCATTGGGGGGGCGGTGCCAACAAACATTGTTGTACCAGGCGCAACCAGCGCTAAAGCCGGCTCGCTTTCACCCTTCCATCCACCTGCTGATATCCACCCTTTCACCTTTACATTCTGTCATCCATTTATTCATTCTTTAATCATTCAACCTTTCCACATTCCGTCCATCTGCCATTCCATCAATCCTTTCCATTCACATATCCATCATCTATGTATGCATCCATCCATCTACCCATTCATCCTTCCTTTGACTTACCAGTCCATCAAAAAACCCACCCATAAATCCACACTCTCAGATTTCTCTTTACTTTGCCATCCTTTCACCTGTCCATCCACCCATCCTTTCACTCATCCTTTCACCCATTCATTCATGTACCATTCATGTACCCACTCATTCCTCCACCCACTCATCCTTCCTTTGATTTTCCATTCCATCAATAAACCCACCCATAAATC
Organism: Calotriton arnoldi; assembly: GCA_963921515.1. NCBI lineage: Eukaryota > Metazoa > Chordata > Amphibia > Caudata > Salamandridae > Calotriton > Calotriton arnoldi. The sequence continues at coordinate 694,218 of CAWUFW010009323.1, read as the reverse complement.
CAAACTCTCAGATTTCTCTTTACTTTGCCATCCTTTCACCTGTACATCCACCTATTTTTTCACTCATCCTTTCACCCATTCATTCATGTAAGACTGATTTGTATATGGCTGGGTCCAAACTGGGGTGGCGTAGTGGGCAAAAGAACGATGGATTTAACCCAGATCTTTTGACTGGGGGAGAATGTTTGCATTGTCAGCATTCCGTCCATCATTTGTTTGCTGTAACACTTTTCGCCCTAGGTGGGATGGGTATGCCCAGACGTGGGTCCCTTGCTCACTGTGCCACTGGATTCAAGCTAGCCTGACTGAAGAAGGGTGACATACCTTGAAACCGGTCCCAGGATGCTTGTTTCCGGTCCAGGGAGGACCTGGCCTGGCAGTTCGGTCTGGACTGTTCCCATGGGGCACAGGGTCAAGACTGATTTGTATATGGCTGGGTCCAAACTGGGGTGGCGTAGTGGGCAAAAGAACGATGGATTTAACCCAGATCTTTTGACTGGGGGAGAATGTTTGCATTGTCAGCATTCCGTCCATCATTTGTTTGCTGTAACACTTTTCACCCTAGGTGGGATGGGTATGCCCAGACGTGGGTCCCTTGCTCACTGTGCCACTGGATTCAAGCTAGCCTGACTGAAGAAGGGTGACATACCTTGAAACCGGTCCCAGGATGCTTGTTTCCGGTCCAGGGAGGACCTGGCCTGGCAGTTCGGTCTGGACTGTTCCCATGGGGCACAACGTCAAGACTGATTTGTATATGGCTGGGTCCAAACTGGGGTGGCGTAGTGGGCAAAAGAACGATGGATTTAACCCAGATCTTTTGACTGGGGGAGAATGTTTGCATTGTCAGCATTCCGTCCATCATTTGTTTGCTGTAACACTTTTCACCCTAAGTGGGATGGGTATGCCCAGACGTGGGTCCCTTGTTCACTGTGCCACTGGATTCAAGCTAGCCTGGCTGAAGAAGGGTGACATACCCTGAAACCAGTCCCAGGATGCTTGTTTCCGGTCCAGGGAGGACCTGGCCTGGCAGTTCGGTCTGGACTGTTCCCATGGGGCACAGGGTCAAGACTGATTTGTATATGGCTGGGTCCAAACTGGGGTGGCGTAGTGGGCAAAAGAACAATGGATTTAACCCAGATCTTTTGACTGGGGGAGAATGTTTGCATTGTCAGCATTCCGTCCATCATTTGTTTGCTGTCCCACTCATTCATCCACTCACTCATCCATCAATCCTTCCTATCACCCATTTGACCTTTCTCGCATCCTTCGTTTCACAGCAGTATTCCTTCCTTCTTTTCCTTTTCTATCTACCAATCTTTCATTCTTTCTTGTTACCTCATGCTCTCATGTTGATTCTGCTGTTCCTTGTTCCTTTATAGCGTTAATTAAGAGCTTTTTTTCTGCCGAGTTGCAGACAGTAGAGGCCCATGAAGAGCACCACCCACTCTATAGACTGCTAAAGTAGTGGGTTCACGACGCCCCTGACGTCAGGTGCAACGTCGACGACATGGGTGCAGGATACAGTCACTCATCTTGAAAAAATGCGCTAATTTATAAATGAGGTCTTTCAGCCATAAACGCTCTACATAGTGACCCGGAAGTACATCAGGTCATTAGAAGAGTAACAGCAATTAAGCCACTGCACCTCTTCCCATGCACACGTAGCTGACTCCGCCCCAGTCTGTTGAAAGGCCTCTGGATTTCCTAAAAGGCTTGTCAGCCTGTGCGTCTCTCCTCGAATCAGGCAGTATTTTGCAAAGGACATTCATGCAGATACTAGGGTATCAGTACTGGCTGTGTGAAAGGAAAGCAACAGAACACGTGGACACACACATTTGTGATTCTGTTAATATTTGGAAAGTTCTACTTGAACATCGGATTGGGCATGGACTGAAAGGCCAGTCAAGCTGCCTTGCATGTGAGTGACTCTACCGCAGCCCTCCCTAGCCTCAGAATTTGCCTATCAGAAAGTCACCCCCGCCATTGAGGTCAGTCAATACCTTAATACCACTTGTTGTACACACCGTCCATTGGAAGCAGTGGTTGAAGTTCATTTGAAAAGTACAGTAACTGAGATGCTGCCCCAAGGGGGCGGGGTGAGTGAGCGTGGGGGTGCTGTCAAAGGCGTAGCAAAAAAACGAAGGGGCATATTCTCAAGGACTTATCGCCGACTTACCGGCACTTTAGCGCCGCAAAAGTGGCGATAGACTTATCACCCTATTCTCAAGCTGGTGCAAACTGCCGATATCGCCAGTTTCCCAGCGATATCCTCCGTAAAAAACATTGCCACGGATGAGAGCGACAACTAACACTAATGATATGCAGAGTAGGCGTTCCCGTGCAAAAACACACGAAAACACCACTTCGCGATATTCTCAACGACCAGCCAGATCTGCGCTGCGACCCAAAAACAGGCGATAAGGCGCGTTAGCAGCAGGGATTTAACACCTGCCTTTTACTGGTGTAAAGCAGGATGACAACCTGCAGCATGAAAGGGAGCCCAGCCCAGAGCCACATCTGAAGACCAACACATGTCACGGAGCTACTGATCATGCAGCTCGGAGACCCAAGAGGGCCACAACAGCCACCGCTACCACCCCCAGGACCCCCCCCCGGACTACCACCGAGGCAGCGCAGAACAAGACAGCTGACCTTCCCAAAACGGCATGGCCCCTCAGCCACACAATTGCAGAATGTGGGGAGAGGTGGGAACCAAGTATGTGTGAAGGAGGCAAGTCACCCATGAATAAGAATGTACACAATGCCAAGTGTGGCGGTGATGTGCTGGACAGACTACAATATGCGGAGCACAGACATGTCCATGTGGACATATACTGCTGGTGTTTGTAGTGTTGTGGACAGTGGTCGCAACCATGTTACCTCAGGCAGTGGGGAAGACCCCGGTCATGTATCCGTGTCGTCCCCCCCTGTAAGCGTAAGCGGAGTGGGCTAGGCTGGCGTACGCCAGGCCAGCGTAGGAGTGTGAATAAATAGGCCGGGGCTCTGGGCGTGGTTCACTTCCCGGTTGGCCAACGCTTCTGCCAGGGAGGCGCCCCTCACCCTGCTACGAGTCCGCCGCCATTACCGCCAGCCTCCTCAGCCAATCGCTGGCGTCCGCGACACAGGCCCCCAGCGCACCCAGCAGATCAGCACCGCGGAGTTATGTGTGTGCTGACTACTGTCTGCGGTCTACACTACAGTCAGCAGGGCTATCAAATCCAATACTGACCTGCGAGGACACGCCATCATCTCTGGCTGCACACCCGCTGAGCGCTTCAGGTGCCACCAACTCAGTGCACCACAAGTCATCACCACGTGGCTGTGGACCCTTTCTGACCGCTGCCTCTGGCCTACACTGCAGTCAGCAGGGCTCACAATTCAAATTGAGTCTTGATTTATTAATGGCGCAGTCCAGTAGGCAACAGACATTGCTTCCAGTACGGCCCACCCGGATGACGCATCATCGCAGGCTGCACACCCACTGAGTGCCTCAGGTGCCACCAACTCAGTGCACCACAACACATGTACCCTTTATGATTGAGTTTTGTGCTGTGGACAGCTGACTCGACAATGTCGCCTCAGGCAGTGGGGAAGACCTAGGACGATGATGATGAAGATGAGGCAGGTGTACCTGTATGGTATAAGTGGGGAGTTGGATGGCAGAGAATTGCCTAAAACTCAATACAGGCAAAACCGAAGTCATACTATTTGGCAATGATACCAACTTCTGGACACCTAATTGATGGCCGGACTCGATGGGCACTCTCCCTATGCCTTCAAAAAAGGTTAAAAACTTGGGAGTAATAGTGGATGAGAGACTTACCTTTGGTGACCAAGTAAACTCAGTGGCATCAAAAACAGCTTATGTGATTAGAACAGTCAGGAAAATACTGTCGTTCTTGCCCCCGGGTAGCCGGCAAACAGTGGTCCCGGCTCTGGTAATGTCGAGGCTGGACTACTGCAACAGTCTTTACTTAAATATTCAACAAAGATTCCTGAATAAGCTTCAACTGCTGCAGAACGCAGCCGCCAGACTACTTACTGGCACGTCCAGGTTCTCTCCCATTTCCAAGGAAATAAAAAAACTGCACTGGCTCCCGGTAAAGAATCGAGTGCTTTTTAAATCCCTCTGTTTGGTTTTTAAATCGCTTCAAGGGATAGGGCCAGACTATCTCAAACGACAGTTCACTTGGTACATACCAAAAAGAACACTTCGCTCACTGAGTGCCAAACTGGTCTCAGTACCACACACAAAAAAAGCTTTGTGGGGTGGTAGAGGTTTTGCCCTCTGTGTGGCAAAAGCCTGGAACGACTTGCCCTTTCACCTGAGAAATGCCATGGATCTCTTAACTTTCAGGAAGGGCCTAAAAACCTGGCTCTTTGCTAAATAAATATTCTTTCCTTCCGTTTCTTGCCCTAAGGAGTTGTAACTAGCGCCAGGACACCCCCTGGTAACCGCTGCACTTTAAAAATATCATTAACATAACATAACATAACACCCCACTGCAGCTGCAGCGGGAATATCCTGAAGGGACACAATGATTAACAATCACTTCACATGAGCACGCTCATCTCTGGTGCCCCTACCTCAGTGCACCACAAGTCATGGACCCTTTATGATTGAATCTGTGTGTGTAATACGAAGATCACTGTTCTAGTTGTTGCCAGCACCAACCACTCCCTGAGCGCTGGCTTACACTCACCCCACACCCATCCAGCACAGGCGTCACTGGACATGTGACCCTGGCAATAAAAAGTGGCTGGGGAAACGTCCCCGTAGCCAGTTCCACCATCTATCTAAGTGTGTCCTTGTGGTCATTATGTATGCATGATGGGCCAGGGCCCTACCACCTTACCTTGTGCTGTGGACTGCGGATGCAACCATGTCACCTCAGGCAGTGTCTAAGACCTTGGACACGTAGCTCTGTCGTCCCCCCCTGTAAGCGTAAGCGGAGTGGGCTGGGCCGGCGTACGCCAGGCCAGCGTAGGGGTGTGAAGGATTTGTCCAGGGCTCTGGGCGTGGTTCGGTTCTGGCCTGGACAAGGAAGTAACTAATGCGTGTGTCTCTGTTGTAGTGTCGGCGCCACCCTGCCCGCAATCGACAATGTTGCAATGTAGCTTGCACCCTGAGGGCGGCCTCGCACGAACGGAGAAATGAAGGAGCGCAAGACCGCTCGGGGTCTTGGCTCATACATGCCAAGTGTTGTGTGTATCTGTAATGCCGCAGCAAGAGCCAAATGCCTAGACCTCCTCGCAGCGCGAGTTCAGCCAGGCATGAACTCTACATCTGTGTCCGCCCTATCCTTACCATAGGCCTACACTCACGTGGCCGCCCACCTTCAACGGACAACATCACAGTGTGGTTGTCAGGCTTGTGGACATGCGCAGACAGGCTTGACAATGGTGTGCCGTAGGAGTGCAAGTGATGCAACCACGCTGCGCGCACAAGTAAATAGGCTCGGGGAGGGAGGAGCAGCTGTGAGGCAACGTAACACACAGTGATGCCGCACATTTGCCACATGCAAGACATGTTAAACATGAATCCCAAAGTCGCACACATCCCACCCCACCCCCAACAAGCCACTTCACATTTCCTGAATGCAAGCAGATGAGAAACTAACATAAGGGATGAAAGCTCCTTTGTCTGAACTATCATGCGGAAGCACATCTGCACCTCCGACCTCGGAATTGCATGTGCCCGGCACCCCCTGACAGATACTATAGCAGCTGATGACGACTCCCACACTACGCACAGCCCGACGAAAGACCAACGTATACACACCCCACACACAGAAGTCCTTGCTCGAAGTCATCTTGCATGGAATGGCCTTCATACTTACTCCCACACCATCCCAGGCGTACAACTGTTGCACACTAAAACAACTCATTGATCCGAGCTGTGGCATTTCATCCACAGAACTGGCGCAGGTCAGAACAGTGCCGCTTCAACCAGAGCCACTAACGCAATGGCAGAACATCCCGGACACATGCACAACCCCTGTCACGTGGAACTGTACCATGCACGTATGCTGCATTTACTGGGGGTACTGCCATTGGCAGTGCTGCGGAAAAGTTACCGGCTAAGCTTCCGCCTTGCCAACGTCACCTGCGTTCAGCCTGTGTTGCATTGTCGATCGTTCATATTCGAATGGTCCATGGATGTCTGCCTATCCAACAGGACGGTAGCTGAACTGGATTTTGACATGTGTGTGCGCCCCCTGTTGGCCCACGACCAGGAGTGTCACCGTGATACCCGTTTATGGGATGCCTTGGTACTTGGCATACATGCTGGTAGCTGGACCTGGGAGATTGCACAACTCCTCGTGTGCAGTGACCACATTGAACTGCTCCCCTATTGGGCTGTAGTGTTAATTGGTGAAAGGGGGTGGACGCAGCATTTTTGTCCGGACCTGCTAATGGATGGCCTCGCCGTCCTGTTTGATGAAGTCGACAACGAGCTCATGTTGGAAATGATAGCCTATGAAGCTGCAATCGCTTTTATTGATGAGTAACTACGTACCTGCAGCCACAACAGATTGGAACCCATTGCACATGTCCCAACACCTTGTTGCATCTTGGAGATCTGGTCACATATCCCACGACAACAGTGGACATGGCTGCATTCGCCTGGACTCTGAATACATGAGCAGACAACAACGCCGAACAACACACACCTGTGAAAGGTGAGGCACTCCCCCGGAGTGGTCAGCGGCGCTTGGCAACGTTCCTCATTCTGACATACTGCTGCATTGGTCTGCATGTTGTGGCACTAATCTTGCCCGTACTGACAAGCATATGCTAAAAAAAGTCTACGCACCTTCACTTGGGCTGAGCCCAATCTGCTTCTCTTCCGTAGGCTTTTAAAAACTCTGCTCTTTAACAAACCTGTATAGTTTTTATCTTTTTTCCTGCACCCGCTTGTCCGCAGCGCTAGGACGCCTCAGGGTAGCTATTGCGCTTAACAAATGGTCTTTTCATTTCACTTGTATTCAACTGTGATGAGTGTTGGTTTGAATGACAATGTGTGTCTCACTGCCTATCTGGGTCACGGCCATACATGCGCACTGATGGCATTACCCAGGGAGTACCTTTTTGTGGAATCACTGTCCCTACATTCATCCATACTTTCATACTTGATTGAGCATAGCCATGACACATCTGTGTGAATTAGAATGTTTTATTCACATTCAGTGGAGTGTTGAAGCTGGACCAGTACAGGGCCATGCAAACCCCACTTTGCAATGTTGCCCCGTGGAGGGCCAGCCGGAGTCCTTTAGGGATTGACAAGTTCATCGGGAGTGGAAGACTTCAGTCCGCAGTGTGCTTGCTGTGTCATTGGTAACCAAACCAAATATGGCAGTCCATGTCGAGGTCCAAGGTGAGTGTCACTGAGTGTATCAGGGGACAGTGGAAGGTGTTATTCCAGGGCATGATGCAGAGGGCAGAACCAAGCTGAAACAGGCCATATGGCGGAGCTGAATGCTACCACTTCATTCTTACCACAAAGCCCGATTCATCATCATCTCCGTCCTCTGATGTGTCCGGTGCCTCACATGCGGGTGGTGGTGTTTTGTCTGCATCACTGTGTGGCAGTGACACATCAGGGGCCGGAGGTGGAATGTCTGCCGCAGTGTGTGGCACTGACACTTCAGGGGGCGGAGATGTGGATGGAGTAGTAGCAGCAGCATTCATCCGCGCCAGGCCTTGTGGTGGCAATGCCATGACGAGGATCTGCAGGGCATGGAGGATCACAGCTACATCTGACTGGTGTGCAGCCGTGGCAAACATTCTTTCCACCTGCATCCGCTCCAAGCTCTCCATCATTCTCCTTATGTGTCCCAACTCCAGGCTGACATCGCTGGAGCCACTCTGACTAGACAGTTGTTCTTGGCTCAGAGTCATGACTCCAGCGATGTCAGCCATGGATTGTTGGTGAGCATGGAGCGGAGAGTGGGTGTCCGTTTGGGACTGTAAGTCGTCCCTGATGGGACTTAGACACCCATGTATGGCATCTAGTTTGGCTGACATGAGTTCGGACCCCACACGCAGCTGGTCAGCCATCTTCTCCTGGCACCCGAACACATGGCGTTGGAATGCCATGTGTTGGTCGTGGGGGTCCTGGGAGACAGCCGTGGTGGTGGGTGCTTCATGCTGTGTGGTCTGTGCAGGGGGTGGGGTCTCCTCGATGCAGCTGGGCTGCCCTGCTGCTGGAGGTGGGGTGCCGGAGCTGTCCATGAGCTGTTGGAGGGCGTCGGTGTAGATGTTGGTGTTTTCCTCTTCATCATCAGTGCTGAGTTGTTGGGTCTGCTCTGCAGGAGGTTTTGATTCTCCCTCTGCAATGTGAAGGGGAGATGCAGATTGACATTGTGTTCACATGTATGTTCACGCATTGTACAAGTTTGCATACAGACTGCATGACAATGTACATTGTGACTGTTTGTGAGAAGATGCCAATTTGATGCGGGACAGTTGAAATTTCTGCACCATCAGGGATGTGAGGGTGTACTTGTACATTATCATCTCACAGTTTCCTGCTATGACACATGCGAATGGCCATTTTCTACACACAAGCGGCAGCAGTTGTGTCCTCTGTTCTGTTGTGTGAATGTTGCAGTTTGTACCACATTGTTGTCAATGTTGAGGTGCTCTGATTCTTATGTGTGTGTGCTTCATTGTGGGTGAGTTGCCCCTTCAGCTCTGATTTGGCTGGCCCTTATCCCTTTCAGGCGGTGTGCCTTTCACTTCTGTGCTTATACAGTGCTGAGATGTTGCGGACTTGGGTAAATTGGTCTCTTGTTCGGAGTTGTGACTCTTGGGCATGGTTTGTCCGCAGATGTGCTTTACTAAATTGTGCATGTGTGCCACTCTGCCCATCTCCCCCCGTCCCCCCAGTCCCTGGTCGTTACTCACCCTGTTGCTTTTGGGTCAGGTCATGTTGTGCAGTGTCCGGTCCCCCAAATCCTGCCACCGTCTCCCCAATGATGGTCCCAGGCTGGTCCTCCGTGGGGCTTGTGGGGTTCTGGTTGTCCTCTGTACTTGCTCCGGCTACCTCCATGGTGCTTCGTGGTTGTTTGTGTCTTGGTTGTGTTTTTGTTTGCCGCTTTTATAGTGGTTTTTCCCGCCTGACTTGTGTGACTTGCAGGCCTGGCGCTGCTTATCGCGGAATTTTTTATCGCAGTTGGGCACATTGCAACTTTTTTCACGTTCGGGTTTAGATTTTTATCGCCGTCCAGGTAATTTTATCGCGGACATTTGACGCATTGTCGGGAGACTATCGCATGTTACCGCCGTGTTGGGAATACGACGTTAACACAGAGTTATTTTCCCGCGATAGACGGCAATGTGAAAAATTGCGTTAACATATTTTGGCGAAGATTATCGCACGTTCTTGAGAATATCCCCCTAAATATTTTGTAACTTTTATCGTCCTTTCGCTTTCAAGTAACTAAATATAAAATAACGCACAGCTTAAATGAAAATTAAATGCAACTTATGCAAATGAATGTGAAACGCACAATCGTACATTATGCGCTGCACCAGAGAGCCACAGAATTGGATGTTGTTGGTGCAGAGGAGAATAGTGACTTGTGTATATTTAGTGCTAATAGGTCCCAGTCTATTCAACAAAGAGAGGGACTAAGGGCATATTTAACGAGGTCCAACGTACATGCCCCGCAAGGACTAATGAGCAAAGAAGAGTACGAGGTTCCTCTAGATAATTAGAACAACGGGTAGGGGACTAGTGTGGAGAAACAAGGAGGACCACTAAGTGTATGGAAAAGAGAAAAAAGGGGGGAAAGATCCCTTTTAGGAACTAGGGCTCTCACACACCCAGCAAGCTAGGTGTCATGCTTCATCATATGAGCCTGCCCCTCGTCAGGTCGGCGCTGCAATACCTGACGGGCACCCGTATCGGGGCTCTTTGTCGGGGATCTTTTGTTCCTGCCGGTAGGTGCAGTGGGGGTAAGGGCCCTAGTGTGTAGATGTGATGTGTGGTGAAAGTAAAATAGGTCAGTTAATCCTAGAAACCTTTATTGGGAAGGTAAACTGCCTAGTATAAAAGAATGAGAGGGGTACAGGACTAGTACTGGTGTATCTAGTGATGAATGCCCTGCTCTCAGGTGATCGACATGTTTCGTGCAACTGTAGTCCTATAGATCAAGGCACTTCCTCAGGATCGAATAAAACGCTATCTACACTTCAAAGGTAAGTGAATTTCTACATACCCAAGACACAGGTAGTTGACCTGGTCTGTAAGTCAAGTGTACTTGCAACGGTTAATCAGCGGTACAAGAGGACACCAATTGGGTCCGGCGAATTAACGCTCCTTGCGTTAAGACCTACCCTGCCGCCGACACCGGTACGGTGCCCGTCAGGTATTGCAGCGCCGACCTGACGAGGGGCAGGCTCATATGATGAAGCATGACACCTAGCTTGCTGGGTGTGTGAGAGCCCTAGTTCCTAAAAGGGATCTTTCCCCCCTTTTCTCTTTTCCATACACTTAGTGGTCCTCCTTGTTTCTCCACACTAGTCCCCTACCCGTTGTTCTAATTATCTAGAGGTCCCAGTCTATGACAGAAAGCACTGTGAACATGTAATTCGTTTTTTTAAACTTGCATTATACACATATAAGATAGGCCGCTGCAAAATGTGCAAAAAAGATTAAGATAAAAAATATCATCCAAAATATATATTTTGGTAATACACAGACTGTAGGTAGCGAAATATATTTTTATACATTTCTTTTAAAAGCACACGCTTCACAGCTTACCTGGTAGCTCTTTTACAATACCTCTCAAAAAGAATGAATGTGTGTCATCAGGAAACACATTTTTTATAACTTTCTTTTAAAAGCACACGCTTCACACCTTACCTGGTAGCTCCTTTATAATACCTCTCAAAAAGAATGAATGTGTGTCATCAGGAAACACATATTTTATAACTTTCTTTTAAAAGCACACGCTTCACAGCTTACCTGGTAGCTCCTTTACAATACCTCTGAAAAAGAATACGTTTGCGTCATTAGGAAGAAATTCTTTTTATAACTGTCTTTTAAAAGCACACGCTTCACAGCTTAGCTGGTAGCTCCTTTACAATACCTCTGAAAAAGAATCAATGGGGCATATTAACAAGGGCCAGCGATAATTATCGCTAGCCCCACATAGCGATAGAAATATTATCGCCGGCTATCGCTGAAAATTATCGCCATGATAACGCTATATTTACAATGCATAGCGCTATGGCGATAATATTTCAGCGATAGCGGTGTTTGCCATGGAACATCGCTGGTTTTCCAGCGATGTTCCATGGAAAACAGCGATAACATTGCTGATACGACCCTGTGGTCGTATCAGCATAATCCACCTACCATTATTAGTATGCCTTAGTCTGGAATTTAACAGACGTTAAATTCCAGCGTTAAGGCCGAGGTAGCGCGATTTTTTTATCGCTGCACCTCCTTGTTAATATCGCGAAGCTGCCTTCGCGATATTTTCATGTGCTGTTTTCACAGCCATGCCTTCTTTGCATCTCATTAGCGATGCGATGCGAGGCTGTGAAAAAACGGGCTCTACATCAAGGAAACACGCGCTAGCGTGTCCTTGATGATATTGCGATATAATTATCGCCGCTTATCGCCCGAAAACGGACGCTAAAGCGGCGATTATTATATCGCCAGCCCTTGCTAATATGCTCCAATGTGTTCCATGAGAAAGTTTCAAGTGATTCCATCAGTTAAAGCCAATACGACTTCTAAGCACCCTCTACATTTTCAGATTGACCAGCTGCGCATATTTACATTTCTTTCAGGGAAGGAGGCACCCTGGCAAGAAGGCTTGTTTAGTAGTCTGCACCTCACTGGGTCTCACAGCACAGGAGACTCCCTGCCTTACACTGCAGCTGAAGCATTTGAACTGTCGAAATTAACCGTCCCAGCACGGTAGTCACAAAAAGTAGGGGAACTGTTTTGTAAAATTAAAAAACTATGGACACATCTTGCCCTTCAGATCCCCCCTTCCCCCACCTACGACCACTGATTGGAAGCCTTTAGCATGGATAACTGCATATCTGCCAACTTACAAAATATATTCAAAGTGTGAGGAGGGGTAAGGCCTGGTGCCCATAGCTAACTAAGAGGCACTTTGCCCCTCAACAAGCACCCCACCCCTTCCCAAAAACAAAAAAGCAAAGCATCATCGAGGCAAAAACAAAGGGTCATCTAGGCTGCCACCGATGTCCCGGGGTGCTTTAACCCATTTTATGGACATCAGCTTCTTGCAGCCTCCGAAAACTGGCTGGAACCCCACTGTTTACAGTGTTTTTCAGCTTTTTTTCCCTGCCAGCCTGTGATTTTGACTCCTCACTGGTTGACTGTGTGAAGGGAGCCGAAATTGTGTGACACACAGTGTGAGTTGGCAGGTCTGTAACTGGATCAGCAACTCTTAATTCACTACAGTGATGTCATAACAGTAGTTAAACAAAGTGGTTAACCACTGATGTCACACAGGGGGAGCACTTGCTTCCCCTTTGTTCTGTTGCCTAACCCAGGCCATCAAGACTCAAGTGCGGCGGTGGAGTGGTAGTTGACAGTTTCCTCTGCTTTTTTCCACCTCTCTTGGGTCCCCACAAATCCGTGGGAGGCGGGAGAATGTAGGAGTTGTCATCACAGTGCCCATCGCCTTATCTCCTGTCAGGGGGGCTTTTGCAAATCAACTTTGAGAGGGGAAATGAAGCAACATTGACAAGTCTCTCCCAGATAAAGCTTGATGCTGGCTGAATGTGAGGGGCTGAGAGTGCATGGAGGGTGGTGGGTGCAGGACAGCAGGTTATTTCTGTTTCAGTTTTTGTTTTGCAGAGGGTGGTGAGTGGCAAGAAGCCAGTTTTTTTTGGTTCTTTAAATTTAAAGAGGGGACATTTGCAGTGGGTGGTATGGCTGAGTGGCAGGAGGCCAGGTATTTTCTTTTATTTGGAGATGGGCGAGGGAGGAATTTTTCAGACGGTGGTGGAGGACGGTGGAAGGATGTCTGTTATTTATTCTTCTAATTTAGAAAGGGAGTATACATTGATGGGATGGTGGTGGAGCCAAGTTTTGTTCATACATTTTTTTAAATGTTGTAAATCATTTCCTCATTGCTCCTCTGCATCTACATACATCCTACAAGCAGGGGCAGATGATTTGTAGGGCCATATGCAACATAAAATTAAAGATGGGTAAAATGCGAATCATAGACAACTTAAGCTTTACTGTTGTTGTCTATTTGATGTCTGTTGGACCTGGCCCTTTCTGCAGGGTCATCCCAGATTTTTGCCTTCCTTTGCTGAACCCGTTATTGTTGGCTTTTAGGACCCTGTGCACCTTTTCCCAGCCAACCTGCATGGATGTCGATTCACCAAAATGCAAGGAGTAGCAGAAGTGACATCACATGACATTTGACCTATGGATGATATCACAGGAAGTGATATCACATGATCATAGATCATATGCCATTATATGACCTTTGGCTTACTATTAGTTGGTGGAGTTACTGTGTCCTCGGCAGGTGCATTTTAATGCAAATCTTGCATGTTGGTGAAGTGCAATGCTGGCACATGATATAATAACTCTCAAATTAAACGTATTTGAGAGGTATGACTTCATTCTTGCTGACACTTTACTATACATTTTGATATAAAAGAAATGTCTTCTGCAACCCTCAACTAGTGATTCCAATACTTTTAAATAGTAAGTTTGAATCGGACAGCCAATTCAAGATCAGAAGAACCTGCTTCAAGAGAGCCATGATTGGTGCTCACTTATGGAAATGCACATACTATAATCGTACTACAAACATACTACAAAATGCTATTCGCAAAATGCTCTTCTAAAGTGCCTGGTTTCACATTTTGAAATGCAGCCACCAGATTTAAATCTTTATCTCACTCTCTTTCCTCTTTTACAACAGATGTCCCTCTTTATTCTTTTCTTCTTGGCCCACAATAAAAAACAGGCACAGACATATCAGACCCGACTAGGGCCCTCTTACCCAACTACCAGGCCAAGAATCCATTTAATTATTTTGGGGCGGGGGAGGAGGGGTGGGTCACACCCCAAACACCCCCCTTGAAACTATGCCCTTGCTCCTGGAGCTGTGTAAGTTACATTAGAAGGACTGCCCTGCTGCTTTATTGACTGCACCTACTTGCTTTCATCCCAAGCTAACAACAGTGACTCCAAGGGTCAGTGTGCTGACCTCTTAAGTGAGCTACAGGAACACAACAAGCTTCAGGGGATTCCCTGTAACTGCCCAGCTAACCTGATGCAACTGGGCCTGCCTGGACCTGCCTGAGCCCTGCTGGCCTCTTGTTGCTTGAGTTCAAAATCCCTTAAATAAAAGAAGACAAGAGGCGTTTGGCAAAACAGGAACAGTTTGTTTAATTAAACATTCCAGCCGGGAGAACAGTAACAGGCACAAGGTTTGAGGACTGTCTCAATTTACAATCAGTATGTGTCCTTCGTTTATACAAACATGATTGGTTATAAAAGTATCCGACGTACCATATAGGGTGAGGAATGTTGGTTGCTGCCGTTGGAGTCATAAATTCATTGTCTAATGGATGTCCTCACGTGGACACAATGTGACCAGTGGATAACGTGTCCAGATGTCTGGCATGTGGAGTGCATGATCACTGCGTGTGCCTGGTCGTGATTGGCTATGTGTTCCTAACTCAAGTGGCATCTGACTTTTTATGATGTTTAAGGAGCGCACGTACCCCCTTCGGCCATGTGTGCTTTATTGGGGAAATCTCCCTTGACCCTTGTAATGTCACTGTGCCTATCCATGGGATTGATCAAGAGTTTCCTGCCCGAGCATTTGCCTGCCAGCTAAGCACCCTCCCACCTGCGACCTATCAATAGCAATCCCGGACCTTGGTCTCAGTGTCTGCTTGACTACATATTTGCAAGTCAAGGTTGATGTGCAGTTCACAACGGGTGATTCTATTAATATGGATGAGATTTCACTTCTATCGATAAATGCATCCATTTCCATATTAACACTCTTCTGGAGTGAGTTCTGAACCCCAAGAGGTACTTCCTTGGCTTGCATCAGGGTGTACTAATGAAAAGGTGAAAACACTGAGGTTTGGTCTCCTCGGGCCATGAGCGGGCCTCTTCATGCCAGGACTCTGCTGCCTGTGACGACTGTGAATTCAGAGCTCCAGTGAGACCTGCTCTTTGCATCAACAGCAACTGCCAGCGACGACCAACAACGCAAGACCTGCACTTCGAGCAACAGCAACAATAGCCCACGATGACTGCCAATACAAAGCTACAGCAATGACCATCTGCAAAACCAGAAGTGCTTTTCACCCTACTGCAACAACCGCATGACACCCTCAGCCTCCTCCTTGCAGCCTCCTTCAATGCAAATAAACTCTTTGCACCAGGCATAACAGGTAACTTTTCAGCGGAACTATCCTCGCTGTATCCAGCCCGCGCTCGATCATGGTCGGCCTGAACTTGTGTGACTTTCCCCCAGTCTGGCGCTACCCGATGACTGTTAGGTGCGCTTTGTGCTTTTAGGTGCTATTTTCACTAAAAACGTGAATATCTCTGGTTCTACAGATTTTTTTTGTCGTTCTGGCATGATTTTTGGTAAATAAAAATTGTCTCTGTTGTTTTCTAAATTGGCTTGGGATGTTTCTTGTGTTGTGCTTTCACTTTCTTACTGTTAGTGTGCTTCATAAATACTTGACACGTTGCCTTTAAGTTAAGCCTGACTGCCTTTGTGCTAGAGGGTTAAGCACAGGTTCATTTAGTGACTTTTGAAGTTCACCCTGACAAGGATCACAGTTGTTGCTTGAGTAGGGCTTCCACCCCCTCAGTCAATAACCCAACTTCTTACAATGTCGATTTGATATCACTCAGAAGCACTTGCCGAAAAACATCTGTGTTAGTCTTTGTTACACTTCTATAAATCTATATGCTATGTATGACTCTCACTGAGATCCAAGAGCAGAAATACTAGATTCTAAATCTGGTTAGTCACTGTTATGACGAGACAACTGTGGGAACCAAAAAATGTCTCCTACTGTTGCTACAATTCCAGACTGCTCTGACAAGGCTCTCTAAGAGTCCGCCAGTGCTGCGGTGGCTCTCTCCTCTGATGGAGAGCAGAGAGCGCAGTTTTAGGAGGGCATGAGACGGAGTGACAGGAGGGTAGTTTTTTTTACTAGGTCTTGCCATGTATGTCTCCCTCATTACTTCTTTGCTCCTACGTAGTAATCCAAAAGTGGGCAGATAATTTTGGTTTATATATACATGATATAAAATTACAGATGGGCGAAAAGTAAATTACAGGGGTGTTTTCACCTTGGGGTTCTAAGAGACATCACAGACACCTCAAGCGTCATGCTCATTGTCTGATGTCACTCAGAACCACAGCGAAAACACCCACACTATTCACTGCTTCCCGTCGGTAATTCTGTATGTCATATTTGGCTCTCACTGAGAGTCACTAGATTTTAAATCTGGTTATTCACTTCTATAACATAGCAAGAGTGGGAATCAAAAGATGTTTCCAACTTTTTGCTACATCATAAAGGAATTCCAAGCTGCTCTGATCTCAGAGTGCGGCTCTGGCTCTCTGCTTCGATGGGGAGCAAAGAGCACAGCTTCAGGTGGGGAGAGAGTGGAAAGGCACAGAGGGTGATGAGAGTGGGCGACAGAAGACCTGATATTATATTTTATGTATTTGGGTGGAGGAGAGGTGGATTAAAGAGTGTTGTGAGTGAGTGGGAGGGCACCAGTTTTATTTCAAATTTGAGAGAGTTATGGAGATCAGAGGGGAGATGTGATATGAAACATTCCCTGGGAATTGGGAAACCTTCCAACACAGAGGGCAGTATCACATAATGTGAGCCTTGCAAGTACCAATTTAGGCTAGGTATGTGCATACAGATTTGGTCTGACTGATGTCTTAAGAAGCTGGAAAGATGCAGCAGTCATTCTTTGTCACCGGAGATTTAAAGTAATGTGCTGCTTTTGTCTGAAAATGTGGCAGAATTCATTGGCAGTGCTAAAGTAAACAACAAGACATATTTTCATTTATTTCACATGTTTATATAGTGCAGGGGGAAAAGTACTCATGATTAATATGAAATGCCATTCAATAATTAATTGCTACCATAAAAAATACCTACAAAGAAGAGCAGTATGATAGAAGAAATGAGTAGAAAAGTTGGGACCGATTGGATCAATGTGAAGTTTTGAGAAGGATTTTATAAGAGCAGAAAAATATGGGACACGTTTGAGAGAACAGGAGGACAAAGGGGTGATCGCAAGAGAACAAAGAAGTGACAAACAGAGGAGGGCATAGGCGAGTGATAAAATAGAAGGATACTGGATAGTGGGAGTCCATCAGGTGAATGATGACTATAAAGAGAATGGGGAAGGAGGGGTGCTAGGCTTATTGGTATGAAATGTGGGGGTAAAGTAGATCAGGCATTAGGCAGGGAACAAAGAGAACAAAGGAGGGTTATGGAGGGGTATGGAGAAGGCCGAGGATGAACAATATACAGGATAACACCAAAGTAATAAGGTAGATATTACACAGGTGGGTTTTTAATTTTTTGCGAAATTGTTGAAAGTCCATGTTTTGATTGAGGTCTTCAGGTAAAGAGTTCCAAAGAGATGAATCTGTGCCTGAGAAAGATGGGGTGCAGCAAGGTATGTTGTGAACGTCTTGTCTTCATGTCTGAAAATCTTTCTGCTCCTGAGGTTTTTACAGTCTCAAGAGATATTTAACGAAGATGACCAGAAGGCTGAATTTTGCTGTTGGATGGCTTTAAACATGATGCAGACAAGCTTGAATTATTTATTGCATCGGCAGGGAGCAAGTGTACTTTCTGATAGATTTGGGGGATAAAGTCCTATTCGTTTGCGCCCAAGACTAGTCTACAGTGTAGTTAATCAAGGGGTTGATGGGTGTCAAGGTGGACTTGTTGATACTCATCTGAATGCAGTTACCCTATTCAAGCTAAGATATGACAAGAGATTGTATGACAGACTGAAGTCTTTGAGTTGGAGCAAGGGCTTAAATAGTTTCAGGGAATAGAAAGTGGCTATGACAATGTAGCAGTGAAATATGTAAAACCAAAATAACAGCACAACTAAAATATAAAGAGTCAGCGAAACAAAACAAAAGAGAACACAACATAACCACAGTACTACACAACTCAATGCAATGATACAGCACAAGTGTGCAAATAACAACATAACACATCACCACAAAAATGCCACACAACAAATGTGTACAAACATTCCCAACCCATTACCAACTCCACAAATCTGTTTATATAATATGATCGTAAACATTGTTTGCAACAATGACCCCCTCCCTGCAGAAAATGAAGAGGGTCGCCTGAGTCTACCACATCTCCCAGATATTAATTGAACTTCGGCTGAATGGGGGCCCCTGACGGGTTGGCCCCGCAGTGTCACGTGGGTAGAATAGGCCCGGTTAGAAATGCCACCATTTTACATGCTCACTTTTTTAAGTTGCCTTCTTTTTCTAAACATGATGACATTTAAAAAACATTTGCTTGCATGTTTGGGCAGGGTAATATTCTCTGAAAGTACTTTGCTTACATTTTTCATTTTGTAGGCACACTATCATATTAACTTGACATTTCGCACAAGGGATAAAGTTCACTGCGCAAATGTTGCTGTCTTTGTATTGTCCATGAGGTGACAGATACATATATTCATATGGCTGAAGACTGAGCTATAAACATATTGGAGAACTGCAGACATGTGGTGTAGGAAACTTGGTTTTTGTTGCGGTACCCCCCCACTTTCTACCTGGTATCTGGTGCAACTTTGACTGAAAGTGTGCTGGGTTTCTGCTAATCAGGTCCCAAGCACCAGTGTTCTTTTCCTAAAATGTACAATTGTTTCACAATTGGCAACCCCTTTAGGCCACTTGTAAGTCCCTAGTAAGTGCTACCCCTGGTGCATAGGGCATTGGACCTAGAGATGGAGCCTAAGGGCTGCTGCAGGAATTGTGCCACCAATAAGGGACCCCTCACCAAGCTCATGCAAACCGCCATTGCAGCATGCATGTCTTGGTGCAGAGAAAATCGTAGAGTCAATATGGCACACATCCCTGTGTACCATGTCCCCCTAACACTGCATATGATATTTGTAAGCCACCCCTATGGCAGGCCTGAAAGCCCTAAAGCAGAGTGCTTAATTATATATGTGAGGGCATATATGCACGAGCAGATATGCCCCTGTACTGGTCAGCCCTAATGCTGCCAGTTCAAGTGACCAGGGAAGCCATCTTAAACCATGAACTGGACACTGGTGAAAACGAGTTCCCCAGCTACATGATGGCTTCACTGAAAATAGGAATGTTTGATATTAAACATCTCGTCTTGATAACCCCACACTGATGCCAGTGTTGGATTTATCAAAACATGTACTCAGAGGGCACCTTAGAGGTGCCCCCTGAAAACCTACAAGCCTCTGTTGTGCTTGCTGACTGGATTCTGCCAGACTGTTCTGACCTCCTACGGTGAGAGCTTTTGATCTCAGGAGACTCAGAACGAAAGCCTATTCGGGAAGAGGGTGTAACACCCCTTCCTGCCGATGACCTGGCGATTTGCCTTCTTGGGATGGCGAGCTTCAAAGGAGCTGCCACCTTTGGAATGCAAATCAGGCTTCCCTTAGAGGGGAGGAGTCCAAACCCCTGTCCAGAGCCCACTTGGCACCTGGACAGGTGTGAAAATTAGCTAGTCAGGTAGGCGTGCCACCCCCAGGCTACTACCACCCCTATGGTGGGCTGTGAGGTGGACACGATTTTCAGAGGTAGCCGTCTTTGGGATGGCATACCTAGGAATTCTGGGACAGTGTTTTGCCACTTCCCACAGGAAGTGGTCATATGGGGGGCGTAGTGACTCCAAGGGTCAGTAACCCATTGGCTAATACCCTACACTACCCTAATGCCCCTGAATTAAGTATTCAGGGGTGTCCCTGGCACCAGAGAAGCAGATCCTGATAACCTATGAAGAAGAAGGACACGAAGAGCTGGGAAAGCAGAGAAGACCGAAGGGATCACCTGACTTGGCCCCAGTCCCGCTGACCTGTCTGCCGTTTTCTGTATACTCTGTGCCAAAGACATCTCATCCTGCAGCTGTGTGCCTCCAAAACCCTGGGAGAACTGCCTGCATTCAATAAAGGCCAAGACCTCCTGTGAACAGCAGACCTGTTCAGAAGAAACTCCAAAGGTGAGACTCTGAGGCCTCCGGAACCGCCAAAACCAGACACCTGAAGCAACCACTGCACCAGTCACCTCTGGCTCGAGCTGGAGTTGGCCAACAGTGGCAGCAAGGTTACCAAGCCCTCCAGAGCCCGAATGCATCATGGGTTCACACCTCCTGGACTCACCAACGTCACCTGCAATCTCTGCACACTGACCCCCGCGACCGCTCCGGTAAGGATAACCCGACGCCTAAGGACACCTCTGCACCCGACGCCCCTGGGCCTTGGAGAAGAGGACAAAAGTGTCCCTCCACATCACAAGGCCTGAGCCTACTTGCTGGTTCAGCTCGACTGGCTTCCTAGCCAGAACCTGCAGTCACTTTTTGCAGAGACCGATCTCCATTAAGGCCTGTTAGGCAACCAACGCTGTTTTGCACCCTGCACCCGGCCGCCCTGGTGCTGCTTGTGGTTTACTGCTGGTGCTGCCTTGGACCTTGCCCACCACTCACCTTAACTCTTGGAGACTGGTCTTGTAAGTAGAAGTACTGTGCATGTTTTCTAAACTTGCTTTTCCTTTCATAGGATATTATTGCAGAACACTGAAATTGCAGTGTCCACTTTTTAAAGTGAAAAGATTTTATATTCGAAAACGTTCTTACCTGAATGATTTTTCGCTGATGCCTAAACATATATAAAGATACTTTCTATTTGTATAAATTGGGAGATCCCTTTTTGAGTTGTGTTTTCATTTATTGATCATTGTGTGTATTTGCAAATGTCTTACACTCCTCTCTGTTAGGCCTAAGGCTGCTCGACCACACTACCCCCTAACAGAGCACTTTGGGATTGCATAGCAAGCCCTGTCCACTAATAAGAGAACCCCTGGACTCTTTACACAGTATATCAGATTATTGATTTATCACATAAAGAGCAATGTTTAACATTGGTTGTGGTTACTCAAGCTCTCCAACAATGTGGCCTCCCCCTATGGGTGGAGACATTACCTTCATGGTTGAGGCCCACGAAGCATTCAGGACAGAGGTATTCTATTCATGGGTTACATTCCCAGCAGCAAATGAAAGAACACAACTTTTTCGCACATACACTACGGATGAAGTTCCAAACAATTACACAGCCTTCACAGCACTAGAAATACCACTAACATACCAAGAACACCAAAATCTGTTTAAAGGCACCCTACAACATACCACAGCTGAAGTTAGACTAGGTCCCCTTAGCAATGGGGGAGCGAAATGGCCAGTCTTAGCTGGCTACATACCACATCCAAACATAGCAAATCTGACAGCACCACAACTACGTAAATTATACACAGGGCTAGTCAGAATATATATATGTTTGATGCAGTACACCATGCAAACACCATGCAAACATTGACGGTAAATCCTGTGAGGGCTGTTCAAGCTGCACAACCACAATTGGCTACACCCGGCATTAGTCACCAGACTATCAATGCAGTTATGGGAAAAATTACCACCAAACGGGAGGAGATTCCATTTTGGATCGCACAAAAACAAATCACCTTGAAACATTGTTTCTCCATATTGGTCCCCAGGAAAAACAGAATTCTCACAATATGCTTGCCAATGGGGATGGCTCCCCAAGTGGAAGACTGTGCCACTTGGGACACAGTCTTTGCTGGAGTGTATACCAGATCTAATTGTACACCTTCATTAGCTGTTTTGCCCGAAGTGCTTGAACAGATACAAAATAAGTACAGGACTGCCACAGCCCTGTATTTGGGGATGAAACTGATGGCAATTATTCTGTGGTGTCTGCCATTATGTTAAGTAGCATTAAAGGGAAAGCAGCAGCGTTGGCTCACAAATTTGACTCCTAGAGAAAAGGAGTGCGAATTACTGAAAATTAGGAAACAGTAGGTAGAGATATTTTGGGAGCCAGACCTAGCAGACCACAAATTAAGGGTAATTCTGAAAAAGATAACTCAAAGCAAGCACCCAAGCCTTCTACTAAGAAGAAGTGGGATAATAAGAAAAATATAGAAAAAACTAGACCACGGAGTAGATCTCCTCAACAGGAGAGCACTGAAAAGCTCTATAATTTGTGTAACCGTGATAAAATAAGAACGCCTGGCAGGTATCAGGATACTGATCCATGCTTATCTCATTCCTTTCTGGATACAGCAGAAAAATACTCAGAGAGAGGAGGAAGGCCAGAGGGCAGATTGAAGGAGTACGTGAAACCAAAGAAGGGCTCACAACACTTTTCCGCATTCAAGGAACGACTGGACAACAACGCCCACAACAGCAAGGAACTCTTCATCATCGTCAAAGAACTCTCGAACCCCAGCGCCGGAAACAACGACATCACTCCCTCGCAAGACCTCTGCAACTCGCTCGCCTCGTTCTTCCACAGCAAGATCGCAGACATACACTACAGTTTCAGCACACAGCCGACGTACCCTACGACCGTTCCAACGCCCCCACCTCCACCCTCCGAGCCTGGACCCCTATCAACACCGAAGACACTATCCGCACGATGAACTCCATCCACTCCGGATCACCAACCGACCCCTGCCCTCACCACGTCTTCAACAAGGCCGACGCCGTCATCGCACCCCACCTCCGGGACATCATCAACACCTCCTTCGTCACCGCCACCTTCCCAGAGAGCTGGAAGCACACCGAACTCAGCGCCCTACTGAAGAAACCGTCAGCAGACCCCACCGACCTCAAAAACTACCGCCCCATCTCGCTCCTTCCTTTTCCTGCCAAAGTCATCGAGAAGACCGTCAACAGACAACTGGCCGCCTTCCTCGAGACGAATGGATCCCTCGAGCACTCGCAGTCCGGCTTCCGGGCCAACCACAGCACCGAGACCGCCCTCATCGCAGCTACCGACGACATCCGAGCCCTGCTCGACAATGGGGAAACAGCGGCCCTCATCCTCCTGGACCTCTCCGCAGCGTTCGACACAGTCTGCCACCGCACCCTAGTGCAACGCCTGAACAACGGCGGAATCCAAGAGAAGGCACTGGAGTGTATCATCTCCTTCCTCGCCGGAAGAACCCAGAGAGTCCGCCTCCCCCGTTCAGTTCCGAGGCCACCGAAGTCATCTGCGGCGTACCACAAGGATCATCACTCAGCCCCACCCTCTTCAACGTCTACATGAGCCCCCTCGCAGCCATCGCACGCCAACACAACCTCAACATCATCTCCTACGCCGACGACACCCAGCTGATCCTCTCCCTCACCAACGACCCCACAACCGCCAGAACCAACCTACATGAAGGGATGAAGGACGTAGCCGAGTGGATGAGGAACAGCCGCCTGAAACTGAACTCAGATAAAACGGAAGTCCTCATCCTAGGATCATCACCCTCCGCCTGGGACGACTCCTGGTGGCCCCCTGCCCTGGGCAACGCACCCAAACCAACGGACCACGCACGCAACCTGGGCTTCATCCTGGACTCCTCCCTCTCAATGTCCCGACAAATCAACGCCGTCTCCTCGTCTTGCTTCAACATCCTACGCATGCTGCGCAAGATCTTCCGGTGGATCCCCACCGAAACCAGGAAGACGGTCACCCAGGCCCTCGTCACCAGCCGACTGGACTACGGCAACTCCCTCTACGCCGGAACCACAGCCAAACTTCAAAAAAGACTCCAACGCATCCAGAACGCCTCAGCTCGACTCATCCTGGACATCCCCCGACACAGCCACATCGCCGGACACCTGAGAGACCTGCACTGGCTCCCCGTCAGCAAGAGAATCACGTTCCGACTCCTCACCCACGCACACAAAGCTCTCCACAACCAAGGCCCCAGATACCTCAACGACCGTCTGACCTTCTACACTCCCACCCGCCAGCTACGATCGACCAACCACGCCCTCGCCGCCGTCCCCCGCATCCGAAGAGCCACAACGGGAGGAAGATCCTTCTCCTACCTGGCTGCCAAGACGTGGAACTCCCTACCCATCCACCTCCGCCTTACCCAAGACCACCTCTCCTTCAGGAAGCAACTCAAGACCTGGCTGTTCGAACAGTAGCGGACCCCCCTCCCCCAAGCGCCTTGAGACCCTCCGGGTGAGTAGCGCGCTATACAAATGCTTGATTGATTGATTGACTTTTCTGACTTTATAATAAAAAAAGAAGACAAACCAAAACAATCTAATCCTCTATTCAAAAAAAAGAATGAGGCTGGCATAAAAGTCAAGCATGTCACGGATATTGAGGACATTGCTTCTGAGCGGTGAGTGGGCTCTGACCATGCTGAACACTGTGGCAGAAGTCACAATAATTCGCCAGAGCCTGACGGATTGTCTGGCGGCAGTAGCATTGAGTGATTATATCCAGGTGGAAACACCAGAAAGAAGAGTGAGTGTCCTGCATTGTTTATACGAGATGGAACTCCAAATAGAAGGGGATATACAATGCCCAATAAATGTTCTCTTTTAGGAGAACTTGCCACTTGGCTATGACATTCTATTGGCTGAAAAGGATTGGCCCCCGGTCAATTTGTCATGGACTGCCCCGAGGGAGAAACTGTCATTATACCTATTTTTCCAGACCTTGTCCCAGATGCAGTCAAACATCCATATGCCAGGGAGTGGGCTTTAGCACTATCTCTGAAGTTATACTGCAACCACATGGGGTGGGATGACGGTTCCCCTTATTACATAATTACAGTGAGATCAACCCCACAACCTCTAAGACAATACCCCATTAAACACGAGGCTGAAAAACTGTTTAGAGAGATACTGACGCAAGTTGAATACCAAGGTGTAATAGAAAGTTGCACCTCTCCTATGAATAACCCTTTGTTTCCATTAATGAAACCAGATCATTCATATCATCTCATCTTGGATTACAGACACCTAAACACAGCTACATGTACATGTGCAGTACAAAACGCGCACAGCGCAGCAAATAAACAACATGGGGCGTAAAAAACTACAAAACTACATTAGATATCTCAAATGGATTTTTCTGCCAAAATATAGCACGTGAAAGCAGGTACTTGACCGCATTTAGCCCACTAGGTTCTCAAAAACAGTTCTGTCGATTACACCAGTGGTATAGGAAATTGTTTTCAGCCCGGGTTACAGAACTTTTAAAAGAATTTGATGACCAAACATTGCCCTATGATAATGATATATACTTAACGGACAATGATCTTTCAACTCACTTGAACTAGAGTGGATGGCATTGTCTTGGGATTCACTCACATAGGCTACAGATTTAATTTAAAAAAGGAAAAATTGCCCACCTCAATGTCGGTAAAATCATTCTACGGTTTGATTCGTCCATACTTTTCAAGCTCACATTAGACAACTGAAAACATAGTAATATTACGTTCATTACAAGTTGACATGCTACCTTCAAAACATTTACACACATTTGTGAACACCACCAACCTGGTGGTCCGTATAATCCCGGGTACATCAGGATACACATAAGTTACATTCAATGAAGGAGACACTGTATTACCCATTGCATATAAATCGCACTTATACACACGTGCAGAGATGCTTTTTGCACCAACAGAGAAAACCCTGATGGTGGTCCAGACCGATGGTGTAAAGGAGAGATCATTGGATCAGAGGAAACAAATAATTGCCATGACTACAGTTACGGCCTTAAAGGCTGTAATGAAGGGTAGTGTTCCAAATGCAAAAGTTCTACATCCATGATGGATACAATAGGCCAACTCCCTTACAGCGACAGACGTAGATTACATCTTTGACTCTACACTACAAACACAAGCATATCTGCATTATGAACATGAATATCCTCTGACCAATGAAGTAATGCCTCTTAATCAGTATGATTACATCATCTATACTGACGGTTCTGCCCAGCCTGCCGTGGGACCTAGCACCAATATTTAGCAATGTGGACCGCCGTTAAAGGCAGCATGCTGGATGGAGAATACTACCCCGAAAAAACCTACACATAGTCACATGGTGACTGCATGGCACAGCTGGCTGAGCTAAGAGCTCTAATTCTGATTCTGGAGAATACGGATCCTGAATTCCGCACATTCATAGTGTGAGATTCGTATTACTGCATTCAATCCTACACTGAATACCTACACTACTGGAGCCAGAATGGATTCAGAGATTCCAAAGAGTACACAATAAAGCAGAAGTTGCTTTGGTGACAGGTGGCCATGCTTAAAGAAGGCTTGCCACATACTCATGTGATTCACACCTTGACTCACCAACGTTGAGCGTACACCCTGCAGGGAATTCCATGGCTGATGAAGCCGCAAAAACAACAGTGCAAACTGCTGCACTCACTGCAATAACTTGCTTCAGTACGAGAATAGTTAAGGACATCATGGTGGCTGTCAACGCTGCATGCGATTGCCCCCACCTGCCGAAAGGTTTTCCAACAAAATACTCCTACCAGTTTGCAAAATATTCCATTTGCTCAGATTCCCAGAGTGGGGGATCGGGTGATACCTAATTTGGGCTGCAGGTTAGGGTTAATCCTAGCATCAGCACATGCGTGGGTGACGGCTACAATTTCACTATTGCAGCAACGCTATTGGTGGCCACGTCTATACAAACAGACCAAGGACTTTGTCCTTAAATGTGACATCTGCCAGCAGATGAAGGGTTCCACTTTAGCACGCCTACCGCAGACAACTCTGCTGATCTCAGACAAGCCTCTAGCTTGTGTTTATCTGGACTACTGCAGCCCTTTGCAATCAGATGGGGCCTACAATTACATCTATGTAGCAGTAGGTTCCTGCTCTATATTCCCATGGGTCTGGCCACAGCGACCGGCTGACGCTCGAACTGTCATAAAAGATTTGCAAGTCTTCATGGGACATACGCAGTAGCCACATTTCATTCAGACCAGGGTCTTGCGTTTGCCTCGAGGGCTTACAGAGACACCACAGGAAAATTGGGTATCGCTGTGTGGTAGTCCTCCCCTTATCATCCAGAGGAAAACGCGGTAGTGGAGAGGGAGAACCGGGACTTAAAGCAGTTTTTAACTGCAAGGATATTAGATTCAGGTTGCAGTTGGGTTCATCACCTATACAGGGCCCTGAGAGCCCTAAACAATCTGCCTAGAAAATCCCTGGGTGGTTGGACTCCCTATGATATCCTGTTTGGGGTTAAGATATGGTTGCCAGACCTCGACAGTCCCAGCACAGTAGCAGCTGAAACACCTTTTGACACCAATGAACGTTTGGATGTTTTGCAGGAACTGGATAGCTTCTGGAATTGCACACAGGAACATCCAAGTAAAACGCCAAGTGGATCACTGACAGAATATCGACAACACTAATATAGACCTACAGAAATATCGTGACATAAATATCGTTGTCAAAAATATCACCTTCCTATCTTCATAATGGTAAGTACAAAAATATCGTTGTTAAAAATATCGAAGTACAAAATATCGTTTTTTTTATATGTATTATAAATAATGTAAAATAAATTAAATAATACATTTTACTTAAAAAAATTATTTAGAGTTATTTGTAAATTTTAACAATTATAAGTAATAAATGTAATTTAAAAATAAATTAAATATACATATATAAAATGCAATATATATATATTTACTTAAAAATAATGAATAAATAATAATTTTTATTAATTATAAAATGTTAGAAATATATTAAAAAATAAAGATAAATATATATATGTAACATAAACATTAAAAAAAATTATAATATAAATTAAAATATTAAAATATGTAATATTTTTTAAACCTACATTTTAAACTACATTTAGTGCAACAGTAGGGAAAGTGTTGGATAGCGGAGGGTAAAAAATTACTATTCCCACTCCAGCGAGTGCAACAGTAGGGAAAGTGTTGGAAAGTGGAGGGGAATAATTTGCAAATCCCACTCCAGCGATTGCAACAGTAGGGAAAGTGTTGGATAGCGGAGGGGAATAATTTACTATTCCCACTCTAATGAGTGCAACAGTAGGGAAAATGTTGGATAGCAGAGGGTAAAAAATTACTATTCCCACTCCTTCGAGTGCAACAGTAGGGAAAGTGTTGGATAGCGGAGGGGAATAATTTACTATTCCCACTCCAGCGAGTGCAACAGTAGGGAAAGTGTTGGATAGCGGAGGGGAATAATTTACTATTCCCACTCCAATGAGTGCAACAGTAGGGAAAGAGTTGGATAACGGAGGGATAAAAATTACTATTCCCACTCCAGCAAGTGCAACAGTAGGGAAAGTGTTGGATAGCGGAGGGAAATAATTTACTATTCCCACTCCTGCAAGTGCAACAGTAGGGAAAGTGTTGGATAGCGTAGGGGTAAAAATTACTATTCCCACTCCAACAAGTGCATCAGTAGGGAAAGTGTTGGATAGTGGAGGGAATTATATTACTATTCCCACTCCAGCAAGTGCAACAGTAGGGAAAGTGTTGGATAGTGGAGTGATAAAAATTACTATTCCCACTCCAGCGAGTGCAACAGTAGGGAAAGTGTTGGATAGTGGAGGGGAATAATTTACTATTCCCACTCCAATGAGTGCAACAGTAGGGAAAGTGTTGGATAGCAAAGGGGATAAAATTACTATTTCCACTCCAGGGAGTGCAACAGTAGAGAAAGTGTTGGATAGCGGAGGGGTACAAATTACTATTCCCACCCCAATGAGTGCAACAGTAGGGAAACTGTTGGATAGCGGAGGGTATTAATTTACTATTCCTACTCTAATGAGTGCAACAGTCAGTGGCGGCTCCTCCATGGGGGCGTGGGGGCGTTGCCCCACTGCTTTGTCGCAGTGCGAGAAGGCAGAAACATAAAATGGTAAAACTACCATTTTATGTTTCTGCTTCTCGCACTGCGAGAAAGTAGAAGTGCCTGGAGTGCCTGGTTGTGGGCGGGCGGGCGGGTGGGCGGTCCTGCTCGAGGGCAGGGGGGGAGTGGCTTTGCCCACTGTTGTGGGTACTGACTGTTTGTCCGGCCCCAGGGCCGACCAACTCAGTCATGCGCACTCCCTTTTTCTCTATGTAGGCTGCTGCATGCAGCCTACATAGAGAAAATGGCCCGGCTGGGGCGCTCTCCTGCTGCGCCTCACCAATCACAATGCTGCCATTGCAGCGTTGTGATTGGCTTAGGGTAGGGGAGGGAGGCTGCCTGCTGGCTGCTTCCTGTTCCTGCAGGAACACGCGGGATCCGATTCCGGCTGCACCATTACATCGTCCAGGCGGCCAGGAGCGGAGGCGGCACGGTAAGTAACTTTAAAAAAAATAAAAATAATTCCCCACCCATGCCTCCCCCCCTCCCTCCCGCGAGCATGCCAGCCGCGGCTGTGTGCTGGCCCTGCGTGTGTGTGTGGGGGGGCCGTTTGAGGCTACACGCGTTAACTACAGCGCGTGGAGTCAATCACTGTAGCTCTGAGGTATTCCTTGAGTGCAGACGAGCTGTGGGTGTAGTGCAGTGACTGCGCGTGCAGTGTACAGAACCAGCATGTGCTGAGTGCAGGAACGGTGTTTAAAGAGGCAGTCCACCCAGCACAGTGACAGCTGGCACAAGGAGAGCCTTGGCGCTAACGGTGATACTTTTCAGGCCACAGTTTATAGAAACAGTCGTCCAAACATTTGGTCACGTTATGTACAGCGAGTGTGCTGGGTGACGTCACTGTTCATAGCCGGTCGCAACAGGGTCCGTCTGTGCAGTGACAGTCTACGAAATGACAGCCTGTGGGGTGGCAGCCTGTGACAAGACAGTCAATCAGTGTAGCGGTGTGCTTATTGGCAGACTTTACAGTGACTGTCTGTGTGGTGACAGTCTGTGGATTACAGCCAATGCAGTCAGCGTCACTATTGGCAGCCTTTACAGTAACAGTGCGTGGGGTGACAGTCTGTGAAATGACTGTGTAGTGGCAGGCTCAGATGTCAGATAACAGCCCATACAGTTGTAGTGTTTATTTACAATCTCTACAGTGGCCGTGCATGCAGCGACAGGCGGTACAGAGACAGCCTCCGAAGGGGCATTCTGTGCAGTGACAGTTTACAAAATGACAGCCTGTAACATACCAGGCATAGCGTTTATAGGCAGTCTCTACAGTGAGAGTGTAAGTAGTGTATGCCGGTAGAGTGACATCCTGTGCGGTCACATTCTATTAAAATTATGACATCCGGTGTAGTGAGCATGCGACATGACTGTCAGAACAAGAACGCTGTCTACAAGCAGCCTCTAACGTCACAGTCTGCGCAGAGGCGGTCCTTAGTGTGACAGTGTGACACTGTGTTTAGGGACATTCTGTGGAGTGACTATAAATGACAGCCTGTATAGTGCAGCCTGTGACTTGCCAGTCAGTGCGGGTACAGTGGTTACAGGCAGTCTCTGATGTCAGTGTGTGCCGTGGCACTGTGCACCTCAATCCAGAGCAGTACCACATTTTGCTTATCCATAGACCTGCAGTCAAGTCTGCCAACCTAACACTGTTGAGCAGCCCGGGCTCCTTTTCCAAGAGGTATACGGCGATCCCTAAACTGCTCATGCACCCCAGGCATTCTCGGTAGTACCCCTGCTCTCCCTGTAGTCAGCACAGCTCTGGAAAGCCTATCACTTAGCTCTCTTGCACTCTGGCCTTGTATAAGTCACTTAGACAAGGCCAGAGTGCAAGAGAGCTGTTGGGGAGGGTGATGAATGAGGAAGGCGTAGAGGTTACGGATCACAGCGAACTGTTCCTTTCAATCGAAGCTGAATTAAAGCAAACAGTAAAAGAAAGGAAGGAAAATGAAGGGGCAGAGGTAGTTCGTGAGAGTGTTTATCCGGGAGAGAGGTCCCAGAGCGCGGAAAGGCTCTGTCAGCATGACATCACAGGGCCCCGTGCGCCTGTCAGCACTGGTGCTGAAGTGTAAAGTAACCGCTCTCGAAATTATGCTCATTTTCAATTTCTTTGTGCCGCGTTCAGAAAGTGTCACCTTTCAACCTGTCAGCAGAATGCCTCGCTTACCTGGCCCTTCAATGTGGTAGGAGCCAAGAGGAGCATGCTGTGCGCACCGACTGTGCCGGATGCACCAGATCAAAGGAAGCGCCAGTCTGCAGAGCCGCTGCCACTCTTTCTGATATACCTGCTAAAGAGCGCGCGCTCGCTGTGCGTGACACACAGTCTAAGTGAATATGCAGTGTATTAAACATGCTAAAATTTACTTTCAGTCTTTCACATGACTATTCCTGATGCACGTGCTAATCAAGGACCCTATATTTAGCATTTCCCTTCTCATTCAGGATTTCCATGTGCTGGGCTGTATTTGTTTACTGCACAAGCTGTAGTCTGGTTGATGGAAAGTTAAAAACGTCCAAATTGATATACAATGGACAACAGGGATATTGTACATGATAATCTTTCCGTTTCTTTGAAGAAACTGTGGGGTATATTCACAAGAACGTGTGATAACTACCGCAAGAGTAGCGTAACGCA
Source organism: Calotriton arnoldi (assembly GCA_963921515.1). Taxonomy (NCBI): domain Eukaryota; kingdom Metazoa; phylum Chordata; class Amphibia; order Caudata; family Salamandridae; genus Calotriton; species Calotriton arnoldi. Next base: position 662,586 of record CAWUFW010009323.1, on the reverse strand, counting down.
ACTTTCAATAACGCAGCCTATCACGGGAAAATAACCCTGTGTCAACGTGGAATTCACAACAAGGCGGTACCATGCGATAGCCACCAGATAACGCGTCAAATGTCAGCGTGAAAATCAATGCCACGCCCAAAAAATGCGGAACGCGAGAAATCATGCGATGAGGCCAATCGCGGTACAGAAATCAGCGAACACAAGCCACAGGCCTGTAAATCCCACGCGTCCGGCGGAAAAAAGCACCATAAAAGAAAGAAAAAAAAAAGCCCAAAAACTATTCAAACTGCTTAGCAACATGGATGCACCCGGACCCAGTGCAGAGGACAAGCCGAACACCACAAGCCCTACGGAGGATCATCTAGGAACCCCGCTGTCGGGGAAGGGCAAGGACAAGAGGAAGAGGAAGACCGGGTACAGTCCGCAGGAAGACCAGATCATCGTCACGGGGGTGACCGAACACCATCAACAACTGTTCGGCACCTCCACTGCGGCACTGGCAACCCAAACCGAAATATGGCAGGCCATCGTCACCAACGTCAATGCAGTCGGAGTGTCCAGGAGGTCACTGGAGGAGGTCAAGAGGCGCTGGCATGATCTGAAAAGGCAGACCAAACATAAGCCCGCCGCCAACAGGGAGGCAGCAACGGCCACTGGAGGTGGGAGTCCTGTGACACAGGAGGAGCTGGATGAGCTGGAGCAAATGGTGGCCACAGTCAGCAGTGAGGAGACGGTGGCAGGATTCGTGGGCCTGGACACAGCACGATACGACCTGACCCAACAGCAACAGGGTGAGTAACCACTAGGGACAGGGGGATGGGGGGAGATGGGCACAATGGCACACATGCACAATTACGCACAGCACACCCACAATGACCGTGGAATATGTCCCTGAATGCCTTGGCACACTGCAGCACACATAGAAACGCCAAGTAGGCCCCCATCCACAATTTGCACAGAGGCCCCCCCCCTATCACCAAAATCACAACCGATCCGTGCACATGTGCCGAATCCAGCAAAGCAGCTGCTCCGTGACCCACACTGACTATGCAAGTAACACTGCATGTCCGATAGCATGGCAGCTGCCCCAAAAAAATGACATGGCCCACGAAGTGACATGGAGGTAGCCCAGTGCGGATCACATCCGTAAAGGAGCAGGTCACACTCCGACGTGCACCCACAACCCATGCCGTACAATACACGCAGCAGACGAACAATGCACCAGGCAACAAAAACTGTCCGCGAGCACACATGACCCAAGTCAAAAGCAAATCGGGCCCCAAAAAACACACAATTCAAAGGCACCCCACCTCAAAGGGAGAAGGCTACACGTAATCAGAGCTGCAGGGGCAACTCACCCACAATGCAGCACACACACATAGCAATCACAGAACATCAGCAATGAAGGCAATGTGGTACAAAGTGCAACACCAGCACCACAGGACAGAGCCCACAACAGGTTCCGCTCGTGCGTAGTAACTGTCCACCCACATCTGGCATTGCCTGACACTGTGTGATGATAATGTACGGGTACTACTACACATCCGTCATGTAGTCGAAAAACACACTGACTGCCATCAAATAGCCAGCACCCCCCAAACAGTCACAATGTACATTGGCATGCAGTCTGAATGTATACATCTGCAAACGATCATCACCATACATGTGAAACACTGTTAACCTGCATCTCCCCTTTACATTGCAGAGGGACAAACAACACCACCTGCAGAGCACACCACACATCCCACCATTGATGATGAAGAGGACAACCTGCACATATGTCAAGACACCCTTCAACGGATGTTGGACAGCCTCTACACCCCACCCCCAGGAGCAGGCCAGCTGCCTCAAGGTGACCCCACCACCTGCACAGACCACACAGCAGGAAACACACACCACCACGGCTGTCTCCCAGGACCCCCCGACCAATACATGGAATTCCTATGGCGTGTGTTGGGTTGCCAGGTGGAGTTGGCTCATCAGCTGCGTGTGGGTTTTGAGCTCGTGGCAGCCAAACTCGATGCCATACGTGGGTGTCTGAGTCCTATCAGGGACCACGTACAGTCCCTATCGGACACCCCCTGTACGCACCATGCTCCGCCACAGACCTTGGCTAACCTCGCTGGTGCCATGAGTCTAATACAAGCACTGTCTGGTCAGACAGGCACCAGCCATGACAGCACAGAGTTGGCACAGATGCGGAGGGCAATGGACACCATGGAGCAGATGCAGGCTGGAAGTATGTCTGCCACAGCTGGACACCAGCGAGCAGTGGCTGGGAACAGCAACGCCCTGCAGTACTCCAACTTGCCATTGCTGCCACTGAGCCGTTCCCAGATGACTGCAGCAGGAACATCCACACACACAGCTCCGACCCCTGATGTGTCCGTGGCACACTGTGATGCTGCCCCATCACCTACGCAGTCTGATGTGTCAGGGGCACACAGCGATGCAGCCATCACCCCGCCACACACCAGACACAGAACCCGTATCAGGGGAGTGAGAAGGGGATGGGAACTACTGTGTGAGGAAGGAGGCAGTAGCATCCATCACCGCCATATGGCCTGTCCCAGGCTGGTCATGACCTACGCATCATGCCCTGCGAAATACCTCCTACTGACCTCTGGAACACCCTGCGACATTCACCCGGACCACGACACGGACTGCCATTTCTTCCCCGCTGGCCAATCACACAGCAATCCTGCTGCGGAGTGCACTCTCCCTCTTCCCAATCACTGTGCAATCCCCAAAGGACTCTGGTTGGCCCACCACTGGGCTTCTATGTGATGTGGGCTTGGATGGCCAGGTACAGCTCCAGCTCCGTCAATCCCTTGTTTGTGAATAAAACATTCCAAATCACACAGATGTGTCATCACTATGTTCACTCACGTATGGAAGTATGGCTGGATGTGGGGACGATGACTGCACATGAAGGTACACCCTGGTAACTGACATCTATGCGCATGTCTATCCCTGAGACACATGGCCAATTGGATGACTGTGAAGGTGAGTACTAGCTGTGTCCCCATTGCACATCAACAGCAATCTCACAACACCCCAACGTAGGCACACGTCCATGTGTTGAATAAGGCTGTGTGTAGGAGTGACCAAAACTGTGGCAGGCCAGGAGTGGTATCCCACACCATGTGTGACAGCAGAACTTCACTTTGCATACCGACTTACACACATCTGTGTGGACACAATATGTTGTGATGTATGACATTGCTCCACATGGTCAGAGGTTGTACACCATACACACATAGCTGGAGTCATGTGAGTGCACATGTCGTCCAGCACCTATCCAAAATCAATATCTGGCTCACAGAGGCGGAGCTTGCCAAAGGGACACACCCCCATTGCACATCCGTCAGTGAGTTCCTCCCTGTGTTGTGACCAGGCTCATTGTGGCACACGAGTGGACAATCTAAACAACACACCTCACAGTTAGACACCAGTGGAGTGGCATAGGCTTTATTGGCATGTGCGTGTCAGTACGGACGAGGCAATGGCCACAACAGGCAGGGACATGCTTAAGACACTTACACGCAGCATGGGTACATGTCGAGGTTCAGAGGATGGTGGGGCTGTAATGGACAACATTCATCACGGATGGCAACACTCACAGCCCACCTTGCCTTGCTGGACGAGTCATGTGTTGTTTGGCGTCTGCACATTGCCCCGTATGAGGGGGCACGACTCACTGCACGTGGGGTCTGCATGGTGCTCTGCCTCCGGGGTGCGCCCATTGTCTGCTCTGCCGACAGTGATCAGGTGTGAGGGTCCGACAGGTTCACATGTCATGCTACATTGCCATGTGTGTGCTCTCACCCAGCAGTGTGTCCGAATTGGCAACGTTGCCAGACGACGCTGTGTTGCTCCGACCATGGACCTGCGTCGCCTTGCACAGGTGTGTGTACACACGCGTTATTCCACGCACATGCATCCAGAGCCCGAATGTTGGCAGGCGTGTCCTCTGTTGTGGTGGGATATGTGAGCAATCCCCACGATGCAACAAGTTGTTGGGCCATGTGCTGTGGGTGGCAATCAGATGTGGCTGCAGGAACGTAGTTACTCGTCCATGAATGCCCATGCAGCTTCATGTGCAATGTGTTCCAATAGTACGTCGTTGTCGTGATCAAGGAACACCAGGGTGAGCCAGTCCATTAGGTGGTCAGGGCAGGTGTGCTCAGCCCACGCCGTCTCACCGATCCGCAACACAGCCCAATAGGGGAGCGCCTCGATGTGGTCACTGCACACGAGCAATTGTGCTATCTCCCATGTACAACTACCAATACATACGCAGTATGTCAAGGCATCCCATGCACCGCTGTCTCGGTTACACTCCTGTTCGTGATCCAACAGGGGCGCAGACACGAGTCATAGTCCAATTCATCAACAGTTGTGTTGGATAGGCAGACATCCATGGGACACTCGAATGTGCATGTTCAGCAGTGGAACCAGGGCTGGACGCAGGTGACGTGGGCAATGCGGAAGCTGAGCCTGTAACTGATCCGCAGCACTGCCAGTGGCAGTGTGCCCAGTAAATGCAGCATACGTGCACTGTACTGTTCCACTTGACGGGGGTTGTGCATGTGCCTGGTATGGCCTGCCATTGCGTTGGTGCGTTTCGTGAACAGGCACTCTTCTGGACTGCGGCAGTTGTGTGGAGGATATGCCACAGCTCTGAGCAATGATTCGAATGTGTGTGCAACGTTGTGGGTTATGGGTTGCTGTTTCCGTGAGTGTCAAGGGCATTCCATGCGGGGGTACCACAGGCAGGGGCTTCTGTGTGTGGGCTGTGGATGAGTCGGATGGTTCATTTGCACAATGCGTGGTGCGGGAGTCATCCCCATCTGCCATTGCATCTCTATCAGGGTGTTCCAGGCGCGTTCTGGACCAAGGTCAGAGGTGCAGGTGTCCTCCTGCATTCTGCATTGGGACAATGGTGCTTTCATCCCTGATGTTTGTCTGACTACTACTTTCGTATTCGGAATGTGATGTGGGTTTGGCGCTGAGATTGGGACACGGCCTTGGGCTCATGGTGTACGGATGGCGATGCACACACACATGTTGGCATGTGGAGCCAGGTGCCCGGGCGGCCTTGCGTTGCTTGTGCTATCTCACTCCGTCTCTCTCCCTTGCTCTCTCCCTCTCTTTCCTTTGTTGGGCGCATGGCACACCTTCTTCTCTTGTATTTGGTCTTCCAGGCTGTGTGCTACGGATTGTCCAGTGAGGAGCAGCTAGGACTCATCCTAAGGGTTGTTTCTGCTTTTGTTTGTATGGTGTTTTGTGTTGGAGATTGCATTGCTGTATGACTGATTCTCCATTTTCTGGCCACGCATGTATGTTTATTTTCCTGCTTGTGCGACATCAGGCAAAATGTTTGTTTTGGGATTCGTGGTGTTGGTGTGCAATTTCTTTGTCCGGGGTTGAGGGTGGTCCCGGGGGGGGGTGTTGCGGGCCTGGGTGTGGTGTCGGTGGGTGTTGTGGCCCTCTTGGGTGTCCGTGATGCATGTTCAGTTGCTCGTGGGCATCTGTTGCCCTTCGGATGTGGCCCTGGGCTGTGCTCCCTTTTGTGGTGCTGGCTGCCGTCGGACTTTACACCAGGGGGCCGATTCCGATCTCGGTCGGAGGCGCACCCAATACTATTCGGTCGGGAAAAAAGCCATGCGAAAGCCAGTTTCCCGACCGATCCGTACAGTACACCGAACGAGCAAGTACGATGCGCACAACAGCAAAAATCCCGGCCGAGCCGTACTCACCCAAACCAGGTCCTGTTCTCCGACCGAGGCGAATCCGGAAACGCCGAATCGAGTCGCACGGAAGGGAAAATGCAGCCCCGTCCGGCCGAACAAGTACGATGCGCTTTCCGTACGCGCCGAACCCGTCGCTACGCACGGCACGTCAAAGCATCCGGGAGAGGCGCACATAAGCTCCGAATCGCGCCACAACACGATCCACGGCTACGAGACGAACACAGCACCGACGAGGACGACGCGAAGCGACGAGGACGAAGCCAAGCGACGAGGACGACGCGAAGCAACGAGAAGGACGAACGACACGAACCAACCATGAATCCCTTCGTCCCGATCATACCAATATTCTACATCTACTACCGGAACAGGCACGGACGCGTACGGCGCAGAAGGTAAGTCAGACACCAACCACAAAACACATACAACACGTACACGACACATCACACACATACACTGGGAATCTGAATATACTTACACCAGCAACAGCAGCACCATAGGGGCGGGATGCCCATCACCAATGCCACATATGCACACAGGGGCCTGGATGCGCACCACCACCACCACCACCCCTACCCAGGGGGGGCCGGATGCCAACCACTACTACCACCCTTAGCCAGGGGGGTGCCAGATGCCCACCACCACTACCACCCTTACCCAGGGGGGGCTGGATGCCTACCACTACTACCACCCTTAGCCAGGGGGGGCAGGATGCCCACCACTACTACCACCCTTAGCCAGGGGGCTGGATGCCTACCACTACTACCACCCTCAACCAGGGGGCAGGATGCCCACCACTACTACCACCCTTAGCCAGGGGGCTGGATGTCTACCACTACTACCACCCTCAACCAGGGGGGCAGGATGCCTACCACTACTACCACCCTTAGCCAGGGGGCAGGATGCCCACCACTACTACCACCCTTAGCCAGGGGGGCTGGATGCCTACCACCACCCTTAGCCAGGGGGCTGGATGCCTACCACTACTACCACCCCCACCCAGGGGGCAGGATGCCTACCACTACTACCACCCTCACCCAGGGGGCAGGATGCCTACCACTACTACCACCCTCAACCAGGGGGGCAGGATGCCTACCACTACTACCACCCTCAACCAGGGGGCAGGATGCCTACCACTACTACCACCCTCACCCAGGGGGCAGGATGCCCACCACTACTACCACCCTTAGCCAGGGGGGCTGGATGCCTACCACCACCCTTAGCCAGGGGGCTGGATGCCCACCTCTACTACCACCCTTAGCCAGGGGGCAGGATGCCTACCACTACTACCACCCTCACCCAGGGGGCAGGATGCCCACCACTACTACCACCCTTAGCCAGGGGGCTGGATGCCTACCACCACCCTTAGCCAGGGGGGCTGGATGCCTACCACTACTACCACCCCCACCCAGGGGGCAGGATGCCTACCACTACTACCACCCTTAGCCAGGGGGCAGGATGCCCACCACTACTACCACCCTTAGCCAGGGGGGCTGGATGCCTACCACTACTACCACCCTCAACCAGGGGGGCAGGATGCCTACCACTACTACCACCCTCACCCAGGGGGCAGGATGCCCACCACTACTACCACCCTTAGCCAGGGGGGCTGGATGCCTACCACCACCCTTAGCCAGGGGGGCTGGATGCCCACCACTACTACCACCCTTAGCCAGGGGGCTGGATGCCTACCACTACTACCACCCTCAACCAGGGGGCAGGATGCCCACCACTACTACCACCCTTAGCCAGGGGGCTGGATGCCTACCACTACTACCACCCTCAACCAGGGGGCAGGATGCCTACCACTACTACCACCCTTAGCCAGGGGGCAGGATGCCCACCACTACTACCACCCTTAGCCAGGGGGGCTGGATGCCTACCACCACCCTTAGCCAGGGGGGCTGGATGCCTACCACTACTACCACCCCCACCCAGGGGGCAGGATGCCTACCACTACTACCACCCTCACCCAGGGGGGCAGGATGCCTACCACTACTACCACCCTCAACCAGGGGGGGGCAGGATGCCTACCACTACTACCACCCTCACCCAGGGGGGGCAGGATGCCCACCAGTACTACCACCCTTAGCCAGGGGGGCAGGATGCCCACCACTACTACCACCCTTAGCCAGGGGGGGCTGGATGCCTACCACTACTACCACCCCCACTCATAGGATGGACAATGCATGACACAACAAGCACACCACAACCTAGGGAATGCAAGATTAAGACATCCCCCCACCACCATGACAAGCGTATGAGCAGGCTGTGTCAAATGCCTACAACACCGAACATGACATTGAACATACAATGTGACCCCCTAGCACATGTGCCACACATATATGTGTGTGGCACCCACAATGCAAGCAGCCCATGACCATTGTGGCAATGGGGCCTAAACCCCCATCATCACAGTGACCAAAAGGCAAGTGTGGGGTCCATAGCTGAAGCACATTTTGACCATTGTGGCAATGGGGCCTAAACCCCCATCATCACAGTGACCAAAAGGTAAGTGTGGGGTCCATAGCTGAAGCACATTTTGACCATTGTGGCAATGGGGTCTAAACCCCCATCATCACAGTGACCAAAAGGTAAGTGTGGGGTCCATAGCTGAAGCACAGTTTGACCATTGTGGCAATGGGGTCTACACCCTCATCATCACAGTGACCAAAAGGTAATTGTTGACAAAGAAAGAGCTGCAACTGCCAAACTGCATGGATCATTCCTGGTCACAGAACCAAAAACTCATCTGTGGCAAAGTAGTGTATGTGTCCCATTGCAACATAAATTGGGGGAGCCAAATACTGCAGTGCAAATGAAACATTCCTTTGGCCATGTGCAGACAAACAACACCCATGGTGGCTGAGACCGTCAACAGTCATCAATGACACAATGACAGAAGTGACCATCAGAATGCAGAACCACATATTTGCACCAATGGGCACACAAATGCAGATACCCTGTGGAGACAGCAGATGTGAGGTGAACAGATACCATACCATGGCAGCAATGGGACACACAAACCATGATCACTGTGCTGACCGATGACCTAGGAGTCCCAGGGACAGCAGGGGAAACACACCAAACAACATACAGCCAATGGCACACCCAAGATATGCCAATGCAGTGGTGCAGATGCACAAACACTAACAGGCAGACCAACACTGTCATCATACACAGCAGGTGAGGGGTGGGGGTGCCAGTGTCCCCAGGCAACAACACAACACATGAGGAGAGCTGAATACCAATCATACAGATGTGCATACACTGCCACACTAAGGTAACTCATGGATCCAAATCCCCTATGTGGGCAAGCAGGCATTGACAGGTGAGAGGGAGCACAAAACACACATGTCACACAGGCACGTAGGAACAACAACTGACACAGCAAGTCACAGACACACCACAGCACCACCCCCAGGGCCCCCACAATGTGGTGACCCTGGGCTGAAGAAAAATACCACTGTGATGACAAAGCTAAATGTCGTTCACACTGTGAACCACAGTCAGGTGTCCTGAGCAACTAACTACCATCACACCTACACAAGCACAAATCAATCAGCATGGCCAGTAAGCCAAGGCCAACATGGAGGCAGGGGACTAGCCGGGCAACAACTCTCATCTGCACACACTCAAGACCACACCCTCGACCTCCAACAATGTGCAGCAGTGAAGTACACATGCACTGGTGACATTGCACATGCACCCATTACTATTCCAGGGTGGTGGGTGGGAACCAAGGTGTAGAAACACATCACACATGGACACTCAACAAGACTCCTGAATGTCTGACACACTGCACACTACGCTGTACATGGACATGACGGCAATACCACACCGACCAATGGGATCCCAGCCACAGTCACACACCAATGAAGAAGCCAAGGTCACCCACAAAGAACACACATAGACAACAACCAACATTGCAGCCCGGACCCTAAGGAGTGCCAGCAGTCACACACACAACGTGTCACAATCACTGAAAGATAACACAAACTGGAAATCACATGACAGGGGCAAACAACAAGTGCCAAAGGGAAACCTGACTGTGACCCATCTGCGTCAGCACACAAACTCTGCCCTGACAGCAAACACACCTATGGGTGACACCCTGATGACCAGTAATGTGCCATGCACCCACATCACAGAGAACACAGGGAGAAGACTTTGGGGGAACATAGCTCAAGTCAGCAAGCATCACAAACAGGTACAACACTAGGGATCACAGCATGCGCAGATGAATGGAAGTGAACACACAGACATGCACATACAACACACACCTTGGGCGCAGGCAATGTCACACGTGTACACACTGCCATGAGGGGACTCCACTCCTGTGTGAGGAAAGCTGTGCCATATGTTGCCTCAGTAGGGCCCCATCATGTCAGCTGAGCACTTGGTCACACAATCAACAATTAGCACCAAATGAGGGCTCCCATCACATCAGCCTGGTCATGGATGTGCCAACGGAATCATCAGCACAGATCCAACACACTTGTATAGCAATGTTGCACTGACTACACGGATGAGTCCCTCCCCATTGATGCCCAAACCTGCATGTCCACTGGAGATGGCAACACGGTCAGGGAAGTAGACAAAAGCAACGATGGCAGGCACAACAGATGTGCAGGGGTGGAAGCCACAGATGTGAAATTGCCAATGTAAGTAGGAAACCCATTGCCAAATACTGAACACATGACACCCTCAGATGCTGCTATTGATGACATGGATACACCACATGATAGGACACATTCCCCCTGGACCACATGGGTTCCTGCACAGTAACACTTCATAATCATGAGACCAGATATCACCATCACTGCAGCAAGGGCATGGTTAGCTGCACCAACAACATGTACATCTGAAGCATGAGCACTAGAGAAAAGAAAGTTGCTTTATTCAGCATATGTGTTGAGGCCAAACGAAGTCCTGAAAAAAGAGCAAAGGCCAATGGCCAGTCCATTGTCAAAGTTCAAACAGGGTGACACTGGCAGATGTCACCCTACGCATGCCTGCACAATACCAGGGACAATCCACTAGGAGGGGCAACCGGGGGGCAGGCCAGGCACCGCAGGGACAGGATCAGGGCTCACCAGGGGGAGTCAGGGAAGGGGTGGTGGGTGCTGGAGAGCCACTGACAACTGCAGTGGAGGTGTCTGACATGGTGTGTGCCGGCACAACTGGGGGGCATGACACAGATGTCGTGGGTGCCGGCACAACTGCAGTGGACCCTGCAGATGGGGTGGACAGGTCCGCCACTGCAGTGCCCAAGTCAGACAGGGCGGTAGTGGACTCCACTGCAGTGCCTACCTCCAGGGGAGGAGAATGGGGAACAGGCAAGGTGGGTTGGACAGAGGGGGAGGACACCCTCACCACATCAGTGGCACAGACAAGCGCAGCGGGGGGTGTGGTGCTGGGAGAGCAAGTGGCAGGGGGAGAAGGCCGGAGCATCTTGGGGATGGTATATCTGTGGGTGGGGGAACCTGGGGCAGGGTGTGGTGGGGGCACCTGTGCAGTGGGGGCCTGAGGGATGGAGGACGGAGACCTTGTGCCTGAGCTGCAGGGCGGTGGCGGGGTCTTGCTCTTAGCACTCCGGGGGACTTGCGGGTGGGGGCCTCAGTCCGTCTGCGCCTGGGGGAGGGTGTCCGGGGCGAGGGGCACTCTGCTCCGTGTGGGTGGGCTTCCTCTTCCCCCGGGATGCTGGAGCAGCTTCATCGGTGGGGAAGAGGCCGAGGTCACAGAGGAAGAGCTGCTGTGACTTTGGGGTTGCAGGTGAGGCAAGGGAGGGTGCTTTGGAGGGAGAGGGAACTGAGGACTGTGCAGTGCATGTGGATGCGTGTGTGTGTTCCAGGGCCCCATCCCCTGTGAGTCTGGCTTCAGTCCCCTGAATGTGCTTGCGTGTGCGTTTTGTCATTGGCGTGTGTGTCAGTGTGCTGGATGTGTGTGTGCTGGTGTGTGCCAGTGTGTGTGTGCCTGGGATGGGTAAGGTGCTGGGGAGTGTGGATGGAGCAGAGGCAGGAGGGGTGAGGGACCGTTTGAGGAGGGACACTGCTGCCGTCAGGGAGGAGTCCATGGACCTATTGCCCCTCTGTAGGTCAGACATGCCCGATGAGATGCCCTCCATGAACGACACCAGCTGAGTCAACAGCGCGGTGTGCGCATGGAGGACACTCAGCATGGCTGTCTGCCCTACATGGAGCTGGCGAAGGAGGTACACAGACTCCTCACTCAGGGCAGCAGGGGACACAGGGGCAGGGGGTGCGGTGCCTGGCCCAAAGGAGACACGCTCCCGGACATGGGAGCCTCCACGGACCTGGGGAATGGGAGCCGATGGGAGGGCGGTGGTGGTGCTGGTGGTGGCGGGGACAGCAACACTAGCTGGGGTGTGGTGGCTGCTGACACCCGCCTCCACAAGGGAGTCATCCTCCGAGTTGCTCTGGTCCTCAGCTGAGGTGGATGCTGCTGAGGACTCCTCGGTGTGGCTCCCCTCGCCCTCCGTGCCACTGGGTCCCTCCGACCACTCCTCGGCTGCTGACCCAGTCTGGCTCTCCGGCTCCTCCTGGTCCGTGGAGCTGTCCCCTTCCGTGGCCGTGGATGTATCTGCAAACAATGGGGAAACAGACAGACATCAGTCACCTGCACATAACGCACACACCACTGTGAGCACAGCACATCCCAGAGCAAGCCCTGGCATCATTAGTTGTACATTGCTAAAAGTGCACTAATTGAACAGGAGAAGTCAATTGTCAGTCTGATGCCAAGCATGGCACTCACATCCCACATGGCCTTGCACCCATCTGTCTGGTGTCTGTTGGATTGCAACACCCCAGTGTTGACACATGCACCAAGTACACAGTAGTTGGACAGTGCAGAGGACACGGTGTGGACACATCACAGCTCTTGCCACTGAGTCAGTACAGGTTTACGGATGTAAGGGATGCCCAGAGTCAAATAGGAAATGCATGTGATGCATACCAGCGACAGACACCATGATGCACCCATGTCCTGATAGCCAGCGCCACTATGGTGTGCATGTAGCACATGTCACTCCCCTGCAGGATCACCAATCAGTAGACACATGCCATGGCGGAGGCATGACTGCAAAGTCATACATCACTGTCTCAGTGATGTATGACTTTGCAGCCAGACAACAACACTCTGCACTGTGTCACAATAGTAGGTCATGGGGAATGCAAGTCCTGGAGCTGCACAAGTGCACATGTACATCCCCCCCACAACACATCCTCTTAACCCTCATCTGTCCAGGTCATACCTATTGGACATATGGGAGACCTGTGACACTACCCTACATGTCAGAATACAGGCATTGTGTAAGCAATGGACCCACCCATGATGCCCACCACAGAGTCAGGGAAACAGATGCTGTCTCCCACCTTGAGTCAAGCAAACTGCAAGGACACAGTCCTAAGTGACAGAATTCCCTGCATGTAAGGGCCACACCTGGGTATCAGATGAGGAGTGGGCAGTGCACAATAGAGGGACATGGCTCCTGGACAACATGACTGCTGTACTGTGGCAGTTCAACCTGGCCCGAGGAGGGCACATAACATGTTAGACAGAGTACACAGTGCAGTCTTTGACTCACCCCCTCCTTGCTGCTCTCTGGCCTTCAGCTGCCCATCCAGGTCTGGAAAGACCACCGCCAGGATCCTGAGCATGTGGGGGTCAGGGTCCGTGTTCCGCCCCTCCTGCGAGGAGGCGACAGCTTCAGCTGGACCCGTGCAATCCTCCGGGTCCAGCCCCGAAGGTCCTGCCACCTCTTTTGGCAGTTGCGGATCCGGCGCTGGTAGACCCCCACGGACCGGACAGCCCGGACGATGTCCTTCCAGATCTCATGCTTCCGATGGGCAGAAGCCTGTCAGGATGACAAAGTGATAAGGACATTACTACACATGCAACATATCCGTGCATGACACAGTTGCATATACATGTCGCAATCACAGGGGCACATGGTGTACCCAGGCAGTGCACGGCTGCCCATGGACAGTTTTCCAGAAGTCACTACATGGTATCATAGCATGGGGAGTAAAACCCTGTTCAGAAGCACTGTCACTGCACCATACCTGTCCAGTGCAAGTCACTACACACTATGGGGGTGACAACTACTCAGTGAGCCTGCTAGCCAGTGGTGTGCTGACTCTCAGCCTTGCTAGTCAGACAAAATGCACATTCAGAAAGGCAGTGCACAGAACACTCACCTGCTCCCCTGGTGTCCCATACAGCTTGCTGTACTGTGGAAGTAGGCTGTCCAGCAGGGCCTGGTTCTCTTCAAGGCTGAAGGCTGGGGCTCTCTCCACAGTACGTGCCATTGCAGGGTCCAGAGGGGCAGAGACAGCAGCAGTGCAGTGGCAGATGTCGTCCTGGAGCATGTAGTGCAGGCAAGTGGGCTCTCAGGGGAACATGCAGCAATATATATGTGCTGGAGAGGCAGATACTGTCCCTTGTGTCCAAAGTGATAGGTCCAAGTCGTTTGCATCTTCTGAATCTGGCCAATCCATGGAATAGCAGCACCAAAACACGCCCACAGCATCCTTCAAATCTTCAACTTCATGACATACATTATTTTGCAACATTGTTGTGGGTGACCAACTGAATTTCCAGCAACCGACTCGTTCGAATATTCAAAAACGCGTCCGTTGCCAGGCAAGCCCATTGTCAATGGGTGCGCACCGATCGGTCCATTGCTGTTCAACGCGCACAGGGGTACAACGCGTACCCGCACACATTGAATGCAATGGGCCGGCCGGAGGCACCGATCGGTCCATTGCTGTTCAACGCGCACAGGGGTACAACGCTGCACCCGCACACATTGAATGCAATGGGCCGGCCGGAGGCACCGATCGGTCCATTGCTGTTCAACGCGCACAGGGGTACAACGCGTACCCGCACACATTGAATGCAATGGGCCGGCCGGAGGCACCGATCGGTCCATTGCTGTTCAACGCGCACAGGGGTACAACGCGCACCGCACACATTGAATGCAATGGGCCGGCCGGAGGCACCGATCGGTCCATTGCTGTTCAACGCGCACAGGGGTACAACGCGTACCCGCACATTGAATGCAATGGGCCGGCCGAGGCACCGATCGGTCCATTGCTGTTCAACGCGCACAGGGGTACAACGCGTACCCGCACACATTGAATGCAATGGGCCGGCCGGAGGCACCGATCGGTCCATTGCTGTTCAACGCGCACAGGGGTACAACGCGTGCACCGCACACATTGAATGCAATGGCCCGGCCGGAGGCACCGATCGGTCCATTGCTGTTCAACGCGCACAGGGGTACAACGCGTACCCGACACATTGAATGCAATGGGCCGGCCGGAGGCACCGATCGGTCCATTGCTGTTCAACGCGCACAGGGGTACAACGCGTACCCGCACACATTGAATGCAATGGGCCGGCCGGAGGCACCGATCGGTCCATTGCTGTTCAACGCGCACAGGGGTACAACGCGTACCCGCACACATTGAATGCAATGGGCCGGCCGGAGGCACCGATCGGTCCATTGCAGTACAACGCGCACAGGGGTACAACGCGTACCCGCACACATTGAATGCAATGGGCCGGCCGGAGGCACCGATCGGTCCATTGCTGTTCAACGCGCACAGGGGTACAACGCGTACCCGCACACATTGAATGCAATGGGCCGGCCGGAGGCACCGATCGGTCCATTGCAGTACAACGCATCACTGTACATGTGACTGGCATATGTCAGCATGCCTGTCTCAGATGGACATATGCCAGCCACAGATAGCTCCCAGGGAGTGAGGGGCACACCTACATCACGACAGCCTGTCCAAACCTTATCATAAGGCATGTAAGGCTGCATTTCCTATTGTGTGTATGTTGGTGTACATGTTGTCCTGTGGGTGTCACCTGTGGGCAGCCACCCCCAGGCTGTGCACGTGTTAATGGGGACAGGATCCTGGGTGTTACGTGTACGTGACCACTGTGATGTGCAACTGTTCATATCTGTGCATGTGCCATGGTCACATTTCACAGTGGTGTTTGTGTATGTCATGTCACATACCCCGTGAGTCCCATGTGGGACGGTATGTTTGAGCCAGGGTGTCCCAGTGGCACAATAGTGATGGCCCTCCACAGTCTTTGTGCATGTAGTGTTTACAATGTCTCTGATTTCATGTGCACAATGGGAGACAGTCTCCACATCCACGTTGTGTGTGCATGGACTCTGATGTTGTGCGTGTGTGTCACAGACGTCCATGGCTCTCCTGCCATGGCAAGTGTGGCCACTACCTGTGGGGGTCATGTTTGTTTTGTTGTGGTGTACACATGATACTCCAGGTGATGCCAGTGTCCATGTGGCATTACAGGGTCCCTGGGAATGTGCCTGTCGTTGAGCTGTGGTGCCTGGGGCACATCTGTCCTCACATGTCACTGGGGGTGACTGTGACACAGCATCATGATATCCAATGGGCCAACCTGGGACAAATTGATGCCACCTGTAGGACCGTGTTGACAGATGTTGGCCATGTATGTACCATAAATGTCGTTCCGGTACTGCACACTTCATGTAGTTGTGCCTCATGATGATGTATGTTGGGATCTTGAGTGTGTTCAATGCCGCATATGTGGGGTGACTGACGATCTTGCTTACTTCTCCTCTGCACTGCAGGGCTCCTGCTGTCCATCGGCCATTCCCAGACCTGGCAACGATGGTGGAACGGGACAGCATCCGACGGTACCGCTTCACCAGGCAGCTGATTGAGGATTTGGCAGTGCAGTTGTCCCCACATTTGCAGCCTGGCCGGCCGTATCCTACAGCGCTGACCCCCAAGGTGAAGGTGATGGCAGCCCTACACTTCTTTGCCACCGGTACCTTCCAACATACTGTGGCGTCTGCTGGTGGGATGTCACAGACCATGTTCAGCCGTGTGCTCCGCGATGTTTTGGCGGCAATGTTGCTCTTCCTGAACCGGTACATCTATTTCCCTAGACTGCGACGACTCACTGACGTGAAGAGTGACTTTTATGCCCTGGGGAGGATGCCGCATGTCATTGGCTCCATTGATGGGACACATGTGGCTTTGGTACCACCACAGGCCCAGGAGCAGGCCTACAGGAACCGCAAGCACTACCACTCGGTCAATGCACTGGTGGTGTGTCTTGCAGACATGACCATCACACACGTGTGTGCCCGTTTCCCTGGTTCAGCACACGATGCCTTTGTGATGAGGAGTAGTCGCATCCCCAGGTTGATGGCACAGATGCAGAACCAGCGTGCCTGGCTTGTCGGTGTGTACTGACTTTGTGCCATTGTGTGTGATCTGATCTGTAGTATTCCGCCCACTTTTCCAAGTCAGCTGATGTGCACTTGTCTGTCCGTAGGTGACTCGGGATACCCCAACATGCCGTGGTTGCTGACACCCCTCAGGAACCCTGTGACACCTGCCCAGATGCGCTACAATGAGGCACATGGTCGGACCAGGAGAGTGATTGAGCGGACCTTTGGTCTCCTGAAGAGCCGCTTCCGCTGCCTGGACAAGACCGGAGGGTCCCTCCCATATGCCCCTGCGAAAGTGTGCAAGATTATCATCGTCTGCTGCATGCTTCACAACCTGGCAGTGCGGAAGGAGTTGCCTCTCATCCAGGATGACAATGACCAACATCCGCCACCTGTGGAGGATCCTGGCCTGGACCACGATGCCAGTGACGATGATGATGATGATGGTGATGGTGATGTCCGCACACAGCTCATCACCAACTTCTTTAGCTGAATGTGAGTATCCTGAGGTGTCATGTGAATGATGTGAGTTGGCATGATGTGTGGGTGGTGCTCTGGTGCTGTTGGAGTGTGTCCATGGGCTACTTGACAGGATGTGTGTTGCGATGTGTGGTGACAGGTGGGCTGTACTCCCCAACAGTGTTGACATGCTAACTTGGTTCTGGGTGGGTATCTTGTAACATGTATTGTGCATGAGTTTTGCTGTTCTGTCCTGTACTGCATTGCTTTTGACTGTGTGTCATTTCTGTCCTTCACAGGGTACTTTCAGATTCGTTTGGTGAACTGTGTCCACCGACGACGTGATTGCACATCCAGGCTGGCAGCTGTTGTGTCCCTACAGGTGATGTGCGCCACACCCATGGACTTCCTTCTGTCTACAGTTGTTGACTGTGTGCCCGCTACCAGGTGGGGTTACCTTGCATCTGTAGTGGTTACGGCATGTTGCTACTGTGTAATAAACCTGTGCTTCACTTAGTGATGTGCGTTGTCTGTGGTCACACATTTGACTGCCATTTGCTTACTGCACCTGTGGGCTACTTGACTACAACTGGGAATGGGTGTGGTGTCTGTGCATTGCACCGTCTTCCCTGGCAACATCAGTGTAGGCAATGAGTCAGATGGCCTAGGTGTGTATGTGTTGTGTAGCCCTGGTGGTGTGTCTCCCTCATATGTGTCACGTTGCCTGTACTCACATGCCTGTGTTGTCCTTGCTGTTGCAGTTCGCATACACTGTGTAATTTTGCAGTTCATCATCCCCATAACAGCACCCACGTTGGAATCACGACAGAGGCAAGTATGGTGTATTAGTGTGTTTATTGTGATAATAGTGCATAGGATGGATTGTGCTGTACATGAATCTTGCAATCCCAAGTTCCTAGATGAATAGAAAGTCCAGGTAGACAGGATCCCCAGTATCGGGGCCACTGTTGTCTGACACATTGTTCCAACTTATACTCCCCATGCAATGTGTGGGAGTAGTGTTGCCATCAACAGGGTGAACAGTCTGTGCACAAAGGCGAAAATCCAGAACAGGTTCAGGCTTCCTGGGAGTTGCGCTTGGCCATCAGCCTCTCACTTTCCCCTCCTCGGACGACCCCTCTTCTTGGGGGGGGCCCTCA
Source organism: Calotriton arnoldi (assembly GCA_963921515.1). Lineage (NCBI taxonomy): Eukaryota > Metazoa > Chordata > Amphibia > Caudata > Salamandridae > Calotriton > Calotriton arnoldi. The sequence goes on along the minus strand of CAWUFW010009323.1, from coordinate 643,951 downwards.
AGTGCAGGCTGCTGCGGTGCAGGGGACTCTCCGCCAGAGTCCTCCTCCCTCCCTGTGGCAGTTGCAGTTTGTTCGGTACCAGATGTTGTTGGCACACAGGGAGGTGTGGACTGGTTGCTGTTCATCTGGCGGAGGCATTGTAAAATGTCCCTGTGCACCGCCGTCATCTCATGTAGTACATCCCACTTGGACTCCACGCGGGTCATGTGGGAGTCCACACGTGACATGTGGGAGTCCACACGTGACATGTGTGACTCCACTTGGGACATGTGGGAGTCCAAGCGGGCATGATGGGCAGCCTGCTGCTGTTTAATGTCTCTGAGGAGCCCCACTACCTGGCTGAGCTCTCCGGTGCTGGACTGGTACGCATCAGCTATGCGTACCAGTTGTGGGTCTTCATGCACACCAGCAACGTCTGCAAGCAGCGACCTCTGTCTCCCACCCCTCCCACCACCCCTGCTGACATGTGCAGTGTGTGCAGTTGCACGCACAGATAACCCTGGTCCACCTTGGGGGTTGGTGGTGGTGGTGGTGTCCATGGCCCCAGGTTGGTCCAGGGTCACTGCGCTGGTGTTGTTCCTTATTCTGTCCATGTCGGCAGGGATGGTATTCGTGGTGACAGTCGTTGGAGGGGTGGGTGCAGGGGGTGCAGCTGGTGGACCTGCTGGTGCTGCAGCTGGTGGTCCTGCTGGTGCAGCATGTTGACTTGCACCGGATGTGCCAGGTTGTTCTTCATCGTCCGAGGAGGACAGAGGCTGTACGACGCCAGTGAGCTCGGCATCCTCTTGAGCCTGGGACTGGGACTCCTCAGCGTCTGCTGCTGTGTCCCTATCATCACCTGTTTTTGGGAGACACAAACAATGTATGTCATGTTTCTGCAGGCATCAGTGGTTGACACACCTGACAGTTGTGACTGTGCCTCGGGGTGCGGGCCTGTACATTGTATTGTCCTAAGTTGTCACAGTCAGGGGTTGATATTGGTGTGGCACATTGTCCTGCATTATTTGGGCATTTCTATGTATTCTCTGGGGTGTGAACATGGTCTGCATTGATTGTGTTTGGTTGACAGCCAGACCTCCTTCCCACCCACCCACCCACCCAGTCAGTTATCCCACCATGGAACGTGCTTGCATTGCAGGGAGTGTAAGTTGTCTCTCAGGATGTCAGTCAGTGGTGTCCTGCTGTTTGTTGGTGCACAGTTGGCAGCAGGGCCTTGTGCTCCCCACAGCAGTAGCCAGTGTCAGCCATCTTGTGAGTCCTTCTCCACTCCCTGTGATGTGAGCATGGTTCAGGGTGGTGTTGATGGGACAGTTGTGGGGGTGAGCTATGTCTGTGACTACGTCTCCCATCATGCTATTGCCTCCACCCCCTTCCCAGCATGCCCATGCTTCCTTCCTTTTGACTCTGCTTCCCTGTGGGGTGGGCTGGCTGTGCTGACAGGATGGCTGGGAGTGTTGTCCTGGCAGTTGTTTGGCTAAGAGTCCCAAGAGTGTCCCTGTGCTTCACACAACATAACCCAGGGTGGTGGTGCTTTGTGGGATCTTGTGTTAGGATGGAGGGCATTGCATTCTACCAGGTGGGTACTGTGGAGTTTGTGTTGGGGGGGTGTGAGGGGAGGTGCTGGTGACTATAGTCAGTGCTGCAAGTCCCCCTTCCCACCCAGCCAGCCAGATAGCCCACCATGGAACGTGCTTGCATTGCAGGGAGTGGAAGTTGTCTCTCAGGATGTCAGTCAGTGGTGTCCTGCTGTTTGTTGGTGCACAGTTGGCAGCAGGGCCTTGTGCTCCCCACAGCAGTAGCCAGTGTCAGCCATCTTGTGAGTCCTTCTCCACTCCCTGTGATGTGAGCATGGTTCAGGGTGGTGTTGATGGGACAGTTGTGGGGGTGAGCTATGTCTGTGACTACGTCTCCCATCATGCTATTGCCTCCACCCCCTTCCCAGCATGCCCATGCTTCCTTCCTTTTGACTCTGCTTCCCTGTGGGGTGGGCTGGCTGTGCTGACAGGATGGCTGGGAGTGTTGTCCTGGCAGTTGTTTGGCTAAGAGTCCCAAGAGTGTCCCTGTGCTTCACACAACATAACCCAGGGTGGTGGTGCTTTGTGGGATCTTGTGTTAGGATGGAGGGCATTGCATTCTACCAGGTAGGTACTGTGGAGTTTGTGTTGGGGGGTGTGAGGGGAGGTGCTGGTGACTATAGTCAGTGCTGCAAGTCCCCCTTCCCACCCAGCCAGCCAGATATCCCACCATGGAACGTGCTTGCATTGCAGGGAGTGGAAGTTGTCTCTCAGGATGTCAGTCAGTGGTGTCCTGCTGTTTGTTGGTGCACAGTTGGCAGCAGGGCCTTGTGCTCCCCACAGCAGTAGCCAGTGTCAGCCATCTTGTGAGTCCTTCTCCACTCCCTGTGATGTGAGCATGGTTCAGGGTGGTGTTGATGGGACAGTTGTGGGGGTGAGCTATGTCTGTGACTACGTCTCCCATCATGCTATTGCCTCCACCCCCTTCCCAGCATGCCCATGCTTCCTTCCTTTGACTCTGCTTCCCTGTGGGGTGGGCTGGCTGTGCTGACAGGATGGCTGGGAGTGTTGTCCTGGCAGTTGTTTGGCTAAGAGTCCCAAGAGTGTCCCTGTGCTTCACACAACATAACCCAGGGTGGTGGTGCTTTGTGGGATCTTGTGTTAGGATGGAGGGCATTGCATTCTACCAGGTAGGTACTGTGGAGTTTGTGTTGGGGGGGGTGTGAGGGGAGGTGCTGGTGACTATAGTCAGTGCTGCAAGTCCCCCTTCCCACCCAGCCAGCCAGATATCCCACCATGGAACGTGCTTGCATTGCAGGGAGTGGAAGTTGTCTCTCAGGATGTCAGTCAGTGGTGTCCTGCTGTTTGTTGGTGCACAGTTGGCAGCAGGGCCTTGTGCTCCCCACAGCAGTAGCCAGTGTCAGCCATCTTGTGAGTCCTTCTCCACTCCCTGTGATGTGAGCATGGTTCAGGGTGGTGTTGATGGGACAGTTGTGGGGGTGAGCTATGTCTGTGACTACGTCTCCCATCATGCTATTGCCTCCACCCCCTTCCCAGCATGCCCATGCTTCCTTCCTTTTGACTCTGCTTCCCTGTGGGGTGGGCTGGCTGTGCTGACAGGATGGCTGGGAGTGTTGTCCTGGCAGTTGTTTGGCTAAGAGTCCCAAGAGTGTCCCTGTGCTTCACACAACATAACCCAGGGTGGTGGTGCTTTGTGGGATCTTGTGTTAGGATGGAGGGCATTGCATTCTACCAGGTGGGTACTGTGGAGTTTGTGTTGGGGGGTGTGAGGGGAGGTGCTGGTGACTATAGTCAGTGCTGCAAGTCCCCCTTCCCACCCAGCCAGCCAGATAGCCCACCATGGAACGTGCTTGCATTGCAGGGAGTGTAAGTTGTCTCTCAGGATGTCAGTCAGTGGTGTCCTGCTGTTTGTTGGTGCACAGTTGGCAGCAGGGCCTTGTGCTCCCCACAGCAGTAGCCAGTGTCAGCCATCTTGTGAGTCCTTCTCCACTCCCTGTGATGTGAGCATGGTTCAGGGTGGTGTTGATGGGACAGTTGTGGGGGTGAGCTATGTCTGTGACTACGTCTCCCATCATGCTATTGCCTCCACCCCCTTCCCAGCATGCCCATGCTTCCTTCCTTTTGACTCTGCTTCCCTGTGGGGTGGGCTGGCTGTGCTGACAGGATGGCTGGGAGTGTTGTCCTGGCAGTTGTTTGGCTAAGAGTCCCAAGAGTGTCCCTGTGCTTCACACAACATAACCCAGGGTGGTGGTGCTTTGTGGGATCTTGTGTTAGGATGGAGGGCATTGCATTCTACCAGGTGGGTACTGTGGAGTTTGTGTTGGGGGGTGTGAGGGGAGGTGCTGGTGACTATAGTCAGTGCTGCAAGTCCCCCTTCCCACCCAGCCAGCCAGATATCCCACCATGGAACGTGCTTGCATTGCAGGGAGTGTAAGTTGTCTCTCAGGATGTCAGTCAGTGGTGTCCTGCTGTTTGTTGGTGCACAGTTGGCAGCAGGGCCTTGTGCTCCCCACAGCAGTAGCCAGTGTCAGCCATCTTGTGAGTCCTTCTCCACTCCCTGTGATGTGGGCATGGTTCAGGGTGGTGTTGATGGGACAGTTGTGGGGGGCAATATGTGTGACTGCGACTCCCATGATGCTATTGGCTACACTGACTTGGCCAGCATACACAGAATTCCTTCCTTTGAGTGGTCTTCACTGTGTGTTGGTGTTGTTGTGGTGGCTACATGTGTGGATGTGTTTGTTAGTTCTATTTGTGCCACTGCCTAGCTGTAGTTGTGGTTGTGTTTGTACATGTGTTGGCACAGTTGGATGTGACTTTTTTGATGGCATGTGTTGTGTTTATCTGACTGACATACACATTTTGGGATGATTCTGTTCTAGTTGCTGTGTAATTGCTATGTGTGCATGGTTTGACTCTCCCTTGACAGTGATGTGTGTGTTTTGTGGCAGTTTATTGTGTACATTTGTTGTGTACTCACCAGGCTCTGGGATGTTCTCTAGTCCATATACGCTCACTGGCGGAAGGATGGCCCGCACCTTCTCCTCCCAGGGCCTGAGGTATATTGGCTTGGCAGGAGGGCCACTGCCGGTCTGTTGGCTGTTGCTGTAGTCTATCTTCAGCAGGTCCCGTACCCTCCTGCGCACGTCATACCACCTGTTCTGGATGTCCGTCTTTGTGCGCCGACATGATGATTGTGCGTTCACCCTGTTGATGATCCTCTCCCACATCTTGGTTTTCTGCGACATGGGGGTCTGTTGGACCAGAGTGCCAAACAGCTGTGGCTCCACCCTGAGGATCTCGTCTACCAGGACTTCCAATTCACAATCTAGGAACTTGGGATTCTTCTTGGGGGCATGGTGATGGGTGGTGATGGTGAGTGATGTGTGTGTTGGTGTGCAGGTGAGGGTGTGTGAGTGTGTGTTTTGCTGGGTGTATGTGAGGTAGGTATTTGTTGGTGTGCTGATGGTGTGTGGCTTGTGTGAGGGATGAGCTGTGGGTGTGTGGTTGCTTTCTCTTGGGTGCTGGCAGTGAAATGGCATTTGCAAAGGCTCATGGTAGTGATTTGTGTCCTTTATATAGGTGGAGTTGTGGGTGTGTCTTTGTTCTCTGTCCCCAACCCCCAGTATTTATTGGCTTGGTAATTGCTTGTTTGGCCTTTTTTTGGTTGATTTTTCCTTTGTGCTGTTTGTGTATGTTGAAACGTTCTTGTGACCGAGTCGGACCCTGCATTGGTCTCGTACGGTGTTTTCCGCTTCGTTCACGCTGTGTTTGTGCAGTTTTCTATGCTGCGTACGCGTCGGTCGCGGTGTATTGTGTTGCTTCGGCTCGGTTTTGTATGCGTGTCGGTCGTACGGCTTGTCCTCCGTCCGACTCGGTCGTGTTTTTCGCGCCTTGCATCGTACTTTGCGGGTTGGAGTTGGCGGGTACGATTCGGTCGGATTTGTTCCGGGTGCGTGTCGGTCGGTTGGATTCGCGTGTTTTTCCGGCCGGATTGCTATTTTCCGAGCGGCTCGGTCGGTCGGCTTGGTTTCCTGACGTGTCGGTCGGATTTATCGCGGCTTGCATCGTACTTGGCGTGTCGGGCGCCACTGGTACGTGTCGGTCGGTATTTTTTCCGGATCCGAGTCGGTCGGTGCTTTTTCCGGCCCGAATCGGAATCGACCCCCAGGTCAGAGCAGGTGAAGATTTCCTGGTGCTAACGCGCCTTATCGCCGGTTTTGTGTTTTTATCGCGGATGTGGCTGGTCGTTGTGAATGTTGAGGTGTGCTGTTGTCTCTGCTTTTGTCACGGGTCCGCCTACTCTGCATCTCATTAGCGATATTTGCGAGGGTCCTCTGTTGCGATGTTTTTAGCGGCTGCTATCACGGGTAAACTGGTGCTGTGGGCTGTTAGCACCGGCTTGTGAATGGGGGGGTACATTTATCACGACTTTGGCTGCGATAAAGTGCCGTTAATTCGGCGATAGCTCCTTGTGAATATGCCCCTGTGTGTGCATGTGTTTGTGTATGTGTGTGTGTTCGTATGTGTGTGTTGTGTGTGTGTGTTTGTGTGTGTGTGTGTGTTTGTGTATGTGTGTGTGGGGTTGGCGGTGTGTTAGAGGTGCATTAGATGGCTTTGCTGGACTGTAATCTTGTCCATGCTGTAGGTGTGATAGGTGAGTTTGGTAGGTGTTTTGACATTCAAGAGTAGGGGGTGAGGCTTGCCTTTCTGTGGATATGTGACCTGAAAACTTTCCTCAACAAAGCTGCCTTCTGATCTTCAAGGACAAAATTCCATTAGTGCAGGTTAGTAGGCCGTGTCCTGAGCTCACTGTGGAAGCTCACACCATGTCTTTGTGGTGTGTCCCCTGGCTGACAGTGTATGGGTCACAGAGTGTATGTGAGGGCTTAGTGAGTGAACTTCACAAGCACACCCGCCATTAGTGTATATTGCTCAGAGGTGCGTGGCACAGGCAGGGCCTAGCTTCAGAAACATTTCTATCTACATGTTGTTGTTATATGACATCCCTTTATTAATGTAATAACTGCACTTTCACAATTGCTTTATTAACCTTCTTGCTTCTCAAATTTGCTTGAAAATGCACCATTTACCCAGACTTTTTTCAAAATTTTCTCGGGGAGAGAACCCCCTCGAACCCCCCTTAAGATGTTCGGGCTCGCTCGCTGCGCTCGCTCGCCACCGTGCAATCCAACAGAAAGTTTACGCCTCACCACTTTCAAATGTCACAAGCCACCACTGGCAACAGTAGGGAAAGTGTTGGATAGTGGAGGGGAGAAAAATACTATTCCTACTCCTGCAAGTGCAACAGTAGGGAAAGTGTTGGATAGCGGAGGAGTAAAATTTACTATTCCCACTCCAGCAAGTGCAACAGTAGGGAAAGTGTTGGATAGCGTAGGGGTATAAATTACTATTCCCACTCCTGCGAATGCAACAGTAGGGAAAGTGTTGGATACCGGAGGGGTAAAAATTACTATTCCCACAGAACAAAATTCAAATTTAAAAACAAACAAAATATCAACTACAATACAAAATATAATAAAAAACCCGAAAACAAAACATATATAAAAATATAAAAATTAACAAAACATATAAAAATATTTTAATGTAGCAAAAATCTAAAATTGACATAAAAATATATTTTTTTCATTTTACAAACAATTTACAAACAAATAAATATTTTGTAATAGAAATTTATCTTAATCAAAAAATTGAAAATTACATAAATGTAATATTTATTTTCCTACCCTATAACACCACACAATTTACAACACACATCTCAATTAAACAAAAAGGTGTACCTCTATAATTAACACAATTAATTATCAATTTAACAAATATTAATAATTATAAAACACATTTTAAAATGTAAAAATTAATGTACAAACAAAACGTTACAGCTATTGACCCTAAATCCCCAAACAAAATAAAAACTAAACAATTACCTAAAATATTTATCAATTAATAAATTAATATTAATGATCAAGTAATGATTAATTAATTTATACTTAATTACTTTCCACCCTCTACCCCAAAAAACACCAAAACACACACCTAAAAATATTTACACAATTCCCATAACTAATTTTACATTAATCAATTAATATCAATTAACAACAAATCATTAATTCATTTTTAAAAAATTATTTACCACTATAAACCCCACAACTCACAACTCAAAATGATTGCACAATTGGCATATTTAAAATGTAAATAATTAATTAGCATTAATTAACAAATAATTAATTAATTATAAATAAATTACCTCCCACCATATTCCCCTATAAATACCACCACCAATTTTGTAAAACATGACACAATTAACAAAATTAATTAACAATTCATTGATTAATTAAATAATAACAATTAACAAGCAAAATATGAATAATTATTAATAAATTAATTCACACAATTAAAACTATAAATTAAAATTAATTAAATATTATATTAAAAATATTAATAAATGCATTCAAATTAAATTACTTCTCACCCTACTCCCCTATCAACCCACAACCCGCTCCTAAAAAAATAACACAATTAACATAATTACCAATTAATTAATATTAGTTAGCAACCAATTAATAAATAATTAATAATAAATTAATTCCCAGAATTACCAATATAAATTTAAAATAAATTAATATTAATTAATAAGAAATATTAATTAATTAATTATAGTTAAATTACTTCCCACCCTATTCCCCTATAAACCCACAACCCGCTCCTAAAAAAATGACACAATTAACATATTTACCAATTAATTAATCATTACAAATTAACAGCCAATTATTAATTAATTAATTATAAATGTATTCCCACAATTAACACTATAAATTCAAAAATAAATAAATACTAATAAATAAAAATTATTATTCAACTTATTATAAATAAATTACTTTCCACCCTATTCCCCTATAAAGCCCACAACCCGCTACGGAACTAAAGCGCAAAATTTAATTAAAATAAAATTAATAACTTCTAAAAATTTAACACATATATTAAAAAACAAATGCAATACTTAGACAAAAAAATAGAGCACATACATTTAAAATACATACTAAAATACATAACACTAACTAAAAAAACGATATTTTTTACAACTATATTTTTGCAAACGATATTAATTACTTCGATATTTTAGAAAACGATATTTCTTACCTGAAACTCGATATTCTTGACCACGATATTCTTGCAGTCGATATTTATGTATCTCGATATTTTGCACTCGATATTAGTTCAAGTCGACATTTCCTACTCGATATTCTGACTCTTTACCACTCCAAGTAAAACGCACCACCACTGGAGAAGTGAAGAAAGCGCCAGCATCTCCTGATTGGACTCTTCAAAATTGGGTATCTGGTCCGGGAATAGATCGTGGACAGGGAAGGATTCAGGCCATCCTACAGAACACATGTACCTGTCCTGGCTATTGAAAGTACCAGAACTGTACTTCTACCGCCCCTTTCTGGTTGCAAAAACAAGAGATTTGTGTCAATAGATCTCATCAAGCCACACTATATGGCTGGTTCTACCCAGTAGACCAAGAGGGCTCCTCGATAGTTACCTGTCTCCTCTCACAACCCTACAGAAGGTTCTATGGAAGCTTTGATCAGAGATGAAGCTTCTTTTCCCCAGCTGGGGACAGCTAACAGTGAAGTATCCCTTCTACTTGTTGCATCAACAACTACCATACAATGAAATCATACAGAAACACAGATTTCACTTCTGCAAACTGACAAAGAGGGAGTATACTGTAATGTACCACCCTTACAATCATCTCACAGTTCTACCAAATGACCAGAGCTGCCAAAGATATATCGGACAGCCTCCAGCTACTTCATTGACTATGACTCCTTCTCCTCTGATTCATTTGACCCACCACCACTACCACCTCGAGGTAAATTGTGTGAACTCTACATTTGGCTACATAAGACGTACTTTGTTCCTCCATGGCTATACCTTTGGATTACACTTGCATTACTTTTCCTCTTTCTTTGGATTGGTTTTGTAACAGTCTTTTTCCTACTTCTGAACAGACTTTACCTCCCAGAACGCTCTGCTGTTGAACTGGTGAACTTGGTTCTAAGGGGGCGATTACGATTGTGAAAGGCCCGTCACCACCAGCCATGCGGTGGCGGTCCTTCCACAATCGGACCGCTATTTTCCCCCCGCCACGTTACGATGGCGGAGGGAATCGCGTTCGGACCGCAGCGGACACAAAGACCGTCCACCACGGAACCGCCACAGGCAATCGTTGCGATTGCCTGGCAGAGCGGTCTGCATCAATGATATGGTGGCGATGCCTAGCAGGCACCATCCGCCAGATCACTATGCTGTCTCCAGACAGCCTTTCCATGGCGGGGAAACCGCCATGGAAAGGCTGGTGGAGATTGGTTTTGGGGGCCCGTTGCGGGCCCCCCTTGTGTTGGGGGGAGGTGTGGGTGCACTGGGGGGGTACCCATGGTACCCTCCTACATTTCACTGCACCAAGTGGCAGGCACCGTTTGGTGCCTGCTATGTAGTGCAGTGAAATGCTCAACATGCCATTTTGACTTCGCGACGGGTGCTGCTGTCAGCAGCACCCGCCGCAATGTTAACATGCAAGATGCGACCATATGGTGGCGGTCGCATCCTGATTTGGTGTGCGGGACCGCCGCAAGTATTGCGGACGGTCCCGGTCTCCACCATGATCGTAATCGGCCCCTAAAACCCCATTCTTCATCACGCAAAGTACGAAGAGACTTTTCTCTGGTTGAACATTTCGACTGTTCCGGTTCCTGATGGGATTGCTTGGGATATATTTTACGATACATTTTGACCAGCTGAAATTTTGCAAATAGCATATGTATTCCGCATTACTTTGAGTGACGTTATCACCCCTAGTACTATTGCTGATGATTGGGATATTGATTCAGTGCAAGAAATGCTAGAAGATCTAGAGCATTCAACTGTTTGTGATTAAAATGAAATGTATGATGGAACAACTAATTATGGTGAAATGTTCTGTTTTCAACATTATTGTCACAATTTCTTGCATAAAGCAAGTACTCCACATGCAGAATTTAATTGCACACAATGGGAACACTGCCCTACACCACCACGGGGCAGCTCAAAAGTGCATGCACAGAAGTTTGCATATTTTTCTAGTCACAATACAGATGACCCAGAGTTCTATTATTATAAACTAACACCTTCTAGGGCTGAGAAAACTATACTCACTGACATTAAGCTGAATTATTCTGCATCTTCCATTTCCCAGCTGTCTGTTCAAGGGTTTGACTTTTGGAAGGACAATGTTGATTTAAAATCTATTTGGGGATCCATAGATTGGCAGGTTCAGGGGTACGAGGCTTTCATTAGAGCTTGTCTTATACCACAACTAATGATTTTCCTGAACAAAACTGTGCAGTAAACATGCTGTCTTGGCTTGGGCAAGATAAAAGATTTAAACACAACAAACATTCCCACATTTGTGAATTGGCAACAATTCACATAATAAACTGAGGAAACATTTGTCACCATGCTTCACAAGGGCACATACAATTAATCGGGTACCAATCAGGAGGGATGGTTAGTTTGGCCGTTAGACATTAACGGATGTCAGGCGAATTTTCTTGGTGACACCAATGGGTTTAGGATCAGTAGGCCCCACCCACATTCCGCACAGACACAACACTCAGGGTGATAACAACTTACAGTGTTGGGAAGTTATGCCTAGACTGGCTAAAATCCTCAACATTGGCTCAAGTGAAACAACACTTGTCCCTTCTTTCTGATGACATGGGACCTCAGGACTTTTTCCTAGGTCCTCAAAAAATCCATCAAAAGCGCTTCTTGTATGCAATATACAATGAAGTATGGACGGTTTAACAGCAGGAAGCTACTGAGAGACTGCGCAAACTTGACAGGGCAAATTTAGAAGGGGCTCTGGCAAAAGTTTACAGTGGTATGACCGCACTATACACTAGGATATACTCCTTGGGTAGCATTGTATCACTGGCAATTGACATCATACAGAGTGACATGTCTTCTTTACAACATGGACAGTCACAGCTTAGGGCTATCATGTTATTGAGTTGGACTCTGCAGACACTTTGTGCTGACTGCATTCCATGGAGACACCTTCACAGAACAAGCTTGTTTTTACCTTACAATCTAACAAAACAGCAAACTCTCATAAAATAACGTGTATTTGTAAAGCACACTTTCACCCAGAAGGGTACCTTGGTGGTGAATGACTGATGTTTATTGTTACCCAACTCAATGGTACTCATTTTATCAACCCCAGAAGGATGAAAGGCTGAGTGGACCCACCGGGATTTGAACCTGTGACTATGAGGTCGAACACAGGCCCCTAAAGTGGATGCATTAGTCCACTAAGCCACCAGATCCAGCCAGAGAAGTTGGAAAAAATACCTTTCACTGTTTGAAGAACTACCTTTCACGGATTGGATAATTCACGGGTTAACTCAATGAGCATTAGTTCTAGTACTATCAGCCTGTATGGCTACACTGTGTGCAGCCTGTATTCCATTGTCTGCTGTGCACTTTCAAGTATGCCCTGGACATATGCTCCAGAATGCAGCTGGTTCAAGTTCTGGAAATTGACCTGCTGGTTGGCCCAATAATAGCTCACTTGTACTGCTGTCCTTCGCCATGCCGTTGCTCCTGAATGCATTCTGAGAGCCTTCCTGGGACACTTCAGCTCCTAGTGAACTGGATCTTGGCTCTTCTTCTGCGGACTCAGCACTGGTCATTGCACCTTTGGCGGACACTGAGGGGGATGGACTGGAACATATTTGCTCTATATACTTACTGTGCCGGGTGCCACTGGAAGCATCGTCTGTGGTGGCTGTGAACAACAATGTTTCATCTACTCCTCTGAACACATAAACAATCTGGCAGTTTCAAGTTGTGGGAACATTTTATTTTGGCCTTGTTTTTAACATCCTAAATTGTTTTTAAATTACATTGCCTTTTTAACTCACTTTTAAAATTGCTTTTTAAATTTACATTTTTACCATTGGCTTTGGGTATGCTTTTGTTTTTAATGTTTCCATGAGGAGCAGGGTCAAGACTGATTTGCATATAAATGGGTCCGAACTGGGGTGGCACAGTGAGAAAAAGAACGATGGATTCAATCCAGATCTGTGACTGGGGTGAGTGTTTGAAAAGTTTCGGCACTCCGTCCATTGACCTTGCTGTGTTTGCTATGTTCACTCTAAGAGGCCAAGGGTGCACCCAGACGTGGGTCCCTTGCTTGATGTGCCACTGGATTCAAGCTAGCATGGATCATGAGGGGTAATACCCCGAAACCGGCCCCAGGATGCTTCTTTCCGGTCCAGGGAGGACCTGAACTGGCAGTTCGGGCTGGACTGTTACCATGAGGAGCAGGGTCCACACTGATTTGCATATGGCTGGTTGTGAACTGGGATGGCATAGTGAGCAAATGAACGATGGAGTAAACCCAGATCTGTGACTGTGGGTGAGTGTTTGAAATGTTTAAGCACTCCGTCCATCATCTTGTTGTGTTTGCTATGCTCGTTCTAAGTGGCCAAGGGAATGCCCAGACATGGGTCCCTTGCCTGCTGTGCCACTGGATTCAAGCTAGCCTGTCTGATATGGGGTAATACCCAGAAACTGGTCCCAGGGTTCTTGTTTCCGGTCCAGGGAAGACCTGACCTGGCAGTTCGGGCCGGACTGTTTCCATGAGGAGCAGGCTCAAATCTGATTTGCATATGGCAGGGTCCGAACTGGGGAGGCATAGTGAGCAAAAGAACAATGGATTAAATCCACATCTCTGACTGGGGGTAAGGTTTCAGCACTCCGTCCATCATCTTGTTGTGTTTGCTATGTTCGCTTTAAGTGGCCAAGGGTATGCCCAGATGTGGGTCCCTTGCTTGCTGTAGCACTGGATTCAGGCCAGCCTGACTGATGAGGGTAAAAGTAAAACCATGAAAGTGGTCCCAGGATGCATGTTTCTGGTCCAATGGAACCTGACCTAGCAGTTCGAGTTGGACTGTTCCCAAGAGGACCAGGCTCAAGACAGATTTACATATGGCTGGGTCGTAACTGGGGTGGCATTGTGAGCAAAAGAACGATGGACTAAACCCATATCTGTGACTGGGAGTGAGTGTTTGAAAAGTTTCAGCACTCTGTCCATCATCCTGTTGTGTTTGCTATGTTCGCTCTAAGTGGCCAAGGGCATGCCCAGACGTGGGTAACCTTGCTTGCTCTGCCACTGGATTCAAGCTAGCCTAGCTGATGAGGGTTCATACCCTGAAACTGGTCCCACCATGCTTGTTTCTGGTCCAGGGAGGGCCTAAGCTGGCAGTTCGGGCTGCACTGTTCACATGAGGAGCAGGGACAAGACTGATTTGCATATGGCTGGGCCCAAACTGGGGTGGCATAGTGAGCAAAAGAACGATGGATTAAACCCAGATCTGTGACTGGGGTGAGTTTTTGAAAAGTTTCAGCACTCCACCCATCATCTTCTTGTGTTTGCAATGTTCGCTCTAAGTGGCCAAGGGTATGCCCAGACGTGGGTTCCTTGCCTGCTGTGCCGCTGGATTCAAGCTAGCCTGGCTGAAGATGATGGGTAGTACCCTGACAATGGTCCCAGGATGTTTGTTTCCGGGCCACGGAGAACCTGACCTGGCAGTTCGGGCTGGACTGTTCCCATGAGGAGCAGGCTCAAGACTGATTTGCATTTGGGTGGGTCCGTACTGTGGTGGCAAAGTGAGCAAAAGAACGATGGAATAAACCCAGATCTGTGCCTGGGGATGAGTGTTTGAAAAGTTTCAGCATTCTGTCCATCATCTTGTTGTGTTTGCTATGTTCGCTCTAAGTGGCCAAGGGTTTGCCCAGACATCGGTTCCTTGCTTGCTGTGTCACTAGATTCAAGCTAGCCTGGCTGATGAGGGGTAATAGCCCAAAACCAGTCCAAGGATGCTTATTTCAGATCCAGGGGAACCTGACCTGGAAGTTCGAGCCGGACTGTTCCCATGAGGAGCAGACTCAAGACAGATTTACATATGGCTGGGTCAGAACTGGGATGGCATCATGAGCAAAAGAACGATGGACTAAACCCATATCTGTTAAAGGGAGTGAGTGTTTGAAAAATTTCAGCACTCCGTCCATCATCTTTTAGTGTTTGCTATGTTCACTCTAAGTGGCCATGGGTATGCCCAGACGTGGGTCCCTTGCATGCTATACCACTGGATTCAAGCTAGCCTGGCTGATGAGGGTTAATACCCTGAAATGGTCCCAGGATGCTTGTTTCTGGTCCAGTGGACCCTCACCTGGTAGTTCGAACTGGACTGTTCGCATAAGGAGCAGGCTCAAGACAGATATACATATGGCTTGGTCAGAACTGGGGTGGCATCGTGAGCAAAGGAACGATGGACTAAATCCATATCTGTTAAAGGGAGTGAGTGTTTGAAAAATTTCAGCACTCCGTCCATCATCTTTTAGTGTTTGCTATGTTCACTCTAAGTGGCCATGGGTATGCCCAGACGTGGGTCCCTTGCATGCTATACCACTGGATTCAAGCTAGCCTGGCTGATGAGGGTTAATACTCTGAAATGGTCCCAGGATGCTTGTTTCTGGTCCAGTGGAACCTCACCTGGTAGTTCGAACTGGACTGTTCGCATAAGGAGCAGGCTCAAGACAGATTTACATATGGCTTGGTCAGAACTGGGGTGGCATCGTGAGCAAAGGAACGATGGACTAAACCCATATCTGTGACTGGTAGTGAGTGTTTGAAAAGTTTCAGCACTCTGTCCATCATCCTGTTGTGTTTGCTATGTTCGCTCTAAGTGGCCAAGGGCATGCCCAGACGTGGGTAACCTTGCTTGCTCTGCCACTGGATTCAAGCTAGCCTAGCTGATGAGGGTTTATACCTTGAAACTGGTCCCACGATGCTTGTTTCTGGTCCAGGGAGGGCCTAAGCTGGCAGTTCGGGCTGCACTGTTCACATGAGGAGCAGGGACAAGACTGATTTGCATATGGCTGGGCCCGAACTGGGGTGGCATAGTGAGCAAAAGAACGATGGATTAAACCCAGATCTGTGACTGGAGTGAGTTTTTGAAAAGTTTCAGCACTCCACCCATCATCTTCTTGTGTTTGCTATGTTCGCTCTAAGTGGCCAAGGGTATGCCCAGACGTGGGTTCCTTGCCTGCTGTGCCACTGGATTCAAGCTAGCCTGGCTGAAGATGATGGGTAGTACCCTGACAATGGTCCCAGGATGTTTGTTTCCGGGCCACGGAGAACCTGACCTGGCAGTTCGGGCTGGACTGTTCCCATGAGGAGCAGGCTCAAGACTGATTTGCATTTGGGTGGGTCCGTACTGCGGTGGCAAAGTGAGCAAAAGAACGATGGAATAAACCCAGATCTGTGCCTGGGGATGAGTGTTTGAAAAGTTTCAGCATTCTGTCCATCATCTTGTTGTGTTTGCTATGTTCGCTCTAAGTGGCCAAGGGTTTGCCCAGACATCGGTTCCTTGCTTGCTGTGTCACTAGATTCAAGCTAGCCTGGCTGATGAGGGGTAATAGCCCAAAACCAGTCCAAGGATGCTTATTTCAGGTCCAGGGGAACCTGACCTGGAAGTTCGAGCCGGACTGTTCCCATGAGGAGCAGACTCAAGACAGATTTACATATGGCTGGGTCAGAACTGGGGTGGCATCATGAGCAAAAGAACGATGGACTAAACCCATATCTGTTAAAGGGAGTGAGTGTTTGAAAAATTTCAGCACTCCGTCCATCATCTTTTAGTGTTTGCTATGTTCACTCTAAGTGGCCATGGGTATTCCCAGACGTGGGTCCCTTGCATGCTATGCCACTGGATTCAAGCTAGCCTGGCTGATGAGGGTTAATACCCTGAAATGGTCCCAGGATGCTTGTTTCTGGTCCAGTGGAACCTCACCTGGTAGTTCGAACTGGACTGTTCGCATGAGGAGCAGGCTCAAGACAGATTTACATATGGCTTGGTCAGAACTGGGGTGGCATCGTGAGCAAAGGAACGATGGATTAAACCCATATCTGTGACTGGGAGTGAGTGTTTGAAAAGTTTCAGCATTCTGTCCATCATCTTGTTGTGTTTGCTATGTTCGCTCTAAGTGGCCAATGGCATGTCCAGACGAGAGTACCTTGCTTGCTGTGCCACTGGATTCAAGCTAGTCTGACTGATGAGGGGTAATACACCGAAAACATTCCTGGGATGCTTATTTTCGGTCCAGGGAGGACCTGAGCTGGCAGTTCGGGCTGCACTGTTCCCATGAGGAGCAAGGACAAGAAACATTTGCATATGGCTGGGCCCGAACTGGGGTGGTATAGTGAGAAAAAGAAAGATGGATTATACCCAAATCTGTGACTGGGGGTGAGTGTTTGAAAAGTTTCAGCACTCCGTCCATCATCTTGTTGTGTTTGCTATGTTCGCTCTAAGTGGCCAAGGGTATACCCAGACATGGGTTCCTTGCCTGCTGTGCCGCTGGATTCAAGCTAGCCTGGCTGATGATGGGTAGTACCCTGAAAATGGTCCCAGGATGCTTTTTTCTGGGCCACGGAGAACCTGACATGGCAGTTTGGGCTGGACTGTTCCCATAAGGAGCAGGCTCAAGACTGATTTGCATATGGCTGGGTCGAAACTGGGGTGGCATGTTGAGCAAAAGAATGATGGAATAAACCCATATCTGTGACTGGGGTGAGTGTTTGAAAAGTTTCAGCATTCTGTCCATCATCTTGTTGTGTTTGCTATGTTCGCTCTAAGTGGCCAAGGGTATGCCGAGACGTGGGTTCCTTGCTTGCTGTGCCGCTGGATTCAAGCTAGCCTGGCTGCTGAGGGGTAGTACCCCAAAAACAGTCCCAGGATGCTTGTTTCGGGTCCAGGGGAACCTGACCTGGAAGTTCGAGCTGAACTGTTTCCATGAGGAGCAGGGTCAAGACTGATTTGCATATGGCTGAGTGCGAACTGGGGTGGCATAGTGAGAAAAAGAAAGATGGATTAAACCCAAATCTGTGACTGGGGGTGAGTATTTGAAAGGTTTCAGTACTTTGTCCATCATCTTGTTGTGTTTGTTATGTGCGCTCTAAGTGGCCAAGGGTATGCCCAGACCTGGGTTCCTTGCCTGCTGGGCCGCTGGATTCAAGCTACCCTGGCTGATGATGGGTAGTACCCTGAAAATGGTCCCAGGATGCTTGTTCCAGAACACAGAGAACCTGACCTGGCAGTTCGGGCTGGGCTGTTCCCATGAGAAGCAGAGACAAGACTGATTTGCATATGGCTGGTTTGGAACTGGGGTGGCATAGTGAGCAAAAGAACGATGGATTAAAGCCAGATCTGTGACTGGGGGAGAGTGCTTGAAAAGATTCAGCACTCCGTCCAACATACTGTTGTGTTTGCTATGTTTGCTCTAAGTGGCCAAGGGTAAGCCCAGAGGTGGGTTCCTTGCTTGCTGTGCCGCTGGATTCAAGCTAGCCTGGCTGATGATGGGTAGTACCCTGAAAATGGTCCCAGGATGCTTGTTTCCGGGCAACGGATAACCTGACCTAGCAGTTTGTGCTGGACTGTTAACACGAGGAGCAGGCTCAAGACTGATTTGCATATGGCTTGGTCCATACTGGGTTGGCATAGTGAGCAAAAGAACGATGGAATAAACCCAGATCTGTACCTGGGGATGAGTGTTTGAAAGGTTGCAGCGCTCCGTCCATCATCTTGCTGTGTTTGCTATGTTCGCTCTAAGTGGCCAAGGGTATTCCCAGATGTCGGTTCCTTGCTTGCTGTGCCACTGGATTCAAGCTAGCCTGCCTGATGAGGGGTAATACACCAAAACCAGTCCCAGGATGCTTGTTTCGGTTCCAGGGGAACCTGACCTGGAAATTACAGCTGGACTGTTCCCATGAGGAGGAGGGCAAAGACTGATTTGCATATCGCTGGGTCCGAACTAGGGTGGCATTGTGAGCAAAAGAACAGTGGATTAAACCCAGATCTGTGACTGGGGGAGAGTGTTTGAAAGGTTTCAGTACTTCATCAATCATCTTGTTGTGTTTGCTATGTTCGCTCTAAGTGGCCAAGGGTATGCCCAGACGTGGGTTCCTTGCCTGCTGTGCCATTGGATTCAAGCTAGTCTGGCTAATGATGGGTAGTATCCTGAAAATGGTCCCAGGATGCTTGTTTCCGGGCCACGGAGAACCTGACCTACCAGTTCAGGCTGGACTGTTCCCATAAGGAGCAGGCTCAAGACTGATTTGCATATGGCTGGATCCGTACTGGGGTGGCATAGTGAGCAAAAGAACGATGGAATAAACCCAGATCTGTGCCTGGGGATGAGTGCTTGAAAAGTTTCAACATTCTGTCCATCATCTTGTTGTGTTTGCTATGTTCGCTCTAAGTGTCCAAGGGTATGCCCAGACGTGGGTTCCTTGCTTGCTGTGCCACTGGATTCAAAATAGCCTGGCTGATGAGGGGTAATACCCCAAAATCAGTCCCAGGATGCTTGTTTCGGGTCCAGGAGAACCTGACATGGAAGTTCGAGCTGGACTGTTCTCATAAGGAGCAGGGTCAAGACTGATTTGCATATGGCTGAGTCCGAACTGGGGTGGCATAGTGAGAAAAAGAAAGATGGATTAAACCCAAATCTGTGACTGGGGGTGAGTGTTTGAAAGGTTTCAGTACTTCGTCCATCATCTTGTTGTGTTTGCTATGTTCGCTCTAAGTGGCCAAGGGTATGCCGAGACATGGGTTCCTTGCTTGCTGTGCCGCTGGATTCAAGCTAGCCTGGCTGCTTAGGGGTAGTACCCCAAAAACAGTCCCAGGATGCTTGTTTCGGGTCCAGGGGAACCTGACCTGGAAGTTCGAGCTGAACTGTTTCCATGAGGAGCAGGGTTAAGACTGATTTGCATATGGCTGAGTCCGAACTGGGGTGGCATAGTGAGAAAAAGAAAGATGGATTAAACCCAAATCTGTGACTGGGGGTGAGTATTTGAAAGGTTTCAGTACTTCGTCCATCATCTTGTTGTGTTTGTTATGTGCGCTCTAAGTGGCCAAGGGTATGCCCAGACCTGGGTTCCTTGCCTGCTGGGCCGCTGGATTCAAGCTATCCTGGCTGATGATGGGTAGTACCCTGAAAATGGTCCCAGGATGCTTGTTCCAGAACACAGAGAACCTGACCTGGCAGTTCGGGCTGGGCTGTTCCCATGAGAAGCAGAGACAAGACTGATTTGCATATGGCTGGTTTGGAACTGGGGTGGCATAGTGAGCAAAAGAACGATGGATTAAAGCCAGATCTGTGACTGGGGGAGAGTGCTTGAAATGTTTCAGCACTCCGTCCAACATACTGTTGTGTTTGCTATGTTTGCTCTAAGTGGCCAAGGGTAAGCCCAGAGGTGGGTTCCTTGCTGGATTCAAGTTAGCCTGGCTGATGATGGGTAGTACCCTGAAAATGGTCCCAGGATGCTTGTTTCCGGGCAACGGATAACCTGACCTAGCAGTTTGTGCTGGACTGTTAACACGAGGAGCAGGCTCAAGACTGATTTGCATATGGCTTGGTCCATACTGGGTTGGCATAGTGAGCAAAAGAACGATGGAATAAACCCAGATCTGTACCTGGGGATGAGTGTTTGAAAAGTTTCATCATTCTGTCCATCATCTTGTTGTGTTTGCTATGTTCGCTCTAAGTGGCCAAGGCAATGCCCAGACGTGGGTTCCTTGCTTGCTGTGCAGCTCGATTCAAGCTAGCCTGGCTGAAGATGAAGGGTAGTACCCTGAAAATGGTTCCAGGATGTTTGTTTCAGGGCCACGGAGAACCTGACCTGGCAGTTTGGGCTGGACTGTTCACATGAGGAGCAGGGACAAGCATGATTTGCATATGGCTGGGCCCGAACTGGGGTGGCATAGTGAGCAAAAGAATGATGGATTACACCCAGATCTGTGACTAGAGGTGAGTGTTTGAAAGGTTTCAGCGCTCCGTCCATCTTCTTGTTGTGTTTGCTATGTTCGCTCTAAGTGGCCAAGGGTATTCCCAGATGTCGGTTCCTTGCTTGCTGTGCCACTGGATTCAAGCTAGCCTGCCTGATGAGGGGTAATACACCAAAACCAGTCCCAGGATGCTGGTTTCGGTTCCAGGGGAACCTGACCTGGAAGTTACAGCTGGACTGTTCCCATGAGGAGGAGGGCAAAGACTGATTTGCATATCGCTGGGTCCGAACTAGGGTGGCATTGTGAGCAAAAGAACAGTGGATTAAACCCAGATCTGTGACTGGGGGAGAGTGTTTGAAAGGTTTCAGTACTTCATCAATCATCTTGTTGTGTTTGCTATGCTCGCTCTAAGTGGCCAAGGGTATGCCCAGACGTGGGTTCCTTGCCTGCTGTGCCATTGGATTCAAGCTAGTCTGGCTGATGATGGGTAGTATCCTGAAAATGGTCCCAGGATGCTTGTTTCCGGGCCACGGAGAACCTGACCTACCAGTTCAGGCTGGACTGTTCCCATAAGGAGCAGGCTCAAGACTGATTTGCATATGGCTGGGTCCGTACTGGGGTGGCATAGTGAGCAAAAGAACGATGGAATAAACCCAGATCTGTGCCTGGGGATGAGTGCTTGAAAAGTTTCAACATTCTGTCCATCATCTTGTTGTGTTTGCTATGTTCGCTCTAAGTGTCCAAGGGTATGCCCAGACGTGGGTTCCTTGCTTGCTGTGCCACTGGATTCAAAATAGCCTGGCTGATGAGGGGTAATACCCCAAAATCAGTCCCAGGATGCTTGTTTCGGGTCCAGGAGAACCTGACATGGAAGTTCGAGCTGGACTGTTCTCATAAGGAGCATGGTCAAGACTGATTTACATATGGCTGGGTCCGAAATAGGGTAGCATCGTGAGCAATAGAACAATGGATTAAACCCAGATCTGTGACTGGGGGTGAGTCTTTGAAAGGTTTCAGTACTTCGTCCATCATCTTGTTGTGTTTGCTATGTTCGCTCTAAGTGGCCATGGGTATGCCCAGGCCAGGGTTCCTTGCCTGCTGTGCCACTGGATTCAAGCTAGCCTGGCTGATGATGGGTAGTACCCTGAAAATGGTCCCAGGATGCTTGTTTCTGGGCCACGGAGAACCTGATTTGGCAGTTCGGGCTGGACTGTTCCCATGAGGAGCAGGGACAAGACTGATGTGCATATGGCTGGGTCCGTACTGGGGTGGCATAGTGAGCAAAAGAACGATGGAATAAACCCAGATCTGTGCCTGGGGATGAGGGCTTGAAAAGTTTCAACACTCCGTCCATCATCTTGTTGTGTTTGCTATGTCCACTCTAAGTGGCCAATGGCATGTCCAGACATGAGTACCTTGCTTGCTGTGCCATTGGATTCAAGCTAGCCTGACTGATGAGGGGTAATACACCGAAACTGTTCCTAGGATGCTTATTCTTGGTCAAGGGAGTACCTGAGGTGGCAGTTTGGGCTGCACTGTTCCCATGAGGAGCAGGGGCAAGACTGATTTGCATATGGCTAGGCCCGAATTGGCATGGCATAGTGAGAAAAAGAATGATGGATTAAACCCAGATCTGTGACTGGGGGTGAGTGTTTGAAAAGTTTCAGCACTCCATCCATCATCTTGTTGTGTTTGCTATGTTCGCTCTAAGTGGCCAAGGGAATTCCCAGACGTCGGTTCCTTGCTTGCTGTGCCACTGGATTCAAGCTAGCCTGCCTGATGAGGGGTAATACACCAAAACCAGTCCCAGGATGCTTGTTTCGGTTCCAGGGGAACGTGACCTGGAAGTTCCAGCTGGACTGTTCCCATGAGGAGCAGGGTCAAGACTGATTTGCATATCGCTGGGTCCGAACTAGGGTGGTATTGTGAGCAAAAGAACAATGGATTAAACCCAGATCTGTGACTGGGGGAGAGTGTTTGAAAGGTTACAGTACTTCATCAATCATCTTGTTGTGTTTGCTATGTTCGCTTTAAGTGGCCAAGGGTATGCCCAGATGTGGGTTCCTTGCCTGCTGTGCCATTGGATTCAAGCTAGCCTGGCTGATGATGGGTAGTATCCTGAAAATGGTCCCACGATGCTTGTTTCCGGGCCACGGAGAACCTGACCTACCAGTTCAGGCTGGACTGTTCCCATAAGGAGTAGGCTAAAGACTGATTTGCATATGGCTGGGTCCGTACTGATGTGGCATAGTGAGCAAAAGAACAATGGAATAAACCCAGATCTGTGCCTGGGGATGAGAGCTTGAAAAGTTTCAACATTCTGTCCATCATCTTGTTGTGTTTGCTATGTTCGCTCTAAGTGGCCAAGGGTATGCCCAGACCTCGGTTCCTTGCCTGTTGTGCCACTGGATTCAAGCTAGTCTGACTGATGATGGGTAGGAACCTGAAAATGGTCCCAGGATGCTTGTTTACGGGCCACAGTGAACCTGACCTGGCAGTTCGCGCTGGACTGTTCCCATGAGGAGCAGGGACAAGACTGAATTTGCATATGGCTGGGCCTGATCTGGGGTAGCATAGTGAGCATAGTGAGCAAAGGAATGATGATTAAACCCAGATCTGTCACTGGGGGTGACTGTTTGAAATGTTTCAGCACTACATCCATCATCTTGTTGTGTTTGCTATGTTCGCTCTAAGTGGCCAAGGGTATGCCCAGACGTGGGTTCCTTGCCTGCTGTGCTGCTGGTTTCAAGCTAGCCTGGCTGATGATGGGTAGTACCCTGAAAAGGGTCCCATGATGCTTGTTTCCGGGCCACAGAAAAACTGACCTGGCAGTTCGGGCTGGACTGTTCCCATGAGGAGCAGGGCCAAGACTGATTTGCATATGGTTGGGTCCGAATTAGGGTGGCATCATGAGCAAAAGAACAATGGATTAAACCCAGATCTGTGACTGGGGGTGAGTGTTTGAAAGGTTTCAGTACCTCGTCCATCATCTTGTTGTGTTGGCTATTTTCGCTCTAAGTGGCCAAGGGTATGCCCAAAGCCGTGGGTTCCTTGCTTCCTGTGCCACTGGATTCAAGCTGGCCTGGCTGATGATGGGTAGTACCCTGAAAATGGTCCCAGGATGCTTGTTTCCGGGCCACGAATAACCTGACCTGGCAGTTTGTGCTGGACTGTTCACATGAGGAGCAGGCTTAAGACTGATTTGCATATGGCTTGATCCGTACTGGGGTGGCATAGTGAGCAAAAGAACGATGGAATAAACCCAGATCTCTGCCTGGGGATGAGTGCTTGAAAAGTTTCAACATTCTGTCCATCATCTTGTTGTGTTTGCTATGTTCGCTCTAAGTGGCCAAGGATATGCCCAAAGCCGTGGGTTCCTTGCTTCCTGTGCCACTGGATTCAAGCTAGCCTGGCTGATGAGGGGTAATACCCCAAAACCAGTCCCAGGATGCTTGTTTCGGGTCCAGCGGAACCTGACCTGGAAGTTCGAGCTGGACTGTTCCCATGAGGAGCAGGGTCAAGACTGATTTACATATGGCTCTGTCCGAACTAGGGTGGCATAGTGAGCAAAAGAACAATGGATTAAACCCAGAACTGTGACTGGGGGTGAGTGTTTGAAAGGTTTCAGTTCTTCGTCCATCATCTTGTTGTGTTTGCTATGTTCCCTCTAAGTGGCCATGGGTATGCCCAGACCAGGGTTCCTTGCCTGCTGTGTCGCTGGATTCAAGCTAGCCTGGCTGATGATGGGTAGTACCCTGAAAATGGTCCCAGGATGCTTGTTTCTGGGCCACGGAGAACCTGATTTCGCAGTTCGGGCTAGACTGTTCCCACGAGGAGCAGGGAGAAGACTGATTTGCATATGGCTAAGCCCGAACTGGGGTGGCATAGTGAGCAAAAGAAAGATGGATTAAACCCAGATCTGTGACTGGGAGTGAGTATTTGAAAAGTTCCGAAACTCCGTCCATCATCTTGTTGTGCTTGCTATGTTCACTCTAAGTGGCCAAGGGTATGCCCAGATGTGGGTTCCTTGCCTGCTGCGCTGTTGGATTCAAGCTAGCCTGGCTGATAATGGGTAGCATCCTGAAAATTGTCCCAGGATGCTTGTTTCCGGGCCACGGAGAACCTGACCTACAAGTTCAGGCTGGTCTGTTCCCATAAGGAGCAGGCTCAAGACTGATTTGCATATGGGAAGAACCGTACTGGGGTGGCATAGTGAGCAAAAGGACGATGGAATAAACCAAGATCTGTGCCTAGGGATGAGTGCTTGAAAAGTTTCAACATTCTGTCCATCATCTTGTTGTGTTTGCTATGTTCGCTCTTAGTGTCCAAGGGTATGCCCAGACGTGGGTTCCTTGCTTGCTATGCCACTGGATTTAAGCAAACCTGACTGATGAGGGGTAATACCCCAAAACCAGTCCCAAGATGCTTGTTTCGGGTCCAGGGGAACCTGACCTGGAAGTTCGAGCTGGACTGTTCCCATGAGGAGCAGCGTCAAGACTGATTTACATATGGCTGGGTCCGAAATAGGGTGGCATCGTGAGCAAAAGAACAATGGATTAAACCCAGAACTGTGACTGGGGGTGAGTGTTTGAAAGGTTTCAGTTCTTCATCCATCATCTTGTTGTGTTTGCTATGTTCCCTCTAAGTGGCCATGGGTATGCCCAGACCAGGGTTCCTTGCCTGCTGTGCCACTGGATTCAAGCTAGCCTGGCTGATGATGGGTAGTACCCTGAAAATGGTCCCAGGATGCTTGTTTCTGGGCCACGGAGAACCTGATTTGGCAGTTCGGGCTGGACGGTTCCCATGAGGAGCAGGGACAAGACTGATGTGCATATGGCTGGGCCCGAACTAGGGTGGCATCATGAGCAAAAGAACAATGGATTAAACCCAGATCTGTGACTGGGGGTGAGTGTTTGAAAAGTTTCAGCATTCTGTCCATCATCTTGTTGTGTTTGCTATGTTCGCTCTAAGTGGCCAAGGGTATTCCCAGACGTCGGTTCCTTGCTTGCTGTGCCACTGGATTCAAGCTAGCCTGCCTGATGAGGGGTAATACACCAAAATCAGTCCCAGGATGCCTGTTTCGGTTCCAGGGGAACCTGATCTGGAAGTTCCAGCTGGACTGTTCCCATGAGGAGCAGGGTCAAGACTGATTTGCATATTGCTGGGTCCGAACTAGGGTGGTATTGTGAGCAAAAGAACAATGGATTAAACCCAGATCTGTGACTGGGGAGAGTGTTTGAAAGGTTTCAGTACTTCATCAATCATCTTGTTGTGTTTGCTATGTTCGCTCTAAGTGGCCAAGGGTATGCCCAGACGTGGGTTCCTTGCCTGCTGTGCCATTGGATTCAACCTAGCCTGGCTGATGATGGGTAGTATCCTGAAAATGGTCCCAGGATGCTTGTTTCCGGGCCACGGAGAACCTGACCTACCAGTTCAGGCTGGACTGTTCCCATAAGGACCAGGCTCAAGACTGATTTGCATATGGCTGGGTCCGTACTGGGGTGGCATAGTGAGCAAAAGAACGATGGAATAAACCCAGATCTGTGTCTGGGGATGAGTGCTTGAAAAGTTTCAACATTCTGTCCATCATCTTGTTGTGTTTGCTATGTTCACTCTAAGTGTCCAAGGGTATGCCCAGACGTGGGTTCCTTGCTTGTTGTGCCACTGGATTCAAGCTAGCCTGGCTGATGAGGGGTAATACCCCAAAACCAGTCCCAGGATGCTTGTTTTGGGTCCAGGGGAACCTGACCTGGAAGTTCGAGCTGGACTGTACCCATAAGGAGCATGGTCAAGACTGATTTACATATGGCTGGGTCCGAAATAGGGTGGCATCATGAGCAAAAGAACAATGGATTAAACCAAGATCTGTGACTGGGGGTGAGTGTTTGAAAGGTTTCAGTACTTCGTCCATCATCTTGTTCTGTTTGCTATGTTTGCTCTAAGTGGCCATGGGTATGCCGAGACCAGGGTTCCTTGCCTGCTGTGCCACTGGATTCAAGCTAGCCTGGCTGATGATGGGTAGTACCCTGAAAATGGTCCCAGGATGCTTGTTTCTGGGCCACGGAGAACCTGATTTGGCAGTTCGGACTGGACTGTTCCCATGAGGAGCAGGGACAAGACTGATGTGCATATGGCTGGGCCCGAACTGGGGTGGCATAGTGAGCAAAAGAAAGATGGATTAAACCCAGATCTGTGACTGGGAGTGAGTTCTTGAAAAGTTTCAGCACTCCGTCCATCATCTTGTTGTGTTTGCTATGTCCACTCTAAGTGGCCAATGCCATGTCCAGACGTGAGTACCTTGCTTGCTATGCCATTGGATTCAAGCTAGGCTGACTGATGAGGGGTTATACACCGAAACTGTTCCTAGGATGCTTATTCTTGGTCAAGGGTGTACCTGAGCTGGCAGTTCGGGCTGCACTGTTCCCATGAGGAGCAGGGGCAAGACTGCTTTGCATATGGCTAGGCCCGAATTGGCATGGCATAGTGAGAAAAAGAATGATGGATTAAACCCAGATCTGTGACTGGGGGTGAGTGTTTGAAAAGTTTCAGCACTCCACCCATCATCTTGTTGTGTTTGCTATGTACGCTCTAAGTGGCCACGGGTATGCCCAGATGTGGGTTCCTTGCCTGCTGTGCTGCTGGATTCAAGCTAGCCTGGCTGATGATGGGTAGTGCCCTGAAAATGGTCCCAGGATGCTTGTTTCAGGTCTAGGGGAACCTCACCTGGAAGTTCAAGCTGGACTGTTCACCATGAGGAGCAGCGTCAAGACTGATTTGCATATGGCTGGGTCCGAACTAGGGTTGTATCGTGAGCAAAAGAACAATGGATTAAACACAGATCTGTGACTGGTGGAGAGTGTTTGAAAGGTTTCAGTACTTCGTCCATCATCTTGTTGTGTTTGCTATGTTCACTCTAAGTGGCCAAGGGTATGCCCAGACCTCGGTTCCTAGCCTGCTGTGCCGCTGGATTCAAGCTAGTCTGGCTGATGATGGGTAGGACCCTGAAAATGGTCCCAGGATGCTTGTTTCCGGGCCACAGTGAACCTGACCTGGCAGTTCGCGCTGGACTGTTCCCATGAGGAGCAGGGACAAGACTGATTTGCATATGGCTGGGCCCAATCTGAGGTGGCATAGTGAGCAAAGGAATGATAATTAAACCCAGATCTGTCACTGGGGGTGACTGTTTGAAATGTTTCCGCACTCCATCCATCATCTTGTTGTGTTTGCTATGTTCGCTCTAAGTGGCCAAGGGTATGCCCAGACGTGGGTTCCTTGCCTGCTGTGTCGCTGGTTTCAAGCTAGCCTGGTTGATGATGGGTAGTACCCTGAAAAGGGTCCGATGATGCTTGTTTCCTGGCCGCGGAAAAACTAACCTGGCAGTTCGGGCTGGACTGTTCCCATGAGGAGCAGGGACAAGACTGATTTGCATATGGTTGGGTCCGAACTAGGGTGGCATCATGAGCAAAAGAACAATGGATTAAACCCAGATCTGTGACTGGCTGTGAGTGTTTGAAAGGTTTCAGTACTTTGTCCATCATCTTGTTGTGTTTGCTATTTTCGCTCTAAGTGGCCAAGGGTATGCCCAGACCTTGGTTCCTTGCCTGCTGTGCCGCTGGATTCAAGCTAGCCTCGCTGATGATGGGTAGAACCCTGAAAATGGTCCCAGGATGCTTGTTTCAGGTCCAGGGAAACCTGACTTGGAAGTTCGAGCTGGACTGTTCCCCATGAGGAGCAGGGACAAGGCTGATTTGCATATGGTTGGCTCCGAACTAGGGTGGCATCATGAGCAAAAGAACAATGGATTAAACCCAGATCTGTGACTGGGGGTGAGTGTTTGGAAGGTTTCAGTACTTCGTCCATCATCTTGTTGTGTTTGCTATGTTCGCTCTAAGTGGCCAAGGGTATGCCCAGACGTGGGTTCCTTGCCTGCTGTGCCGCTGGATTCAAGCTAGCCTGGCTGATGAGTGGTAATACCATGAAACCATTTTCAGGATGCTTGTTTCCAGTCCAGGGGAACCTGACTTGGGAGTTCGGGCTGGACTGTTCCCATGAGGAGCAGGGACATGACTGATTTGCATATGGCTGGGTCCGAACTAGGGTGGTATTGTGAGCAAAAGGACAATGGATTAAACCCAGATCTGTGACTGGGGTGAGTGTTTGAAAGGTTTCAGTACTTCATCCATCATCTTGTTGTGTTTGCTATGTTTGCTCTAAGTGGCCTAGGGCCTGCATAGACATGGGTCCCTTGCTTGCTGTGCCACTGGATTCAAACTAGCCTGGCTGATGAGTCATAATACCCTGAAAGTGGTCCCAGGATACTTGTTTCCGGGCCACAGAGAACCTGACCTGGCAGTTCGGGCTGGACTGTTCCCATGAGGAGCAGGCTCAAGACTGATTTGCATATGGCTGGATCTGTACTGGGGTGGCATAGTGAGCAAGAGAACGATGAATTAAACCCAGATCTGTGACTAGGTGTGAGTGATTTTAAAAGTTTCAGCACTCCGTCCATCATCTGTTGTGTTTGCTGTGTTCGCTCTAAGTGACCATGGGTATGCCCAGACATGCGTCTCTTGCTTGCTATGCCACTGGGTTCAAGCTAGACTGGCTGATATGGGGTAATACCCTGAAAATGGTCCCAGGATGTTTGTTTCCAGGCCACGGAGAACCTGACCTGGCAGTTCGGGCGGGACTGTTCCCATGAGGAGCAGGCTCTAAACTGATTTTCATATGGCTGGGTCCGAACTGGGGTGGCATAGTGAGCAAAAGAACGATGGATTAAACCCACATATGTTACATGAGGTGAGTGTTTGAAAAGTTTCAGCACTCTGTCTATCATCTTGTTGTGTTTGCTATGTTTGCACTAAGTGGCCAAGGGTAGGCCCAGACGTGGGTCCCTTGCTTATCTGTGCCACTGGATTCAAGCTAGTCAGCTGATGAGGGGTATTAGCCTGAAACCAGTCCCAGGTTGCTTTTTTCCGGTACAGGGAGGACCTCACCTGGCAGTACGGACTGGACTGTTCCAATGAGGAGCAGGATCAAGACTGATGTGCATATGGCTGGGTTCGAACTGGGGTAGCATAGTGAGCATAAGAACAACGGATTAATCCCATATCTGTGACTGGGGGTGAGTGGCTTAAAAGTTTCAGTACTCTGTCCATCATTTTGTTGTGTTTGGTATGTTTTTAATATAGCACAAATGCCTATTTGTGATTTTAGTGTTTTATGCCTTTTTTTATGTTACTAGCATTGCTTTTAGGAAGATTTTCTCATCTCACGTCCAAGAAGTGGGTGGCACTTTGGTAGGCTAGACCCGGTTAGGAATGCCACCATTTTACATTCTCATGTTTTTTAGTTGCCTTTTTTGTCTAAACACATTGACATTTGACATGCATTTGCTTGTGGGTTTGTACAGGATAATATTCTCTGAAACTGCATTGCTTACATTTTTCACTTTATAGGCACACTATCACACTACCTTGAACATTTTGTACAAGGGATAAAGTTCACTGAGCAAATGCTGTTGTCTTGTTATTGTCCATGAGGCAAAAGTGCATTCTCAATAGAATAAAGGATAGCGGCCTGACTGGGGCTTCGGCTTTACAGCATGGGGGTAGTTTATTATATAAACAACATCACCGTCTTGTTTGTTAGAGGAGCATTTCGCTGACACTGCGAGGTCGCTGCATGCCAGAATTCCAGCCAAGCGGATTCCTGTTTACCTCCAAATTTGATGCCCAACTCTCCACCAAGACGGGCAGTGAGTTAGATCACCCTACAGGGATTATGCAGATTGACTCACCCTAGATAAAATAGGTTAGGGAGTGCCAGGTAGGAGCACGATATATTACAGCACTTATATGCCCACATATATTCACTGCTATAGCATGATATTTGAATTATTCATTTTCCCGTCATTCTCATAATGCTAATTTCATTATTCTGTTCCCTTCTATTGATTATTGCAGGCCATGTTTTCTGTACAAGAATCACAATGCTTCAATAAATATTGAAACGCTTTGCTGAGTATTTCTTGTGTATTTCTTTAGGTATGGATTAGTGACCAAACAAAAGGGTTTTAGATCTGTTACCATGATTTCCTTGGGGAGTCAGGGTTGTCATGTTCTAGGGCTGCAAAATCCATTTGTTACCTTGTCTGGTTAGGGGTACAGAGGTTGCACTGTGAGCTAGCAGGACTTAGGACTAACATATCCTGAGAGGGTGCTTGGAATTAGTCTCGCACCATCCTGGCGTTTAATTTGTCCAACAAATGCACAGTTTTCCTTGAGAAAGTACAAACTGTACAACACCAGTACCGCAGGGGCTGCCTTGGCCTTCGTTACACTCCTGTCGTACTAACCAGCAAGGACATGAGATAGGGCCAGTCGAAAATGTTTGGTTATCCGTTACTACATGCCATTAATAAAGTAAAGTTCTCCCTGGCAATGTGAACCCTTAGTCTGGTTTTTCTGCTACCAAATTTCTGCCAATATTGAACAAATCTGTACACAGAGTAGGCTTGTTGACTTTTCCAGGTGTGTCCACCTGGTAAAGTTGATGAACTCACACAAATTGACAAATACCTAGGACGGAAAATGTTATACCTGTCAGCCTAAGGGTGGTCTTCACCCAAACGTTTTGCCTTCCTCTTCCATTTTGACTGATCTCAGGACTCTGTGCACTTTAGCACTGCTAGACTGTGCGAAAGTGCATGTGCTCACCCCTTAAAAACATGGTAACATTGTCCTATCCCCAATTTCCATATTTAATTTACTTATAATTCCCTAGTAAAGTGGTACTATGTGTACCCAGGGCCTGTAAATTAAATGTTTGCAGTGGGCCTGCATTACTGATTGTGCCACCCACTTAAGTAGTCCTTTCAAACATGTATCTAGCCTGCCTGTGTGTACCATTTTAAACTTCTAATTTGACCTGGCAAAATAAACCTTTTGCCAGGCCCAAACCTTTATTTTCAATATGTATATGTCACCACTAGGGTAGGCCCTAATCAGCCCACAGGGCAGGGTGCAATGTATTTAAAAAGTAGTAGATGTACGTTTACATGTCCTGGTCGTGAAAAACTCTTAAATTTGTTTTTAACTACTGCAAGGTCTGCCTCTCCCATAGGATAACACTGGGGTTCCCTCCTTATATTTAATAAGTGATAACATGCAAATAGGAACATGTTTGGTGTCTTTGGAATTGCAATGAAAAATCATTTTCCATGGTAAAGTCACATTATGAATTACAATTTTGAAAATGCCACTTTTAGAGAGTTGGCATTTTCCTGTTTTAGCCATTTAGTTCTTGTAGCCTGTATCTGGGCCACAAGACTGGGTGTAGTTGGCAGTTAAGCTTTGCGTACTCCTGCTAAACAGCCACACAAAATAGAGAGCTTACCTGTGCTTGAATGGGCCAACACTGGCAGGATGGGAGGGTGGAGCAGGGCACAGCCCTACTTACACCTGAATAGGATGCATCCTACCTTCACACAAAGGGCTGCATAACCCCAGTAGTTAGTCTGGAGCCAGGTCATGGGAGGCAGGAAACTTGAACACTTCAAAGGGAATCCTCTAGAGGTTTCTCCCACAACCAAGAAGGCACCAAGTATAAATATTGGACCTCAGACACCAACTCTTCAAAACACTCAGGACCTGAGGAAGTCTCTGCCGGGATGAAGGACTGCTGTGCTGCTGAAAGGACTGCCACTTTGCTGGACTGTTGCCCTGAAGTGTTGTGTAGTTCCTACAAATCTATGTTGGATCTGCGTGTTTAGACAACATAAACTAAAGGATTGGTGTACAGACTGATTCCAGACACCCCCAGAGGATATGTTAGTCTGTAGACCAGCTAGCTCACAGTGCCACTATAAGCCCCCCTTACCAAGGAGCGAATTGTTTCTGGCAACTATCGAACAGTACAGTACTTTTCGCTCAGTCACTCGCGCTCACTTTGTCTCAGAGAAATACACAGAATAAATGGTGGGGACGTTTTCAATAAGCATTTATTGAACCAGCGTCATTCTAGTATAAAATACGTGGTGCTGCAACAACCATGAGACAGAAACAGATATATACGATTACCAGCACCAACAGAGTAAATAAATACCATGGTGCTAAAACAGTGGCTATATGCAGGCATATAGATACATGGCAGTAATCATGAGTACTCCTACGATGCAAACCCTAACTAGATGTACCTAAATGTACAATGCATGTATGTAGGTGTATAGCCAAGAATCCCCCTAGGAAAGAGCCAACCCCATTACCTGATGTAAGAGAATGAAGGACCCCATCTTGGTATCGAGTTGGACACCCCATAAGGGATGTCAGACCACTGCGTGCTGGAGTGTCTGCGTGCAGGGACTTAAGCGTCTTGGCTCAGTATGGAAGCTTCTCCTCTAGCTTGCTCAGCGAAGATGTGGTACTTATATACCCGAAAGGTACCCTCAGAGGTTCAACCTAGATGTGTCACGGTACAGTGGGCATGTCGCCGAAGGATGACAATAGCGGTGACACTTGTATAGAGTTATTATGCAGAAGATGGTAATCCTGCTGTGATTCTAAGAACCCTGAAGCATAATTAATGAGGCTAGTTTTCAGAGAAAACCATACGACATCTATTCAGCACCTAACTAAATAAAAGGTCAGCGCCAGAACCGTTATGTAGAGCAAGGTAGGACAAATGTAGGTAAAAGGTCGTGCAACTACCTAGGCCTATATTGCAGTACATTGGGGTTCATTACACCCACTCCTCATCTGACTGGACGAAGAAACAAACAAGTGCAAAAATATGGCTGTTTAAAAAAAGCATAAAATATTGCTAAAATATGAGTCTAAAACATCTAAAAACATGGTATGTGTTAAAAGCGATGCAAAAGTTAAAAAAGCTTTATAACTTAAGTCCTAGAAATAGTCAATACACAGTTAGACCAACTGAGCATGCTGAAAGCCATAGCGCTCAGTGAGAACAAAAGAGAAAAATAAAACAAAAATGGTGTCGTCAAATTCCAATTTGGGTTGTTTTGGAAAAAAGGCAGAATTCTTCCCATCACACGGAGAGCCAAATGTTTATGTGTCCTGTGTGGGAGTCACAACATCACTGCTGCTTGCCTTCGCAGACGACGGTCCCTGTAACACCTCTTGGATCAGGTCAATGGAGCAAAGGTGATCTTCTCCGGTTCCCACAGCCGCTGCTGAGGAAGCATTTGAAATATTCGAACCTGGGTGCTTGTAGTAGAGCCAGTGTTCATTCCGACAGGAGTTGAAGCATCCTGTGGTTGCTCAAATAATGCTGACATCAACATTGGAATACGCTGAGGACACTGTAACACGTGGGCCTTTAAGGGGTCCAGTAGTACGGCTATGTCCGGTTGCGCAGCCGATGGAATAGTTAGACACATGTCTAACACGCATTTGTATCCGCAGTATAGGCAGCGGAGCACAGGCAAGATGCAGTCAACCCAGATGATCTAAACGATAGGAACCAATGCTCGCTTAGATCCCGAAGCCGAGATGTGCCCAGATGGAGTACCCTACGTTCACAGCAACGTCACACAAGGAGTGCTTTTTCCATCTCTTTGGAATCTGGGACGTCCATTCCGTAGCGGGAAAATTAAAATCAGGATACCCACATCCTATTCAGGTGTAGGACCAGTGGAAGCCCTCCAAAAACACTTCCTAATATGGAGTATATGAATGCTGGAATCACTCTGAAGACTGTCTGAAAGGTGCTAACAGTCCAGAACCTATGCTTTTAAATAGGTGCACAATTCCCTTCGTACCAGACATGTTAAAGATAAGATGCACCTTTCCCCAAAATGGAGCAGGAAGTTAGTTCGTACTAGTGCATGAATCTCAGCTGAGGACCTTGGAACCTGGAGATCAAAAGTCTCTCGGGCTGAAGTTAAGGCTGCATCCTTCTGTAAAAGCATGGCTTTCAGTCTGCTCAGAGAATCAAACCGTATAAATGAAACATTCAAGGAAGGCCATAGCGGCGCCTCCCTGACTGTGTGGTTCAGTGGAAACAATACTTGCATACAACAAGTAACCCTTGAACTTACTGTGACCAGATATGCGATGCCTGGCAGCATCCCACAACAACCTTGATGATTCAACATCAAATAACTCCCATTCGAGAGTAGTTTGAACACCGGGTGAATCACAGTAGCTGGAGATCCTTTTAAGTGACATGATAGGTCTGCAATTGAAGCATTTCAAGCTCCGTGAAGCATAATATCCTGACAAATTAGAGACCACCTTAACAAATCTCACAGTCAAAACCACTGAGAGAGTTCAGTGTCCCCATTCCTGCATATAAATCTGTACAGTAATTTCCAAGATTCATGTATGTATTCCTTACCCAACGCTTCATACCTGCCTACTTGGTGATACTGTAGACAGTATTGAAATTGGAATGTCATGACTGGCAGTGTAATATGCCCATGGATTAACCATTCTGTATAGGGTGACTCAGCCATGGTAAAAGGTAATTGGTCCAATTTTTTAATGTGTAGCATTGTATATTTTGCATCTCTTCGTGCCATTGTCGTCTGTCTTTCGGTCAGATATTATGCTGAAAACAGAGAAGTACTGTTGATATACCGCCAGGGAACATGACCAGAGCGCAATGATTGTCGCGTCCAGCTCAATAATAGAATGGATCGCAATCGTGACTGTGCATGTTGAAGAATAGGCAAGTCCTGTTCTATTACATCTATTGCAGAAGACACAATGTTGCCCAGTGAATAAATCCTGGATGTTGGTGTGATCATGCCATTGTTGACCACTGCCGAAGCCTTTTCTAGGTTAACCCTGTCAATCTCACACAATCTCTCTGCAGCTTCCTGTTGAGAGATTTTCCATACTTCATTATAAATAGCATATAAGAAGGGTTTGTGACGTGGCTTCTGGGAACTTAACAAAGAATCCTTAAGATCCATGTTGTCTGGAATGGATGACAGAATATCGACGGACAGAAAATCGACCTGCAAAAATATCGACACAGAAATATAGAAGTCAAAAATATCGAAGTCCAATCTACATAAAGGTAAGTACAAAAATATCGAAAAAAATATATAGTTGTCAAAAATATCGAAGTTAAAAATATCGTTTTTTTTAATGTTTTAATAATAATGTAAAATTAAGTAAATAATACATATAATTAAAAGAAATATAGTTTAAAATATTAAAAGATATTTAAAAATGATAAATACATTAAATGTTAAAATAAATTAAACATATACATATAAATTAATATATATACTTACTCCACATAGTGCAACAGTAGAAAAAGCGTTGGATAGCGTAGGGGTAAAAATTACTATTCCCACTCCAGAGAGTGCAACAGTAGGAAAAAAGCTGGATAGCGTAGGGGTAAAATTACTATTCCCACTCCAGGGAGTGCAACAGTAGGGAAAGCGCTGGATAGCATAGGGGTAAAAATTACTATTCCCACTCCAGAGAGTGCAACAGTAGGGAAAGCGCTGGATAGCGTAGGGGTAAAAATTACTATTCCCACTTCAGTAAGTGTAACAGTAGGGAAAGCGCTGGATAGCGTAGGGGTAAAAATTACTATTCCCACTCCAGAGAGTGCAACAGTAGGGAAAGCGCTGGATAGCGTAGGGGTAAAATTACTATTCCCACTCCAGACAGTGCAACAGTAGGGAAAGCGCTGGATAGCGTAGGGGTAAAAATTACTATTCCCACTCCAGTGAGTGCAACAGTAGGGAAAGCGTTGGACAACGTAGATGTTAAAAATAATATACATATAAATGAAATAAATATTGTAATTAAATAATGATTTATTAATAAATTTAGAAAAAAAAAAACTACAAATATATCAAAAATAATAATTACTTTAATAATATTAAATACTTCCCACCCTATTCCCCAATAAACACACAACACACTCCACATAAAATTTCACACAATTAAATTAATTTTCAATTAATCAATTAATAAAAATTAATTTGCAATTAATAATTAAATTTAAAAAAATGTCAATAACAATAAATAATATGTAATACAAATTAATAACCAATTATTAATTAATTAACAAAATAATTAATTATAAATACCAATAAATAATATTTAATAAACAATATTAACCAATTAAACATTAACAAAAAAATTAATTATCAATACTCAATTTTTCTTAATTAATTACTTAATTACAAATACATTACTTACCACCCTATTCCCCTAAAACACACAACCCACTCCAATAATAAATTAATGCAAATAAAATAATTATCAACTAATAATAATTAATTACCAATTAATAACTAATTAACAATAAATTAATTATTAATAACAATAACTAAAAATTAATAATTACTTAATTAAAATTAAATTACTTCCCACCCTATTCCCCTATAACCCCACAACCCGCTACAGAAATAAAACACAAAATTTAATTAAAATCAATTAATAATTCCTAAAAATTATTATTTAATTTACTATAATTAAATTACTTCCCACCCTATTCCCTATAAACCCACAACCCGCTACAGTACTAAAACGCAAAATTTACTTTAAAAAAAATTACTAATTTCTAAAAAATGTATACATATATTTAAAAAACAGTACAATACTTAACAAAAATATAGAACTCATACATATTAAATACATACTAAAATACATAACACTCATATAAATATCGATATTATTAACATCGATAATTTAACTATCGATATTACTAACATCGATATTTGCAACATCGATATTTCTTACCTTAACTTCGATATTCTGGTTGTAGATATTCTTGACTTCGATATTTTGTCCCTACGATATTTAAAACTCGATATAACTGTTCTTCGATATTTAAAAATCGATATTTTGACTGTCCACCGTTGTCTGAGAGTAAGGACAAGTGATGTTTCACCTGGGACTGTATTGGGGTTTTTAGCCACTCTAGGCACAACTTTCCAACACTGTAAGATGTTACCACCCCCGGGTGTTCTCGTTGTACATAGCGTTGGTCAGGCCTATGGATACGAAACCCTTCGGTGGTACCCTTGAATCTTGACTGACACCTATTTGTGTCGATAGGCCAGACCAACCATCCCTTCCAATTGGGGTCTGATGAATTGTATGAACCATCATTTAGAATGTCATTAAGTACATCCTCACTATGTTGTGTGAAATTCTGCCATCCCTCAAAGTGTGTAGGTGAGGGAACCTGAGGTGTGTTCAAATCCTTGATCTTGGCTAACCCAAGCCAGGAAAATCATTTGCTGTGGTATGAGGCATGCCCTAAATAAAGCCTCAGTTCCCTAAACTTGCCATTCTTTAGTCCCCCAGACTAATTTTATGTCTATAGTGTCTTTCCATAAGTCAAAACCCTGTTCAGACAGTTGGGAAATAAAGGAGAGTATATCTGTTTCGTGTTAGTACGCATATTTTCCTTCCTTCAGGAACCGGAATTGCTCTAATGTTCACAAAGGACATGTCTCTTTGTTCACGAAGAGATGATGCATGTG
The DNA here is from genome assembly GCA_963921515.1 of Calotriton arnoldi. Classification (NCBI taxonomy): domain Eukaryota; kingdom Metazoa; phylum Chordata; class Amphibia; order Caudata; family Salamandridae; genus Calotriton; species Calotriton arnoldi. Next base: position 606,023 of record CAWUFW010009323.1, on the reverse strand, counting down.
GTTTCAGGGCCAAGTTCACATGTTGTACTGCGGAGCGTTCTGGGAGATAATGTCCATTCATGAGCAGGAAAAAGACAGTCACTACAGCTATCCAGAGGACTAGGAACAGTAGACCAATTGCAATCCAGAGCTGTAGCCAGGGAGAAACAAAGTAAGTCTTTTCCAGCCAAAGGTAGATATAATTTTTCTTTGTGGGAAACAGAAGCTGGCGGTGTCGCAGGTTCACTCGGATCCAGAGAAAAGGTGTCAAAATCGATGAAGTAGACAGACGCTGCTCGATCTATCTTTGGTAGCTCAGCAGGTTTTGTTGAACTGGCAGATGTCTCCTGTAGAGGCATATTTATATATATGTCGGTATTAGGCCGAATTGAGATCTGTGTTTCATTCGTATTTCGTTGCTGTTCAATTTCAACAGGCACGAGTTCCATTCCATTGTTGGTAACTCTGTTACTTCGTAGAGTAGAATCTTCAAACGTTATTAGTCTTTCTGTCTGAACTTCCTGTATGGTAGTGAGAGGAGATCGACAGCTACCCAGGAGCCCACGCGGCCTGCTATTCAGTATCGGCCACATAGTGTGGTTTGATCAGATCTATGGATACAAATCTTTTTTCTTTTTTGCCTGCAAGGGGCGAAAGTACTGTTCTTGTTCCTTCGACAGCCAGGACGTCCATTGCGTAGCAGAAAAATTACAATCAGGATACCTGCTATTAGAAACAGGATCAGTGGAAGTCCTCCAAAAATGCTTCCAAATACGGAGTGTATAAAGTTTGGTATACCTCCGAGGACCGTCTGAAAGGGGCTTAATAGTCCAGAACCTATGGTCTTAAATAGGTACTCTGGTACAGGCACTCTGTAAGATGGCCCAAATTATTTTTTGTCCACAATCTTTTCTCTGACTAGGTCCCCAAACTTTGAGACCCAGGCAGGTCTTGCCATAACAGCTTTCACTTCCCCAGTGGCGGTGCATTTTACTTGGACGTTGCTTTGTAATGCCCGGAATTCTTTGAGTTCCTGTAAAACAGCCAAACGATCATTGATGTCAAATGCTTTTTCATCCGCCACTGTGCTGCCACAATCGAGGTCGGGTACCCACCTTCTCGTCCCAAACAGAACCTCATAACCTCATATGGAGTACGGCATCCTAGGGAACTTCTTGGCATGTTATTAAGTGCTCTCTGGACCCCATATAGGTGTTTGACCCAGCTGCCACCCGAGCCAAATACCCGTGCTGTTAAGGATTGATTCAAGTCCCAGTTTTTCCTCTCCACAATCGAATTTCCCTCTGGATGATACAAAGAGGAGTACCGCAAGACTACACCCAAACTTCCCATAGCTTCTTTGTAGGCTCGCGAGCTAAATGCAGGGCCACGGTCAGAATTTAATGTGCCAATTGCGTATATCCCTATAAAGACTCGCAAATCCTTTATAACAGTTCGAGTGTCAGCCGAGCGCTGGGGCCAAACCCTCAGGAATCTAGAGCATGAATCCACTGCCACCAAGATGTGCTTGCAAGCCCCATCAGATTGTAAGGGGCCGCAGTGGTCCAAATAGACACATGCAAGCGTTCTGTCTGGTATCAGTAATGGTATTTGCGGTGGACGTGCTACCCTTCATCTGCTGACAGATGTCGCACTTAAGAACAAAGCTCTTGGTCTGCTTGGTAAGACCTGGCCACCAATAACGTTGCTTCAGTAATGAAGCTGTCGCAGTAATACCTGCGTGTGCTGAACCCAGACCCTCGTGTGCAGCTAGTATTAAACCTAATCTGCGATCCATATTTGGCATTATTCTATCCCCCACTCCTGGAATTTGAGCATACAGAATGTTTTGCGCAACTAATTTGTAAGAGTACTTGCGTGGAAAGCCATTTGGCAAGGCTGAGCTGATATTACGCGTAGCGTTGACAGCTACCATTATCTGTCCGTCTATCCTCGTACTAGAACAAGTGATTTCAGCAACGGCAGCAGTTCTCACTGTTGCCTTGGCGGCTTCATCAGCCAATGAATTCCCTTCAACATGCACGCCAACATGTTGATGACTCAGCGTATGAATCACATGAGCCCGTGGCAAGCCTTTTTTCAACTCTGCCACTTGTTCCCAAAGCAACTTGTGCTTTATTGTGCAACCTTTAGAATCTCTGGCCCCAATATTGAAGATATTCGTTATATGACTGGACACAGTAAAATGAATCACACACAATTAGGGGTCGATTCCGATTCGGGCCGGAAAAAGCACCGACCGACTCGGATCCGGAAAAAATACCGACCGACACGTACCAGTGGCGCCCGACACGCCAAGTACGATGCAAGCCGCGATAAATCCGACCGACACGTCAGGAAACCAAGCCGACCGACCGAGCCGCTCGGAAAATAGCAATCCGGCCGGAAAAACACGCGAATCCAACCGACCGACACGCACCCGGAACAAATCCGACCGAATCGTACCCGCCAACTCCAACCCGCAAAGTACGATGCAAGGCGCGAAAAACACGACCGAGTCGGACGGAGGACAAGCCGTACGACCGACACGCATACAAAACCGAGCCGAAGCAACACAATACACCGCGACCGACGCGTACGCAGCATACAAAACTGCACAAACACAGCGTGAACGAAACGGAAAACACCGTACGAGACCAATGCAGGGTCCGACTCGGTCACAAGAACGTTTCCAACATACACAAACAGCACAAAGGAAAAATCAACCAAAAAAAGGCCAAACAAGCAATTACCAAGCCAATAAATACTGGGGGGTGGGGACAGAGAACAAAGACACACCCACAACTCCACCTATATAAAGGACACAAATCACTACCATGAGCCTTTGCAAATGCCATTCCACTGCCAGCACCCAAGAGAAAGCAACCACACACCCACAGCTCATCCCTCACACAAGCCACACACCAGCAGCACACCAACAAATACCTACCTCACATACACCCAGCACAACACACACCCACACACCCTCACCTGCACACCAACACACACATCACCCACCATCACCACCCATCACCATGCCCCCCAAGAAGAATCACAAGTTCCTAGATTGTGAATTGGAAGTCCTGGTAGACGAGATCCTCAGGGTAGAGCCACAGCTGTTTGGCACATTGGTCCAACAGACCCCCATGTCGCAGAAAACCAAGATGTGGGAGAGGATCATCAACAGGGTGAACGCCCAATCACCATGTCGGCGCACAAAGACCGACATCCAGAACAGGTGGTATGACGTGCGCAGGAGGGTACGGAAACTGCTGAAGCAAGATTACATCAACAGCCAACACACCGGCAGTGGCCCTCCTGCCAAGCCAATATACCTCAGGCCCTGGGAGGAGAAGGTGCGGGCCATCCTACCGCCAGTGAGCATATATGGACTAGAGGACATCCCAGAGCCTGGTGAGTACACAACAAATGTACACAATATACTGCCACAAAACACACACACATCACTGTCAAGGGGAGAGTCAAACCATGCACTCATAGCAATTACACAGCAACTAGAACAGAATCATCCCAAAATGTGTATGTCAGTCAGATAAACACAACACATGCCATCAAAAAAGTCACATCCAACTGTGCCAACACATGTACAAACACAACCACAACTACAGCTAGGCAGTGGCACAAATAGAACTAACACACACATCCACACATGTAGCCACCACAACAACACCAACACACAGTGAAGACCACTCAAAGGAAGGAATTCTGTGTATGCTGGCCAAGTCAGTGTAGCCAATAGCATCATGGGAGTCGCAGTCACACATATTGCCCCCCCACAACTGTCCCATCAACACCACCATGAACCATGCGCACATCACAGGGAGTGGAGAAGGACTCACAAGATGGCTGACACTGGCTACTGCTGTGGGGAGCACAAGGCCCTGCTGCCAACTGTGCACCAACAAACAGCAGGACACCACTGACTGACATCCTGAGAGACAACTTACACTCCCTGCAATGCAAGCACGTTCCATGGTGGGATATCTGGCTGGCTGGGTGGGAAGGGGGACTTGCAGCACTGACTATAGTCACCAGCACCTCCCCTCACCCCCCCCAACACAAACTCCACAGTACCCACCTGGTAGAATGCAATGCCCTCCATCCTAACACAAGATCCCACAAAGCACCACCACCCTGGGTTATGTTGTGTGAAGCACAGAGACACTCTTGGGACTCTTAGCCAAACAACTGCCAGGACAACACTCCCAGCCATCCTGTCAGCACAGCCAGCCCACCCCACAGGGAAGCAGAGTCAAAGGAAGGAAGCATGGGCATGCTGGGAAGGGGGTGGAGGCAATAGCATGATGGGAGTCGTAGTCACAGACATTGCTCAGCCTCACAACTGGCCCATCAACACCACCCTGAACCATGCTCACATCACAGGGAGTGGAGAAGGACTCACAAGATGGCTGACACTGGCTACTGCTGTGGGGAGGACAAGGCCCTGCTGCCAACTGTGCACCAACAAACAGCAGGACACCACTCACTGACATCCTGAGAGACAACTTACACTCCCTGCAATGCAAGCACGTTCCATGGTGGGATATCTGGCTGGCTGGGTGGGAAGGGGGACTTGCAGCACTGACTATAGTCACCAGCACCTCCCCTCACCCCCCCCCAACACAAACTCCACAGTACCCACCTGGTAGAATGCAATGCCCTCCATCCTAACACAAGATCCCACAAAGCACCACCACCCTGGGTTATGTTGTGTGAAGCACAGGGACACTCTTGGGACTCTTAGCCAAACAACTGCCAGGACAACACTCCCAGCCAAACTGTCAGCACAGCCAGCCCACCCCACAGGGAAGCAGAGTCAAAGGAAGGAAGCATGGGCATGCTGGGAAGGGGGTGGAGGCAATAGCATGATGGGAGTCGTAGTCACAGACATTGCTCAGCCTCACAACTGGCCCATCAACACCACCCTGAACCATGCTCACATCACAGGGAGCGGAGAAGGACTCACAAGATGGCTGACACTGGCTACTGCTGTGGGGAGCACAAGGCCCTGCTGCCAACTGTGCACCAACAAACAGCAGGACACCACTGACTGACATCCTGAGAGACAACTTCCACTCCCTGCAATGCAAGCACGTTCCATGGTGGGATATCTGGCAGGGTGGGTGGGTGGGTGGGAAGGAGGTCTGGCTGTCAACCAAACACAATCAATGCAGACCATGTTCACACCCCAGAGAATACATAGAAATGCCCAAATAATGCAGGACAATGTGCCACACCAATATCAACCCCTGACTGTGACGACTTAGGACAATACAATGTACAGGCCCGCACCCCGAGGCACAGTCACAACTGTCAGGTGTGTCAACCACTGATGCCTGCAGAAACATGACATACATTGTTTGTGTCTCCCAAAAACAGGTGATGATAGGGACACAGCAGCAGACGCTGAGGAGTCCCAGTCCCAGGCTCAAGAGGATGCCGAGCTCACTGGCGTCGTACAGCCTCTGTCCTCCTCGGACGATGAACAACCTGGCACATCCGGTGCAAGTCAACATGCTGCACCAGCAGGACCACCAGCTGCAGCACCAGCAGGTCCACCAGCTGCACCCCCTGCACCCACCCCTCCAACGACTGTCACCACGAATACCATCCCTGCCGACATGGACAGAATAAGGAACAACACCAGCGCAGTGACCCTGGACCAACCTGGGGCCATGGACACCACCACCACCACCAACCCCCAAGGTGGACCAGGGTTATCTGTGCGTGCAACTGCACACACTGCACATGTCAGCAGGGGTGGTGGGAGGGGTGGGAGACAGAGGTCGCTGCTTGCAGACGTTGCTGGTGTGCATGAAGACCCACAACTGGTACGCATAGCTGATGCGTACCAGTCCAGCACCGGAGAGCTCAGCCAGGTAGTGGGGCTCCTCAGAGACATCAAACAGCAGCAGGCTGCCCATCATGCCCGCTTGGACTCCCACATGTCCCACGTGGAGTCACACATGTCACGTGTGGACTCCCACATGTCACGTGTGGACTCCCACATGACCCGCGTGGAG